>CM059196.1:47911180-48113820 GCA_030323885.1 Branchipolynoe longqiensis | reverse complement strand
TGAAGAAGCCAAAGAAGAAAAGTAAGAAGAAGAAGAAGAAAGATTCTTCTTCCGATTCATCGTCCGACTCGTCAACTACTGAGTCGGACTCAGACACGGAAAAGGCTGGCCTTTATGCCAACCTGGGAGGCAAGATTCGGAAGCGCTGCCCGATCCAAAAGGGAAAGAAAGTCAAAACAACGACTATGATGCGCGAGACTATAAAGGGACATTTTAACACCTTTAAGCCAGCTGAGGTGATCAACAAAATCACTGAGCAAATTTCCGGGATAAAAGGTATCCCGGATAGTGTAGTGAAAGAGATGGACGCTGGGATCCATCTGAATGAGGAGAAGAAGCGCTTCGAGACTGCTTTGTTTACCGTTCACAAAGCGGTCTTAGGGGTCCTCGCCTCAGTCGTTCCGGTAGCTAACCGGATGCAAACTGAGAACAAGTTCTCCTCACTGGCCAGAGGCATGGATAAGGGCGTGGCCCTCCTCACAGCTGCCAGTAACTTCTTGAGCTACCGTAGATACGAAAACGTTTTCAAAGCGGTCACCACACAAGCTGGAAAGGAAGTCGCCAGATCTAAGAAGGTCATGGACAACGATGGCAAGGAGTACACTCTCTTTTTGCCGCCCAAACCCATCAAGGGCAAACCTTTGGATAAAGGTAAAATGTTTGGTGGCCAACTTCCATACCTCTTCAAGGAGGTCGAGACGGAAGCCAAGAGTGGTCGTAACCTTGAGCTGGCCAAGAAAGCCGACTCGTCAAGATTTCGTCGCCCCCGAGGGGATTTTCGTCCTCGACGAGGAGCCAGAGCTGGCAGGTCCGGCCCGTCCTACGGCTATCAGCCCAGAGGCAGAGGTCGGGGAGACAGGCAAGGTTGGAACGATGGCAACCGCCCGTTCAGGAAGGAGTTTGCCCCGAAACAATCCTTCCCACGCCCAGGCAACAAATAGACATTGCTACACAAACCCAACTTCCTAAGTTGGTGGCGGAATCTACACAAACAGATGTAAGCGAATTTTGTGCGGGGAACATTTTTAATTGTATTTCTTCTTGGTACGAAATTACTACTGACGTTAACATTTTAGATATTGTTACCGGTGTTAAGATTCCATTTACTAAAATCCCGTTGCAACAACGGGTACCTTTCCCATATAGATTTAATGAGTTGGAGAAACGAGCATTATCAGAACAAGTTGCACTTTTTGAATCTAAAGGTATCATTGAAGAGGTGGCTCACACCCCCGGAGAATTTATCTCTAATATATTTTCAAGGCCAAAGCCAAATGGCGATATTCGCATGATTTTAGATTTAACTAAGTTGAACGTACTCGTAGAATATCAACATTTCAAAATGTTTTCCCTGGACACTGCCAGAGACTTGGTTACAGAGAATGCTTGGATTGCTAGTGTTGATTTACAAGATGCATATTATACTGTCCCGATATTTGAAGGACACCGCAAATTCTTAAGATTTATTTGGGAAGATAGACTATTTCAATTTACATGTATGCCAAATGGCTTAGCATGCGCTCCACGCTTGTTTACTAAATTATTGAAACCAGTTTTTTCGGTCATGGCAAATAAGGGTCATACTATGTTCCCTTACATTGATGATTCTTTCATTGTTTCACAATCTTTTGATGAGTGTCAACATGCTGTTGACGATTTATGTTCCCTTCTGACAACATTAGGGTTTTATTTGAATCATAACAAGTCAGTTTTTGTCCCCACAACTGAACTCAAATGTTTAGGCTTTATTATTAACACACGCTGTATGACTGTTTCACTCCCCGATAACAAGCTGACTAAGTTTCACGATACGGCGTCTCACTTGGTCGCCTTAAGTAGGCCAAAGAAAAGACAGGTCGTGGTGCTAGTTGGCATACTTATTGCTTACGCCCCGGCTATTCTATATGGTAAAGGCCACATAAAATCTTTGGAAATAGATAAGAACTTAGGGTTGGCTCGTACTAAAGGCAATTTTGAAAGGAAAATGTTTATTTCAGAAGATGGAATGAAAGACATTAACTGGTGGTTTAATAATATTCAAAATTCCCCCAATCCTATACGGATGAATGAACCCAACACAGTAGTGACTACTGATGCTTCATTAGAAGGTTGGGGGGCACATTGCGATTCCTTAGCAACAGGGGGACGTTGGTTGAAAGAAGAAAATTCAGATCACATTAATGTTTTAGAGCTACAAGCTATTTATTTAGGCCTTGCTAGTTTAGTTAAGGTACCACGTAAACACGTCCGTATTTTAACGGATAATACAACGGCAATGGCATATGTACGAAACATGGGTGGGACAAAGTCCAGGCCATGTAATGCGATGGCTAGAAAAATTTGGGAATGGGCCCAAATGAATAAAGTTTGGCTAACGGTAGCAATTATTCCCGGAACGCAAAATACCTTAGCAGATCATAAAAGTCGACATTTTTATGACCATTTGGAATGGTCCCTTAATCCAGACATTTTCACCACAGTGTGTCAAAAGTGGGGCCAACCTGAAGTTGACTTGTTTGCTTCACGAAACAATTGTAAAATTGACAAATATGTGTCATGGCATCCAGAACCTGATGCCTGGCATATAGATGCTTTTTCTATCACATGGGAGAATAAATTTGATTATATCTTCCCCCCCATTCAGCTTGATCAGCCGGGTAAGCCGAAAGATAAAGATGGACAAAGCACACGCAATATTAATCGTTCCCAACTGGGACACGCAACCTTGGCTACCGGGCATACAGGCAGCCGCCAAAGATTGCCTCCGATTCCGAAGATCACCAGGCAATCTGACACACCAAGGCCCTCTAAAACAAAGAGGGGACGTGTCCACAACACCGTTGTTGGCATTCCTTTTTTAAAATAAATATTTAGAACAATTCGGTTTAGATAAAATTACACAACAAAGACTTGTCGCAGATGCTTGGCGTAAAGGTACAGTTAAAATGTATACCACATATTTGAAAAAGTGGGGTGTTTATTGTTTAATTAACAAAGTCAAACCCATGAATCCGACTATTTCCCAAGTTGGTAAATTTCTCCGAGGGTTAGAGGACGAAGGCTTAGGGTTTGGATCTATTAATGCTGCTCGCTGTGCTTTATCCGTCATCCTTCCACGGATAAATAATGAGACATTTGGGAAACACCATGTTATTCATTGGATTGTAAGATCGATTTATCAACAAAACCCACCCAAACCGAAGTACAGTCGCTTCTGGGATGTTTCGGTAGTGTTTGATTTGCTAAGATAGTGGCCTCATAATAGGCATTTAGATCTCAAACAATTAGGGTTTAAGGTAGCGTTGCTCTTATTATTAGTAACAGGACATAGGGGACAAACTATTGTTGCCCTATCACTAGATGGCCTAGAGATAGATAGAAATGAGGCCACATTTGATTTGTCAAAGCTGTTAAAATCTAACAGGTTAGGTGACCCTTTGTCTACTATTAGTGTAAGTAGTTTCAAAGAAGACCCAAAACTTTGTGTTGTATCAGCCATTAGGGCCTATATATCCAAGACCAAGGAATTGAGAACTTCAAGACAGTTGTTAGTGAGCTTTATTAAGCCACACAAGGGCATTTCGCGAGATACTCTAGCGAGATGGACAATTAGTATGTTGAAATTGGCAGGCGTTGACACAGACAAATATGCCTCACACTCAACAAGAGGTGCTATGGTGTCTAAGGCGCGACTGCTTGGCATCTCTGTCAAGTGGATCCTGGCCCATGCAGGATGGAAAACAGCACGATCGTTTGCAACCCACTACAACAAACGATTAGAAAAGTCGAGCACACTAGCCCGACAGCTGCTACAAGACTAGATCGGCATTAGGTGAGAATACACTTCGATTTCACCAACAATTTTATTTTGCTGATTGATGATAATGTATGTTTAACAATTATTATTGACTTGTGACATAAGAATACAGGATAAATGAGATTACGTAAACCTCTCCCTAGCCTGAGGCTAGCCTGAGGCTGTATACCGAGGTAAAATAGATTAGTTAGACGAATCTTACCTGGGTATAGATGATGGATAACTGTTGTTTTACCGAGGTATAAGCCTCGGATCGACGTGGGCTAGGGCCCTCCCGCCACACCCTTCCACGTCTATTCGTTTGCTTATACCAAGAAAACTTTGCAGTTTAGTACCATTGTCACCATTGATGTACTTTTAGATTATTTGTTTCATTTATCCTGATTAAGTAGGTAAAGAATATATATATATATACACACACACACACACACGTGTTAGTCCTTAGCCTCTCCATTGGGGGGTCGGTAATATGAATAAGCAATGCTTAGGACCGACCCCCCCCCCCCTTTGGTGTTTCCATGGAATTGATATAAACTGGTTCCCAGTGCCTTCTCCCAAGTTTTACAGTAGGCCCTACTCAAGATGGAACAGGGAACCAGCTCGATTACTATTTGTGTCACGCAGGTCACCAGCGGACACAATCTATGAGCACAGATTTTCCCAGAACCAGTTTCAGCAGTAGGGCTGACTGAAACTTATACACTGCTGGTAGCTAGTTCTGGTTTCTGGTGAATCTGATAGGTAGACCTATTAACTGATAATTCCTTTATTTTGCCTCTCTAGGCTATAGGTATTGTTTATGTATATAGAAGTGTTAGTCATTAGGGGGGAGGGGAGTGTAAGTATTATTAGACTCATTACAGGGAGTAGGCCTAACTAGGATTGGGTGACAGTAGTATTTTGGTAAAGATAAAATCATACAGATGTGGATTTAATCAAGGAGCCTATATAGCCTAGTGTGGGAATAATTATTAGGACGGTCGTGCCGGAATGGCAGACATGTGGGTTCGAGTTCCATTTAAGCCTCATTATCGCTACAAAGAAGGATATTTACTACAAATGGCTTATGCGCCTAGGACAGCTAGAGAAGCAGGTATGTTTGACTGGCGTTACAATGGGAACCAGCGGAACTTAAAATTGACCAATTAGACTAAGCTTTGAGGACAGTGACTTAATTGACAAAAGGAAGAACATACATTTTCGTGCTTCTATTTCATGTTTATTAGCGTATGCTAAAAAAAACACCTATTAACAATATTCAGTAGCGGTTTTTATTTGTCCTATCTAGTAGGCCTACTATCAACCAGTGATGATGCTAAGACTATTACTATTAGTTAAATCGCATAAATACTTATTCTACTAGGCTTGGTTAGCAGTTCAAACAGCAGCATATAACTCCCACATTAGCACCATTGAACGCACATATTTTACTCACTTACAGCTACACAGTCTAGCCTCAAACCTCCAGGTTGTTTATTTTATTTTAGGTGACAGCTGTGAACGCCCCTCACGCAAAAACAACAATTAAACCTTTCACCATCCTCCAAAACCCTCGAACCACCCCGACCCACCCTCAATCTCTATCCCAAAAATTGCCACCTCGCAAATTGCAATTATCATTGAAGGAATATAACAAATAACATATTCAAGGTAAATTGGGGAGTGTGGTCATGGTGCACAACAGAGGTAGTTAGGAATAAGTCTTCCTATTGTCTGATTTGTGTTGGGTTAAATTCTACTGGAGCTCTGTGTACTACGACAATGCCCTTCAAAGCATATAACCAAAGAAAGTTGATTGTTGGAGTTTTACGTTCTGGTAACACCTAAGGACATATCAGGACGGGTACTGACTTGTGACAGTGCACACTCATGGTGACTTTATAGTGCTGCCCCACAGGGAGACCGGGCTGCCAGCACCATGACCTGGTATCCCAGTCAGTCACATTATCCTGACATTGAGACAACCACTCCTTGCCCTATCCTAATAATGCCGAGCACCTGGCTAGGAAGTGACACTTGTCCATTTTTAAGTCATCGGTTTGACTCGACCAGGGTTCGACCCCACAGGTTCGAACTCCACAATCTATCAACACGGGAGACAGACGATCAACTCATTCGGCCATCCCGTCTGGTAACCAAAGAAAATGATGCAAACTTTAATCAAAGCATTCAAACACGAAGTAGTGCAACAGTAATTTACTATATCGTAACCATCTATAATCTGAAATTGCATTGTCTGATGGTTTTTGAGTTTCTGCCATTTTCTGAGATGGGTGTATATAATGTCAGCGTCACCTTGTCTAGGGAGGTCTGGAATTTCGGCATCTGTTTGACATATATATATGATAGATACAACAAAACAACGACTCTACTTGGATATAATTCCTGTTTACAATCGCTTCAGTTTAGACCATCAGTCCTGCCACGTAACGATCAATAATACATTCATGATCATTTCAATATATATAATGGATAAATGAACAATATCAACTGTAAACTAGTTGTTGCATGGTATATGGGATGCACGGTTTGTTTACCGATCTACATCGATACCCGTCTTCGACGGATAGATGTGCATCCAGACCAACGCTGTCCTGACATAGCAGCCGTCCTATCATCGGAGGGACAAATCAAACAGAGATTCTATATATGTGTACATTGAAATTTGAAGTCTTAAAAAACTCCGCATATGGCAGAGATTCGAATAGCACAAGGTTCGATGAAGACAGGTGCTACTATAATCATTCATATATGTATATGAGCCTGTCTCAAAAGGTGATAACTAATTATTTGTTTGTCTGCGTAACGATTGACACAAGACAGTTCACAAACGGTGACACTGAAAACAAAAGGACATTTGCTTCAAGTTAGTATGTATTCTATTGGGATTATGAAACGCCATGTAAAAACCAAATCAGTTTATCCTGAGCAAATACATATGTTAATCGTTACAATGGACACAGTTTTGTCTCATTTCACCTTTTGAGACAGTCTTATATATATATATATATATATATATATATATATATATGTATGTATATATACACACACACACACACACACATATATTGATTGATGTTGTATATATATATATATATTATAGTATAGTTATACGAGTCTTACCTTGGTACAGATGATGGATAACTGTTGTTTTACCGAGGTATAAGCCTCGGATAGATGTGGGCTAGGGAGAGGTAAGCACGTCCGGTACCAGCAATCTTAACCTACTTATTGAGGATAAAAATGACTTTCAAACAATGGATACTATTACTTTACCGAAAAGGTACACCAACGGAATAGATGTGGCAGGGTGTGGCGGGAGGGCCCTAGCCCACATCTATCCGAGGCTTATACCTCGGTAAAACAACAGTTATCCATCATCTGTACCAAGGTAAGACTCGTATAACTATACTATTTTACCTCGGTAAACAGCCTCAGGCTAGCCTCAGGCTAGGGAGACCTTTACATAATTCATTTTTATCCTTAATATCATTCTTTCTTATTATTATAACATTCTAAATTTTTGTTCTCACCTATTCTTGTTAGTTGGCGAGAAGACGCTTTGCAACGCCGGTAGGCTTTTCTAGTCGTTTATTATAATGTTTTGCAAACGACTTAGCCGTCTTCCAGCCTGCATGCGCTAGTATTCTTTTCACAGAAATACCAAGCACCCGTGCCTTGGAGACCATGGCTCCTCTAGTTGAGTGGGAAGAGTATTTACTCGTATCCACTCCAGCCAATTTCAACACCGTAATTGTCCATCTGGCAAGTGTGTCTCGTGAAATCGCCTTATGTGGCTTTATAAAGCTCACTAATAGTTGTTGTGATGCACGTAAATCCTTTGTCTTGTATATATAAGCCCGTATGGCCGACACAACACATAATTTCCGATCATTCGGAAAACAGTCTAAGTGAACCGTTGATAAGGGGTCACCTAACGTGTTCGATTTGAGCAACTTTTCTAAATCAAACGTAGCTTGTTGCTTGTCTATTTCTAATCCATTTAAGGATAAAGCAACAATCGTCTGTCCTCTGTGTCCGGTTACTAACAATAACAGGACCGCGACCTTAAAACCTAACTGTTTTATATCTAACCACGAGTTGTGAGGCCAAGCCTGAAACAACTTAAATACTATAGAAACATCCCAAAACCGACTATACTTTGGTTTTGGAGGATTCCTTTGATAAATTGAACGAAGTAAATAACAAATAACATAATGTTTTCCAACTGTTTCGCCATCAATTCTAGGTAATATAATTGATAACGCACACCTCGCCGCATTAATCGATCCAAAGGAAAGTCCTTCATCCTCTAGAGAACGAAGAAACCGAGCTACTTGTGAAATCTTTGGATTTGTTGGCTTAACTTTCATTAACAAACAATGTACACCCCATTTCTTTAAATAGGTTGTATACATTTTGACAGTTCCTGGCCTCCAGGCATCCGATACTATCCTATCCTCAGTAATTCTGTCCAATCCAAATTGCTGTAGCTGCTTCCTTAGAAAAGGAATGCCAATAGGGGCGTCGTTGACACGTCGCCGTGAACCACTAGCGGTCCGTGGTGCGTCAGATTCCCGAGTTTTCTTGGGAATCGTATACGATCTTTTGCCAGTTGTGAAACTGCTGGCAGCCAAGGTTGCGTGTCCCAATCGGGCACCACCAGTATCGCATGTGTCCCTTCCAAGCCGATTTTTCTCACTACTCGGCTGATAATGCTAAATGGTGGGAAAATATAAAAATAATTATTTTCCCAGGTAATAGCAAACGCATCTACTTTCCAAGCATCCGGTTCAGGATGCCAAGAAACATAACAGGGTAACTTGTTATTATTTCGTGATGCAAATAAGTCAACTTCAGGTGTACCCCATTTTTCACAAACGAAGTTAAACAAATGTGTAGAGAGAGACCACTCTAAATGGTCATGGAAATTTCTACTTTTATAATCTGCAAGTGTATTTTGTGACCCTGGAATATGCGCTACAGTCAGCCAGACTTGTTGAGCCTGTGCCCAGTTCCAAATCAGTTTAGATAACTGATTGCAAGACTTTGATTTGGTTCCACCCATGTTACGAATATATGCCATGGCAGTAGTATTATCAGTTAGTATTCTAACCTGTGATTTATTTATCTTTACTAAACTACGTAAGCCCAGATAAATAGCACGCAATTCTAGTGCATTAATATAGTCTGATTTTTCATCATCAAGCCATCTACCTCCTGTTGTGACCCCATCTCGATGAGCTCCCCAACCTTCTAACGAAGCATCAGTAGTAATTACTGTATTAGGTTCCGCCATGCGGATTGGATTTGGTGAACTTGCTATATGTTGCATCCACCATCCAATATCCTGTAACCCTTCTTGCGAAATAAACATCTTTCGCTCAAAATTGCCTTTAGTTCGTGTTAACGCTAAATTTTTATCTATTTCTAGCGACTTAATATGGGCCTTCCCATATAACACAGCAGGTGCATATGAGGTCATTATGCCAATAAGAACAGCAACCTGTCTAATTTTTGGCTTTGATAACTTAATAAGCTGAGTCGCTGTAGTCATAAACTTAATTAGTTTTTGTTCTGTTATCGACACTGTAAGGGACTGTGTATCCAGAATAAACCCTAAACATTTGAGTTGTTTTGTTGGTTTAAACACTGACTTTTGTTGATGTACATAAAACCCCAATTTAGTGAGTAATGCACATAAATCCAAAACTGCATTCACACAACCAATTTGTGTTGATGCTATAATAAAAGAATCATCTATGTATGGAAACATTATGTGACCCTTCCTCGCCATTACCGAGAAAACAGGTTTAAGCAATTTAGTAAATAAACGTGGCGCACAAGCTAAGCCATTCGGCATACAGGTAAACTCATAGAGTTGGTTATCCCAAATAAATCGAAGAAATTTTCGGTATTGTTCCATTATGGGAAGCGTATAATATGCATCCTGTAAATCAACACTAGCCATCCACGCATCTGGTGTAATCAGATCTCGTGCCGTATCTAGAGAGAACATTTTAAAATGTCGATATTCCACCCTTTTATTAAGGATTGTTAAATCCAGGATCATTCGAACATCACCATTAGGCTTCGGTCTCGAGAAAATGTTTGAAATAAACTGTCCTGAACAGTGTGTCACTTTTTGTATAATTCCTTTCTCAAAGAATTTATGTACCTGTTTAGTTAGTGCGTCTCGTTCAACTGGTTGAATGTTATATGGAAAAGGTATTATACTTTGTACAGGAATTTGTGTAAAGGGAATGTGAACACCCCTAACTATTTCTATAATTTCTTGGTCACTAGTAATTTTGTGCCACTCAGAAATATGATTATTAATATTACCAGCCACAAAGTTGCTTACAGTTTGTGTGGTTTTAGAGGCTGGAAGGACTTGTAACGTTTGTGTTTCAACCTCTACTTGGACCCGCCCCTGGGGAAGGGTCTCGGCGAGTTGACACCTCGGCCTAGTGGCCGTGCGGTGTTGTCGGTCCAGCCTGAGCGAGCGCCCCGGCCCCGAAAACCTTGACCGAAGTTTGAACCCGATCTGGTTCCCCTGGTGAACCGCCGTGGACGAAAATCCCCTCGTGACCTTTTGAAACGAGGAGTTTCCTGTTTCTTCTTACCATCCATGTTTTTGCCACTCTTGGCTGCAGTTTCTACCTCTTTATAGAGGTATTGTAGTTGACCGCCAAACATCTTGGTTTTATCTAAAGGTTTCCCTTTAATCGGCTCTGGAGCAAGATAGAGCGTAAACTCCTTCCCCTCATTATCGGTAACCTTCTTAGAGCGAGCCACTTCTTTGCCAGCATCTGTGCAAACTGACTTGAAGACATTTTCATATCTTCGAAACGACAGGTAATTACCTGCCGCCGCTAGTACTGCAATGCCTTTGTCCATTGTCTTAGCCAAAGACGAGAACTTATTTTCACTCTGCATCCTATTAGCCACAGGAACAATAGCTGTTAGGGTAGCCAACACTGCCTTATGCACTGTGTGCAACACATCCTCAAACTTCTTACGGTCATCCGTCATATTGACATCCCGATCCATTTCTTTAATGATGGAGTTGGGAACACCCTTTATGCCTGTTAACTCATCTCCTAACTTGGAGATAACCTCCGCCGGTTTGAACGTGCGAAAATGACCATTCACGGTCTCGCGCATAAGCGTAGTGGTTTTAACCCGCTTAGCCTTTGGCTTCTCCACCTTCTTAGCCACTTTAGTGCCAATGTCCGCATAGACCCCTTCATATACGGTGTCTGAGTCTGATTCCGTAGAAGTAGACTCAGTGGACGACTCAGAAGAAGAATATTTCCTCTTCCTCTTCTTCTTTTTGGACTTAGTCTTCCGCTTTTTGCGCAAACCAGACTCTGCCCGCTCCTTGGTGAATTCATCACCCGAAGAAATCACCTGTTTCTTCTTCTTCCTCCGTTTAGGAGAAGGAGGAGGAGGAGCCTTAAGCTCCACCGCCGAGTCTGTGTCCAAGAAATCCTCAAATGAATCCTCTTGGACACTCGGCCTACGCCGCTTCCGAGACACAGGCGATTTGGCAGTCAAGATGTGGCTTTCCAATCTTGCAAAGCGAGCCTCCCAATCTGGAGGCGCAGGCACATCAGGCACTGCGTCCTCGTCCGGGTCGGAGAGGATATGCGCCCGGGGCT
The DNA here is from genome assembly GCA_030323885.1 of Branchipolynoe longqiensis. Classification (NCBI taxonomy): domain Eukaryota; kingdom Metazoa; phylum Annelida; class Polychaeta; order Phyllodocida; family Polynoidae; genus Branchipolynoe; species Branchipolynoe longqiensis. The sequence continues at coordinate 48,102,339 of CM059196.1, read as the reverse complement.
GTGTCGACGGCCCTGCCGACAACACAGGTGAGGAGTCGTACTCCTCGTCCACTCCACTCGGAACACGCCCCTCGGCTGCTGCTGCACCGCGCTTACTCCGCTTCGTGGCCATCGGGAGCTGAAACAAAGATTTTTGGTCAGTCCCGGTATATATATATGTCACAATATGGTTGTTTCAAACTCATTTGGACATCTATTGGTGTTAAAGAACGTGTTTATACCGTTATAACACAGGCGTAATAAGCTAAATTTGTGCGTGGGTTGTGGGTCAAGCCCAAACCTTACGCGGGGTCGGGACCAGTGTATCGGCCCGCCCATCCCTCTGTTCCGCACACTTCTCCCACCTGTGACTACTACGTCAACAAGTTGGAGAAAATGCTACGAAACTCGGAGAAACGCCTGAAAAAGTTTTGTCTAGGGGAGTCTATAAAAGAAACCCAGGAGCATCTCCAACATTACTCTCTATTAGAGTACGAGAGAATTTCCACATGAGATAGGGCGAAACCCACATCTCTACCCATAGTCACACGGTGACCCGGGTGTTGACAGAACCGCTAATGACCGGTTTGGTTCCTTCGAGAAACCCACTCGAGTGTTCTATCCTTGGTTGTTTATAACCAAATAACTCGTCCAAATTGGACCAACGAAAGTCTAAACTTTCCATATTGATGCTCTAATGCATCATAATTAAGCTAACCACAGTTTTTATTATACTTACTGCGTATTTGCTTGTATGTAGACTAATTTTGCCGGAGCAACCCAACGACACGTTATCCAGTCGTGAGTTGTATATGCTAATTGCTGGTACCGGACGTGCTTACCTCTCCCTAGCCTGAGGCTAGCCTGAGGCTGTTTACCGAGGTAAAATATATATATATATACTACACCAATCAATCAACCAACCAGAATCTCTGATTACCAGTGGATTGTTTGGTTGTTGGAGTTTTACGTCCTGTCAACATCTAAGGACTTGTGCACTCATGGTGACTTTATAGTGCTGTCTCACTAGGAAATCAGGCTGCTGGCACCATGCCCTGATATCCCACTCAGTCACATTATCCTGATACTGAGCCAACCAGTCCTTGCCCTATCATAATAATGCAGAGTGCCTGGCCAGGAAGCGACAAGTATAAATTTTTAAGTCATTGGTTTGACTCGACCAGGGTTTGAACTGAAACGTGGGTTCGAACTGACTACCATATTATTATTGGCGACTAATTGTATCGGGCTAGGTTATCAATTTGAGAAAATTCAGTTTCGGTTCAATGAAAGTGGTGTTCATTTCTTTAAAGGTTATTTTCCCTCTAATTAGATAGTCTGTGTACAATAATTATAAACAACTTCTAGCAGACGACAATTAGTCTCCTCAACCGCTGACAGAAGTCAAAATTCAAACATGGCCGCCCAATAACCGTGACCATTAACAATAAGTAATTTGATCCGCACTAAGCTAGGAAATACAACCTAGAATTGAACAATAATAATAGTATGACGAGTAACTATGTTCGAAATCCTTGGAATGTTAAAATTAAAACAAGAGTGAATAGAAACTAAATTATGAGTAAATTTCCTTTGTCAACGATATTGGCGCGATTTACATCTGTGTGTATTAATTGTTGTGTTTTACGGTAATGTAGACATGACCCCCCCCCCCCCCCAACTCTTTTTATAAAACTCTTTCTTTTTGTGTGTGCGTGGATAAGTGTGTGTGTGTATTTACATTGATTGAATAATCAAGGGAAATTTCAATCACGGACTATTGGGTCACTTCCGGTACTATGGGATACCCTTACAAGTACAGCGCAATGCAACTGTGAACACACATTCCACTAATTTAGAAATTAATTTTTTTTTGGTAACTATTGTGGCCAAGGGGTGGGAAGAAGTGATGAGGTTGTAATCGAGGGGGGTGGGAGACCCCGAAAAACTGCTGAAGATTTTTTCCTTAAGTCTCCACACCCAATCCTTAATAAGTATCACTAGAGGGAGTTCTGTGTGGTCTACTCTAATGTATGGGGCTGAGACATGGACAATCTCTAAGAAAATGTACAAACATTTAGCAGAATTTGAGATGTGGACATATCGAAAGATGATGAAAATATTATGGACAAAGAAGATCACCAACAAAGAAGTTCTCAGACAAATTAAAAATAAGAAACGCTTGTTTGCCACTATACAGACAAAGAAACTTACTTATTTTGGCCACATCATTCGTCAGAGTTCAATATACCGTACATTGTTGGAAGGGAAGGTGAATGGCAGCAGAGGGAGAGGGAGACCAAGAACATCATGGTTTACAAATATTTCACAGTGGACAGGCTTGAATTATTCACAGTCTATCAGAACAGCACACCATCAGGACAAGTGGAAAACCATTGCATCCAACCCTCGACTAGAGGACGGAACTATTGATTGATTGATTGAGAGGGTAAAACCCCACAATCCTTTCTCCCTTACTTTGAGCCCCTCCATCCCCGATTTTTCTCCTTGGATTTAGCTAGCTTAACAAAGAGAAACCCAAATGTCAGCCAACAAAAAAAAACTTAAAAAAACCTGCCCCTCAAAAAAAACATGGGAAAATAACAACTTACAAAGAACCAAAATAATACAAACTCGGCAATTTCAGCCATGGAAATTTAAAACACATGCAACAGATAGATGATCTATTTCTTCCTTTTTCCTTCTTCACCCCCAATCCTCCAAATTCAAAAAAAAATAATAACACAAGAAAAAACCCAAACAATTCCCCTCCATCCCCCCAGTCACACTATGCTTGCGATCGCTTGTAACCATTTTGCGAACACCAAAAATGGGTGATCGCTGAGTGGTTGGCGACCGGTCGGCGACCTCCGGGTGACCATTTTGGTCGCAAGGAGAGTGTAGATGCTGCACCAAAGACCTTGCGACCAAAACCATCGCATGGGGGTCAGCAATTATTTTCAGCGCTTGTGACCAGTCGCTGACCATTGTTTTCCTGCCTTTCTTTTTGCTTTGGTCGCAAGGAGGTTGCCAGCCTTTGATTGTGAAGTGGTCAGAAAGTAGTCACAAGCCGTAGTGTGACTGAGGCCTTACTGACCACCACAGCAACACCCCATCCACTCCATGATGGGCTGCATAGGTGGGTCCTGGCTGATATTGGGTTTGCATGTGGGGGAGAGGCAGGTTACTTGGTGGTGAAATAGATGTACACTGAGATGCCATCAAGCATCATGATGCAGAGGAAGATGCCACACATGAAGGCGACTGCGATGAAGCCGGCCAGCTTTGCTGAGAACCGGTTGTCGTCCGTCGTCGTCTCAGACTTGGCCTTTGCTGTGGCTATAGCTTGAAGTTGGTCCTCGTTCTTGACTTCCTCTGAGAAAGAAAACAGATTAGGCCCACATTAAATTTGCATAGTCCGATGGTTTTGAGTCTCTGTCATTTTCTGAGATAAATACATGATCGTTATAATCTAGCTTACTTTAGGTTGAAGTAATTTTTATTTTAAATGGATAACTTTTGAGATATTTGAAGTGCAAGGATGGAAAATTAATATTGGCAAGCATGCCAAAATTCTGACACCATAGGCTTCTGCAGTAACAGGTTCTACTAGATTACCTCAGTATCTCCTTCTATGTGGTAACAAATGTCTAATAAGTGCACCAGTATCTAAGGTAGATAAGTAGAATCAAATTTAGATAATTGTTTTGGTTTTTTTAATTTAGGTTTCTCATCGCACTATGCAACTTTAACATTGCATCGTCCGATGGTTTTCGAGTTTCTATCATTTTCTAATGTTGCACAATCCGATGGTTTTTGAGTTTATCATTTTCTAATGTTGGACAATCCGATGGTTTTTGAGTTTCTATCATTTTCTAATGTTGCACAATCCGATGGTTTTTGAGTTTCTATCATTTTCCAAAGTTGCATAGTCCGATGGTTTTTGAGTTTCTATCATTTTCCAATGTTGCATAGTCCGATGGTTTTTGAGTTTCTATCATTTTCTAATGTTGCACAGTCCGATGGTTTTTGAGTTTCTATCATTTTCCAAAGTTGCACACTCCGATGGTTTTTGAGTTTCTATCATTTTCTAATGTTGCACAGTCCGATCGTTTTTGAGTTTCTATCATTTTCCAAAGTTGCATAGTCCGATGGTTTTTGAGTTTCTATCATTTTCTAATGTTGCACAATCCGATGGTTTTTGAGTTTCCATCATTTTCCAAAGTTGCACAATCCGATGGTTTTTGAGTTTCTATCATTTTCCAAAGTTGCATAGTACGATGGTTTTTGAGTTTCTATCATTTTCCAATGTTGCATAGTCCGATGGTTTTTGAGTTTCTATCATTTTCTAATGTTGCACAGTCCGATGGTTTTTGAGTTTCTATCATTTTCCAAAGTTGCATAGTCCGATGGTTTTTGAGTTTCTATCATTTTCTAAAATTGCACACTCCGATGGTTTTTGAGTTTCTATCATTTTCTAATGTTGCACAATCCGATGGTTTTTGAGTTTCTATCATTTTCCAATGTTGCATAGTCCGATGGTTTTTGAGTTTCTATCGTTTTCTAATGTTGCACAATCGATGGTTTTTGAGTTTCTATAATTTTCCAAAGTTGCATAGTCCGATGGTTTTTGAGTTTCTATCATTTTCTAATATTGGACACTCCGATGGTTTTTGAGTTTCTATCATTTTCTAATGTTGCACAATCCGATGGTTTTTGAGTTTCTATCATTTTCCAAAGTTGCATAGTACGATGGTTTTTGAGTTTCTATCATTTTCTAATGTTGCACAATCCGATGGTTTTTGAGTTTCTATCATTTTCCAAAGTTGCACAATCCGATGGTTTTTGAGTTTCTATCATTTTCCAAAGTTGCATAGTCCGATGGTTTTTGAGTTTCTATCATTTTCTAATATTGCACACTCCGATGGTTTTTGAGTTTCTATCATTTTCTAATGTTGCACAATCCGATGGTTTTTGAGTTTCTATCATTTTCCAAAGTTGCATAGTACGATGGTTTTTGAGTTTCTATCATTTTCTAATATTGCACACTCCGATGGTTTTTGAGTTTCTATCATTTTCCAATGTTGCATAGTACGATGGTTTTTGAGTTTCTATCATTTTCCAAAGTTGCATAGTACGATGGTTTTTGAGTTTCTATCATTTTCTAATATTGCACACTCCGATGGTTTTTGAGTTTCTATCATTTTCTAATGTTGCACAATCCGATGGTTTTTGAGTTTCTATCATTTTCCAAAGTTGCATAGTACGATGGTTTTTGAGTTTCTATCATTTTCTAATATTGCACACTCCGATGGTTTTTGAGTTTCTATCATTTTCCAATGTTGCATAGTACGATGGTTTTTGAGTTTCTATCATTTTCCAAAGTTGCATAGTACGATGGTTTTTGAGTTTCTATCATTTTCTAATGTTGCACAATCCGATGGTTTTTGAGTTTCTATCATCTTTTAAAGTTGCATAGTACGATGGTTTTTGAGTTTCTATCATTTTCTGAGATAAACGTATCAGGTTGGTAGTTGTTGGTTGCTATAATCTACCTAATGTTAGCTTGAAGTAATTTTGATTCAAAATGGCTACCTTTGGAGATATTTCAAGTGTAAACATGCAAAGTAAATCTAAGTTTGTATGTTTTCACTTCAAATGTCCCCTTAATTTTGGTGTGCACACTGAACAATTAAATGATTAGCATGGGCTTCGCTTAGTTAATTTCCGCCATGCAGTGTATCATAGAAACACAAAAGTGCAATCAATAAATACTTATTAAGTGCACAAGTATCTAAAGTTAGATTGGTTGGTTGGTTGTTGGAGTTTTACGTCCTGGCAACATCGAAGGTAATATCGGGACGGTGGATTTGTAGGGTCAAATCTAGGTAAGTGTTCAGATTTAGACAATCTTATAAGCTTTCATTGAACTATGCAGTCCTAATATGGGTCAAAATTTAAAAAAAAGTGAATCCTTTGTTTTTCTCACCTGGGCATTCTGGGACGCATGGTTCGGTGCCAAAGAGCACCACCCTCGGGCAGGGCCGGCCGCCATTTTGTGCCGGGACGCAGACTCGGGTCCGCACGACGGAGCCCTTCGTACAGTCGTTATCCAGCACCATCTTGCACTGTGACCAATTCGACCACTCCCCGATCAAGCCGTCTATAGGGCATGGCACCGTGTTGCACAGCTCTGTCTTGCTCGATTCACCTGCAAAACAGGGACAAAAAGGGAATATTTTTAGTTTCCCCACAAATGTATATAATTATGTAAATGTATATATATGTGTGTCGACCGGACGCGGTGGCCTAATCGGTAGAGCGCAGGCTTCCTGTGCGTAAGGTCGGGAGTTCGAATCCCAGCCGAGTCAAATCAATGACTTATCAAATTGATACTTGTCGCTACCTAGCCTGGCGCTCGGCATTAATAGGATAGGGCAAGGACTGGTTAGCTCAGTCTTGACTTGATGGGGGGTTCGTAACCTATCGGTCATTGGCTGTGAAACTGCAGCATTGAAAACGGCACCGTTAAAACGGTCCGTTTTTGGTTAATTTTTCTTTCTTTCTTTTTTCTTTGTTCTTCTTCTGGGGTGGCAGGAGGGTGAGGAGGCTAAGTGTCAGGATACTGTGACTGAGTGGGATATCGGGTCATGATGCCGGCGGCCTGGTCTCCCAGTGGGGCAGCACTATAAAGTTGCCATGAGTGTGCACTGTCACAAGTCGGTACTGGTCCTGATATGACCTTAGATGTTGCTAGGATGTAAAATAACAACAAACAAACAAATATATGTGGCTTGCGACTGGATCTAAATGAATTAGGCTGGCTGGTTGGTTGTTGGAGTATTTGAATTAAAGTTGCATAGTCCGATGAAAGCATGAAATTTTCAAAACCAAAACAATTACCTAGATTTGACACTACATACCTAACTTATACACTGATGCACTTATTATATTATGCCTTTGTTGTCACCAGAGGGGAATGCTGAGTCAATTTAATAGAATGTTACTGCTGAAGCCTATGGTGTCAGAGATTTGGCATGCTTGCCAAATTAAATTTTGAACGTTAGCATATCTCCAAAGTTAGCCCTTTTTTTCTTTTTTTTCCTTGAAGATATATACTGCCTATTATGGATAAGTCTAAATAGACTTGTTTTCACCATTAGACAGTTTGTCGATAGAAAGCCCGAGCCTACACTTTTACCGACCCAAGGGATTTTTAACTTCCCACACCACATAGACATGGTATGAGAGCAACTGGCCTTTGATGACGCTGTAACTTGTAAGTTATACACAGCGGTGGAAATCCAAATTGGCAGAGGTGGGGGTGCAGGGAATCGAACCACTGACCTTCAGATTAGGAGTCTGACCTAGAAAAAAGTCATACACTCTAACCACTCCGCCACAGAGAACACCACAAAATTGATATATTTATCTCAGAAAATGACAGAAACTCAAAACCATCGGACTATGCAACTTTGAACATCAAATGAACTGTACTGTAAATTCCAGGGATGATAGTGATTTCAGGCAAAAAAAACCCGGAAATCAAGCCAAGATTATTATCCTGACAGCAAATTTCCATTTACACCTATGTGTACAAAAATGCCCCCAGGCTCTGAAAACCCCCGGAAATCCGCTTAAAAACGGAAAAATATCACCCCTGAATACACACCACTGCAGCCGAGGCCGCTATACTGCGGCTCAATACACTGGCGCTGACGGCTCCGGGTTCCGTTGCCGCAGTCCTTGGTACATAAAGACCACCGGCTCCAACTCTGCCACACCCCGTCAACAGGAACATCTGCAAGTAGCGCAATTCAGATTAGTAGTCTACACTCGTCCTCCCTGGAATCTTAAGTCTTTTAAATGGTTGGCATCTGTAAGTCGCTTAATTCCTACAATTGTATACATACAAGGCATACAGACAATGCACTTACAAAGTTACATACATATACACATTGTGCGTTCAACAACCATACAGAACATGGTAATTAGTGTCGTAGGGGGTGATGAAAACAGGAAATATTGCACCTAGAGCAAGATTCAAAATCCACACTTCTTGCCATTCCAGGGCTAGCATGCTAAACATTACGCTACCTAAGCTCCCTGGTGCAATCACTCTATCTACGCATACCTGTCTATGTGGCTCCTTGCCTGAGAGGTCGGTGCATGCTATTACATATTTAAATTCAGGGATGAAAGATCTCCGCGATTTCCCGGATTTCCGCGATTTTTAGTGTTCACCGATTAATGTTCACAAAGTGCCAATACATATGACATCCTTGTCCTGATATGACCATAGATATTGCTAGGATGGAAAACCCCAACAAACACTATAAGACATCAATTCTTTTAGTTTGAAATGCATTCTTACATGACTTTAGATGTTGGTAGAACATAAAACCCAAACAAAAAAGTTAGGCATGAGCAACAACATAAGCCGTGTTTACACGGGGAATTGTGAAACGATCTAGACAAATCGATTTATATGAAGCGATGTAGTGGTGCGTTTACACGAGCGAGTTTGAAAGTGTGTCGGCGACCGGGAACCAGCAGCCTGTGGTGCGCCTGTAGCCGGCGAGCACTGCTATGTGTTTAGTTTACCCTCGTCGATTCGACACAGATGTAGCTGCTACGTTAATATCGCTTGGAATTTAAGGTTAATTTAATTAAATTTCATTATTTGAGTATGTAATTCTGTTAAATATGATCGCATTCACTAGATTTCAGCCTAATCGGGCCCTAACACTGCCGGGAACCAGCTGAATCGCTTCATCTATACTACCTCGCGAGGTGGTATAGATGAACCATTTCATAGGAATCGATTCAGCCCTAAAACGCCACAGAGTCGCGTTTACACGCCAAATGTGAGTCGATCTAGGCAAGTGGTTTCATATGAAGCGTTTTAAATCGCCCGTGTAAACAGGGCTTTAGTCACAACAAGCAGCGTTGAAACCTGACTTCCGCCATTTTCCTGCGATTCCCTAACAGTGGTAATCTAATCTTATGGGGGGAAATCCGTGTTTTCGTGGAAAATCGGCCTGATTGCCGCGTTTTTTGCCGGATACCACTTTCAGGGTTGCCAACATTTGAAAATGAAAAGCCTGAAGATCTTAGGGGATTATATATTGGAGGCGGTTAATACTGTAATACTAATAATAGCAATATCTTAGATGCTCTGTGGTGCATTTTGGACACATCTGTGATAGATTTCTACATTATTTTCTATGTTCTCCACAATAATTCGTAACATTGATATAATATTACTATATTAATGGTATTTACAACGTAGGGTCACGATGGGGCATCAAATATTGTACACCTTACACTACAGCGAGGGGATGATGGGACATAAAATATCATACACCTCACAGCAAGGTGATGATGGGACATAAAACATTGTACACCTTACGGCAAGGTGATGATGGGACATAAAATATCATACACCTTACAGGGAGGTGATGATGGGACATCAAATATCATACACCTTACGGCGAGGTGATGATGGGACATAAAATATTGTACACCTTACGGCGAGGTGATGATGGAACATAAAATATTGTACACCTTACAGCGAGGTGATGATGGGACATAAAATATCGTACACCTTATGGTGAGGTGATGATGGGACATAAAACATCATACACCTTACTACGAGGTGATGATGGGACATAAAATATCGTACACCTTATGGCGAGGTGATGATGGGACATAAAATATTGTACACCTTACGGCGAGGTGATGATGGGACATAAAATATTGATACATCTTACAGTGAAATCATAAGGGTTGGCCTCCCTGCCATTTCATCCCTGTGGAAAAGACGCCGCCCCGGCTGACGGGTACTCACGCAGGCAGACGGGTGGCGAGTGGTTCCAGGTGCCGTCTGTGCCGCAGGTCGCCATGACGGCCCCGCTATGCGCGTAGTTGGGTGCGCACGAGAACCGCACCAAGGTGCCCGAGCGCGTCAGTGAGTTGGTCTTGTTGGTGTGCACGTTGGGAAGGACGATCGGGTCGCAGTCCTCTGTGAAGTGTCAGACAGTATGCGTTAGTCCAGGCTCATGAAGCTCCATCATTAATATTATAATGCACACACCTCCCGTATACGATTCAGGCGCTAAAACTGACTGCGCGCCACAACCCGACCCGTCCCGTTTCGCGACTAAAACTGGCCGATTCATTTTTCGAATCTTAGTCTTAAGCACTAAAACTGAGTTTTAAGTCGGGAATCGGAAGCATTAGGTGCATTAGGGGGTCACACACCTAAAGACTGAAACTGACTAAAACTCAAATTTAATCGCGAAATGGGCAGTTTTAGGTTTTATACGGGAGGTGTGTACCAGGCATAAATGCATTGCAAAACAGACTTGATAAATTTTGGATTCAGTATCGGTGTAGTTAGTCCTCAACGCATGGCAACTATACATTATGACAGGCCATATATATATATATATATATATATATATATATATATATATATATATAGACAGGTCGAATCTGTTAACAGGCTATTATGTCTAAATATATAAACAGAAGAGGATAAGTATAAGTAAGTATAAGTATAAGTATGAGCACATACTCACACATACACATGCACACGCACACGTGTCTACAGGTGTACACACATTGGACCAGTTATATAGAGATAGCATTGCTGATGTTTGTTTGTTTGTTGTTGTTTTACGTCCTAGCAACATCTAAGGTCATATCAGGACGGGGCTGATGTAGGCAGAGAGAATGTGAAAGCGCTTGTGGGAATGACATAACTTTATTTCTACCCAAGATGGCCGTCACTAAGGCAGGTGTTTACAATTTTTTAACCATAGGCAACCGGCTGACATAGACATATGAACATACTTTTAACAGTCATCAATAAGCAATATAATGATTACATATTGAAGGGGTGACTAGAGGGGATGGCCGAATGAGTTGAGTGTCCGTCTCCCGTGATGGTAGATCTTGGGATTCGAACTCTGTCAGTGCGCTGTACTCACTACACCCCCACCACTCACCCCGACCGCTACCTCCACATGCCGGTGTCGCAGTTTGAGCACCCTGCCAGTTTGAGCGCCCTGCCAGTGGTTGTATACTTTTTTTGTCAAATAGATTTAAAAGCTTTCATTGGATCGATTACAAATATCTTAATGCGCAATTGAAGAGGAAGATCTGAAGTATTTAATGTAACCTAAGAGCAATTTATTCTGAAAGTATTAAAAACAGAGATAATAGTGAAAGTTGGGATATTCTGAGTTTCAGTGCCAGTGTTGCCTTACTAGATCATGGCCTCAAAAACTATTTTCGCAAAATAAATTCAAGAACTTCCAATTGGCTGATAAAAAAAAAAGCTGAATGTGAAATTGTAGAGAAAGATCTGAACTATTTAATAAAAACAAGAGAAATTTGCTTTCAAAGCACCAAAAATCACAAATTACTGTGATAGTTAGGGTGGTTTTAATGTTGTCTCTATCCGCGCATGCGCAGAAGCAACAAAAGGGCGCTCAAACTGGCAGGGCGCTCAAACTGCGACACCGGTACTCACTCAGACAGCTGGGTATGGGGTTCCAGATGCCGTCAGACAAACACTGTACCAGCTTGTTACCTGTTAACGCGCTGTGCTCACTACACCCCCCTCACCCCGACTCACCCTCACACCCACCTCCACATGCCGGTACTCACTCAGACAGTAGGGTATGGGGTTCCAGGTGCCATCAGACAAACACTGCACCAGCTTGTTACCTGTTAACGCGCTGTGCTCACTACACCCCCCCTCACCCCGACGCACCCTCACACCCACCTCCACATGCCGGTACTCACTCAGGCAGCTGGGTATGGGGTTCCAGGTGCCGTCAGACAAACACTGTACCAGCTTGTTACCTGTTAACGCGCTGTACTCACTACACCCCCCTCACCCCGACTCACCCTCACACCCACCTCCACATGTCTGTACTCACTCAGACAGCTGGGTATGGGGCTCCAAGTGCCATTAGACAAACACTGCACCAGCTTGTTACCTGTTAACGCGCTGTGCTCACTACACCCCCTCTCACCCCGACTCACCCTCACACCCACCTCCACATGCCGGTACTCACTCAGACAACTGGGTATGGGGTTCCAGGTGCCATCAGACAAACACTGCACCAGCTTGTTACCTGTTAACGCGCTGTACTCACTACACCCCCCTCACCCCGACTCACCCTCACACCCACCTCCACATGTCTGTACTCACTCAGACAGCTGGGTATGGGGCTCCAAGTGCCATTAGACAAACACTGCACCAGCTTGTTACCTGTTAACGCGCTGTGCTCACTACACCCCCTCTCACCCCGACTCACCCTCACACCCACCTCCACATGCCGGTACTCACTCAGACAGCTGGGTATGGGGTTCCAGGTGCCGTCAGACAAACACTGCACCAGCTTGTTACCTGTTAACGCGCTGTACTCACTACACCGCCCTCACCCCAACTCACCCTCACACCCACCTCCACATGCCGGTACTCACTCAGACAGCTGGGTATGGGGCTCCAAGTGCCGTCAGACAAACACTGCACCAGCTTGTTACCTGTTAACGCGCTGTACTCACTACACCCCCCTCACCCCGACTCACCCTCACACCCACCTCCACATGTCTGTACTCACTCAGACAGCTGGGTATGGGGCTCCAAGTGCCGTCAGACAAACACTGCACCAGCTCCTTGCCCGACAGCGTGCTGTACTTGGGCGCACATTCAAACTTGATCCGGTCTCCGTACTCGATCTTGTGCAGCGTCGTCAGCTGGATGAGAGAGGGGCATGCCGGGACCGGCTTGGTGGGGCAGGGTGGGATACACCGGATAGCTGCAACAGATCCAACCAATCAATTACACAAAGCTGCATAGAGCGGTGAAAGCATCAATCTTTCAAAACCGAAACCCTTAACCTCCATTTGATCCTGTGATCCTGCGATTGACGTAACTTTAATTTTACATCAGGCGGCCATCACTAGGGCAAGTGTTTATATTCTTTCAACCCTTGGCAATCGGCTGACATAGACATGACATTATGCAATGGAATAGAATATGAACTGAACATACTGTCGTAGGGGTGATGAAAATGTGAAATATTGCGCCTAGAGTGGGACTCGAACCCACATCTCTTTGCATTCCGGGTCAGTGTGCTAACCATTACACCACCTAGGCTCCCTGATATCACCACGCCTACCTGTCTATGTGGTTACTTGCCTGAAAGGTCAGTACAGACTACTACAATACTATTAACAGTCATGAATAAGCAGTGCAATGATTAGGTATTAAAGACGAATACTATAATTGTTCACCCGAGGCTGTAAGCCTGGCCTGCCTGGCTTATTAAAGCTAGGATTCCTTACACATGGTATGCGGCATGCGGCATGCGGCGTGCGGTGTGCGACGTGATTACGGGATGGGTCCTTTCACCCACACCCACACACACACCCACACAGTGTCGGGTTTCCTCACCACTGTTCTCTATGGCAAACGCAGCAGCATTCGCATTCGCATGCCGCACCGATCGGTACATGGACTGATTCAGTATTCGCATGCCGCATGCCGCATACCGCGTGTAAGGAATCACCCCCATTGACTTAGATGCTTTTAGATTTTTTGCCGCATTCGCATTCGCATTCGCATACCGCATACCGCGTGTAAGGAATCCTAGCTTAAGGAGTCATTGCATAGAAGGTTCAGTTCTTTGTTGGTTGAAATAAATTGAGACCAATGAATGAGGTGGGGTTGGGTGGGTGGGAGAAAAAGTAAGTGTGTGTGGGTGGGTAAAGAAGGATGTATGGCTCGGTTGGCTGTGCACAGGAGAGATCCCCCCGGAGTGGTTTACTCATTAAACATGTATGGCTGCATAGAAGAAATGCTAATTCAATTAATTTAATAGAATAAATTGATAGAACATTTTTGGTGAAAGGCCATGAAATCGACACAACCAAGTGAGATGTTCTCTGTGGTGGAGTGGTTAGAGCGTCTGACTTTTTTTCTAGGTCACGCTCCTAATCCGAAGGTCAGTGGTTCGATTCCCCCTGCAATCACCTTTGTCAATTTGGATTTCCCCGGCTGTGTATAACTTACAGTGTCATCAAAGGCCAGTTGCTCTCATACCATGTCTATAGCCGTGTTTACACAGGCAATTCTAAACCGATTTAGACAAATCGATTTATATGAAACGATGTAGTGGCGCGTTTACACGGATCGAGTTTGAAAGTGTGTCGGCCCCGGGAACCAGCAGCCTAAAGCTAGGATTCCTTACACGCGGAATGCGAATGCGGCAAAAAATCGAAAAGCATCTAAGTCAATAGGGGTGATTCCTTACACGCGGTATGCGGCATGCAAATACTGAATCGGTCCATGTAGCAATCGGTGCGGCATGCGAATGCGAATGCTGCTGCATTTGCCATAGAGAACAGTGGTGAGGAAACCTGACACTGTGTGTGGGTGTGGGTGTGGGTGTGGGTGTGGGTGAAAGGACCCATCCCGTAATCACGCCACACGCCGCATACCATGTGTAAGGAATCCTAGCTTTAGTGGTGAGCCTGTAGCCGGCGAGCACTGCTATTTTACACTATCGCCACCCGGGAACCAGCTATATGGATTCATATAAACCACCTCGCGACCCGGTATACATGAAGTGTTTCATATGAATCGATTCAGCCCTAAAACGACATAGCATCGCATTTACACGCCAAATGTAAATCGATCTAGACAACTGGTTTTATATGAAGCATTTTAACTCGCCCGTGTAAACACGGCTTAAGTGGTGTGGGAGGTTAAAAATCCCTTGGGTCGGTAAAAATGTAGGCTCTGGCTTTCTATTGACCAACTGTCTAATGGTGAAAACAGGACTATTCAGACTTATCGATGATAGGCAGTATAAATCTTCAAGATAAAGAAATGGGTGTGAGTCTTATAAGGAAGTCTTACCGTAACATGACACGGCGGGCAGCCACCTGGCGTCAGTGACCCCATTGACACAGGAGACCTGGGCTTGGTCCACCATTGACTCAGCATCAATGACGTAGCCAGTGTCACACTTGATGCTCTGTACATCACCTACCACATCCTTTCCCGGAAGTAGCTTGGTGACGGAGGTCAGTTGACTGTTGTGTATGTTCAACACCTTGCATGGTATGTCTGTGAAATTAGAATTCATATTGAACCAGGGTTGTATTGATTGATTGATTGATTGTCTGTGGTGTATGTTCAACATAATTATCATTATATATTAGACAAAAAGGGGTGAAAACTTATCACCACAGACAATACATGTATAATGTTCATTACATGTTACACAAAAAGGGGCGGAAACTTACAACCACAGACAATATACGTATAATACTCATTACATATTACACAAATAGGGGTGGAAACTTACAACCACAGACAATATATGTATAATACTCATTACATATTACACAAATAGGGGCGGAAACTTACAACCACAGGCAATATACGTATAATACTCATTGCATATTACACAAATAGGGGTGGAAACTTACAACCACAGGCAATATACGTATAATACTCATTACATATTACACAAATAGGGGTGGAAACTTACAACCACAGACAATATATGTATAATACTCATTGCATATTACACAAATAGGGGCGGAAACTTACAACCACAGGCAATATACGTATAATACTCATTACATATTACACAAATAGGGGTGGAAACTTACAACCACAGGCAATATACGTATAATACTCATTACATATTACACAAATAGGGGTGGAAACTTACAACCACAGACAATATATGTATAATACTCATTGCATATTACACAAATAGGGGCGGAAACTAACAACCACAGGCAATATACGTATAATACTCATTACATATTACACAAATAGGGGTGGAAACTTACAACCACAGGCAATATATGTATAATACTCATTGCATATTACACAAATAGGGGTGGAAACTTACAACCACAGACAATATACGTATAATACTCATTACATATTACACAAATAGGGGAGGAAACTTACAACCACAGACAATAAACATTACATAATATGGAAAAAAGGGGTGGAAACTTACGATCACAGACCAAGACAGCTGGGATGTCGAGGTTTCCTTGGAAGTCGCAGACGACGACGAGCTGAGGGATGAGCCCACTGGCCGCCTGGTACCCGTCGTCACACACCCCACTACCGCGCTGGCCCGCCTCCAGCACCATGTTCGTCACACTCGAATGTGCGATTGTTGCTGGCGCGCACTTGATCTCTGAGCGAGAACAGATCAGTCAAGTCACTCAAAAAGGGAGTTTTTTTGGGGGAGTAAAGGAATTTTATCCATATAATTATATCTTTTGTCACCCCGGCGTAGTGGCCTAATCGGTAGAGCGCGGGCTTCGTGTTCGGAAGGCCGGGAGTTCAGTTCCCGTTTGAGTCAAACCAATGACTTTAAAATTGCTACTTGTCGCTTCCTAGCCTGGCGATCGGCATTGATAGGATAGGGCAAGGACTGGTTAGCTCAGTGTCAGGATAATGTGACTGAGTGGGATATCAGTCCATGGTGCCAGTGGCCTGATTTCCCTGTGGGGCAGCACTATAAAGTCGACATGAGTGCGCACTGTCACAAGTCGGTACCCATCCTTATATGACCTTAGATGTTGCTAGGACGTAAAACAACAACAAACAAACAATCTTTTGTCATTTTACATTTACATGCAAGGTTTTAGTTGTTGGCTTAGGATTTCCAATTCAATAGATACTAATACCTTTAATTACTTTATTAGGGTAGGTTTGCTTGTCAGGGTTTTACATCCCAGCAACATCTGGGTCTGTTTGTTTATCGGGGTTTTACATTTCTGCACTATGAAGTCACCATCAGTGCGCACTGTCACAAATTGGTACCAGCCCTAAGATATTGCTAGGATATAAAACCCCACAAACAAACAAAACTGGCATGTTCTAATGGAGCGAAATGAGGAACAATGTGTAGTAAAGAATAGAGAAGACTCACTGATGTACATGAGAAACTGTGTGTAGTAAAGAGTAGAGAAGGCTCACTGATGTAAATGAGAAACTGTGTGTAGTAAAGAACAGAGGAGACTCAGTTATGTAAATAAGAAACTGTGTGTAGTAAGAACAGAGAAGACTCACTGATGTAACTGAGAAACTGTGTGTAGTAAAGAAGAGAGGACTCACTGATGCACCCTTCTTGCAATGACCAGGTGCCATTCGACTGGCAGAGTGTAACGAAGGTGTTGCCACCTGCTGGCAGCATGAACGCCGGGTCACACTTGACCCACAGTGAGAGGCCGTACAGCCCCATCGTGGTCGTGCCGTTTGTGTTTGGCGCCACCATTCCGGGACACTTCACCCCTGTAACGGATACATCAGGTTAAAGCTAAGATTCCTTACACGCGGTATGCGGACTGCGGCATGCGGCATGCGGTATGCGGCATGCGAATGGGAAGATTCCTTCTACGCGGTATGCGGCATCCGGCATGCGGCACACGACTGGCTATATTTAAAAAATAAAAATAAACAAGTATACTCCATACTGCACTGTATATGGCCTAATATGGCATCTATATCTATGTAACTCTTGGTACCTCACAAGGAGGTTCTTACCTTTATAATTACCAAATTATAGATAAGTATTCCTATTTTTGTGGCTCTGGTAGCATTTTTACTAACCAGAACCCCCACCACCACCACTACCATATGTTTCCACTCAGAAGCCTTGTGCGTGACCGTTCCGTAATGCTCAGTCGCCTCTCCTAGTGTTAAACTAATGGACACATCAGACTCAGGTTTCTATTCACACCCTGGGTGCCGCATGCCGCATGCCGCATGCCATACCGATCGCTACAGGGACCGATCGAGTTGTCACATTCGCATTCGCATTCGCATTCGCATACCGCGTGTAAGGGTTGTAGTCCATTGAGTTCAAGGCGTTTCGATTTTTTGCCGCATTCGCATTCGCATTCGCAGACCGCATACCGCGTGTAAGGAATCTCAGCTTTAGTGACTTAACCGTGTGTTCCTTACCAAGGTTCATACAATATTTTTGAGAAAAAAATTAAAGGACTTTTCAACGACTTTTTAAGGATAGTTTACCCTTTTTCAAGGATTTTTTGCCATACACAATTTACATTCTATTTAAGAAAGTTTGATTATCACCAGCTGAAAATAGTTTGGGTCTCCACTGAGTGTTTATTACAGATATTTCAGTTCAGTTCAGTGCTCAGGTTCAAATTAAGTTCCTTCTCTATTTCTGCTATTTCATCTGCTTTTCTTTTTGCTGTAGATCAAAGCGAATTTGCTTGGACACGACACTTGTGGTCCATTTTTGAGGAGCCTGTCTTTTCTTCGATTCAAAACTACATACCTTATTCTACCTCTAACAAGAATTAATGGATATCTGCAAATATTCAAAGAATTTCTTTAACAAATTCAAGGACTTTTTAAGGACAAAAGCTGATATTTAAAAATTCAAGGACTTTACAAGGACTAGTTCAGTTTTCAAGGACTTTTCAAGGCTCGTGTGAACCCTGCTTACATGAATCAGGGAGGGATGAAAGTGGTGTCAACACTTGAAAATAAATGTTAAAAATAGCAGAATATTAATTAATTTACTGAAAAAAACCCACCGGATTATGCAACTTGAAAAACAACAGCAAATATATATTGTTTTAATGTTAACAATAGCAGAATATTAATTAATTTACTCAAAACCATCGGATTATCCAACTTGAAATGCAACAGCAAATATATATTCTTAAAGTTAAAAATAACAGAATATTAAATAATTTACTCAAAACCATCGTAGTATGCAACTTGAAAAACAACAGCAAATATATATATATTTTAATGCTAAAAATAACAGAATATGGATTAATCTCTTTTACACACAGTTCGCTAGACGGAGGAAAGCTGCTGCTCACGGAAACACTTGGTGACCTTCCAGTGCCCATACTCGTTGCACTTGAGCGTCTGCTTGGTATCTCCGCTCTGGATCTTGTATCCCGTAATGCACTCCGCTTCGTGCACATCCTGGTAGATGCCGGTCGGGATGTCGGCCGTCAGCCGCCACTTGTCGCGCACCATGCCAGCACAGCGAACAGCTAGGGGGAGGGAGGGGGGAGGGGAGGGCAAGGAATATATATATATTATATATATATTTTTAATTTAATTTTTTTTTGTAATCAATTTATTTACCCTGCTCATAAGGGATAAGTGTGTTAACACTTGTTTTCACCGCTGGGCAGCACTAGTCCAATTTGATTCAAATTTTTATAATATAAGGATGGCAAAGTGAGGCTGTTTGAGGCTCTCCCAGCGTACAATCCAAAAATACAGCTGCCATATTAGAAGCGTGATAATGAGCAATTATAGGGGAAACATATAATCCTTCCTAGCACTTTCTGTGGTTGAACTGCCCATGCGATAAGACGGCAGTGTTAACAGTATCATTATTATGTATTTTTCCTTTTATCATTACCGTTTCCGGCTACCTGTTACCATTTACTGCATTTGGGATTTGTTATTAATCATTTGAAAGAATTTGATGGTTTTGGAATCGTGCGTATACATATGTAAAATTGGGCATGTTGCTTAGGGCAACGTGGGTAACAGGACACTGTGGGATCCCTTCATTAATGTCCTTCACCCTGCCCCCGCAGCGGCACCTGAGACGGACGATACCAACAAGTCGGATTTTCAATAAACAGCCCTGGTCAGGCTGACGAAAACACAGCAGAAGCCCGCACCCAACGGACACCCTCACCGACCCTAAAATTAATATATTCCACCAGGAGCCTCCCGACTCAAAGGACCCCGCCATCAACCCACACCAGACACGTGGCATCAGTCACCCCCCCACCCACACACCCTCACGGACGCCTCCGAGAACTCCTGCCAAAACCAAACCCCATGGGAGCAGCTGCCCAACGGACGCGACCCCTCGAGGACACACTCCAGTGAGCAGCTCACATATCCAACGGACCCTCGCCTTTAACGACCCTTCAGAGACTAATGGGTCGTTAACCGCGGCCACCAATGACACCCCTTGCCGCTTTAACGACCTAACCGTCCCCGGCTGCCGCCGAAACTTCACACGCGGCGGCGGCACCCTGGCGCGCTAATGGCCCCAGCGGCCTCAGAACCCCCAGTGCGCCCGTCTCGCGGCGCCCCCCTCACTCCCACCCCTGCCCACCCCCACCACCCCACACCCACCCCCCACCCCCGACAGGAAACCAACCGCCCCCCAGCCACGCCCAGACAACCACAACAAACTACATTCACCTACCGCAACAGCCTCCAAAAAAGACCTCCAGAGGCTGGTGGGTCACCTCCAACACGACTCCAAGTGTGTGAGGTCAGCCAGGCACTTCATGAACAGGATAGTCGACCTGCTCAGGAAGCTCCCACACACGGGCAAGCACCCCATCACGTATGACATGCTCAAGGATATTGGATGGTTCCTTGCCTACGCTGAAGCCTCCAATGGCATAGTCCTCCTCAGACCCCCACCCAAGCATGAATGGGTGATAGAGTGTGACTCCTCCCTGCTCGCCGGGGGAGCCTACTCTCCTTCCGGTTACATCACGGAGCGCTACCACCAAGACTTCATCGCCCTGGGCCACCATATCAACCAACTCGAGGCCACCAACCTCGTGGTCACACTTCATGCCCTAACCCCCCCCCCCCCCTCAAGACTACGCGGGACAACACCCTCTGCGCCTGCCCCAGGGCAATATGGAGATTCGCCGCCCTCAATTCCTGTGAGGTACAAGTTCGACACAAGCCTGGTGCACAGATAATCTTCCCAGGGCCCCCTTCGACCACACAACTCGCCAATGGGCAGTCGCATTTGTTGATGACCTCAAGCTTGACCATGTCCGGGTCCAACATGATATGTCCCTCATTGACGACAGTGTGTAGCCTGGGGAGTTCGTAACTTTGCCTCTCTCTCCCCAGGTCTACTAGGCCGCTACCAGGACATACGGGACCTCTTCGACGCTAGACTCGCAAAAGGGACCTGGCGTAACAAGGAACACCAGAGGAAGCGCTACATCCGTCATGCCATGGCCTCGGGGTGCGGCCCAAAGACACCTTCCCAGCTCAACATCGCCTCATATCTCACACACCTCTCCAATACACTGAGATCCCTGTGTGCGGTCATGAATTATCTCAGTGCGACTCGAACATGGGTTAGTCTTCAAGACGGAGCCATCGCAAGCTTTGACACATACTTGATCTCCATAATTAAAAGAGGGGTCCTCAGGTTGTCCGCCCACGTCACCCGTCAGGCACCGCACCTCACGGTGCCGTTGCTAGATTCTGTCATCCGATACCTCCAGTTGGCCGGCACCCGGGCGGCGGTACTGACGGCCATGATCCTCCTGGGATACTTCACCCTCTTCCAGCAGAGCAACCTCCTGGTCACGGGACGACCGGACGACCCGGGGCACACTCTGTTGGGGGGCCGATGTCTCCCTCCATCGACACCACCTCGAAGTGCATGTCCAGACCACCAAAAGCTCTCCCTTGTCAAAATGCGACACCTACACCATCAGGATACACCCCATACCATCCTCCATCTGCTGTCCGGTGAGGGCCTGGAGGCACTACCTCTCCACCACAGGCATGCGCCCTGACCACCCCGCATTTCTGACCACCAGAGGCAACCCCTTCATGATCAAGACTCTCACTGCCGCTCTCCGGACAGCACTAGCCCACAGCCACATCCGAGACACAGATGACTACACACTCCACAGCCTCCGGAGAGGCGCTGACCAAACTTGTGCCCAGGCGAGCGCCCCAGTACAGGATGTCAAAGACATCGGACACTAGCGCTCCAATGCCTTATACAACTGAGACTGTCTCAAAAGGTGCTAAGCAATATGGGACAAAACTTTGTCCATTGTAACGATCAACTTACTATCTGCTTATGCATTTGCTCAGGATAAACTGATTTGTTTTTTACATGGTGTTTCATAATCCCAATAGAATACATATTGATTTGAAGCAAATGTCCTTGTGTTTTCAGTGTAACTGTTTCTGTGCTGTTTTGTGTCAATCATTACAATGGACAAAAAATAAAAGAGTGATCACCTTTTGAGACAGGCTCAACTATGTGCCAGTGGCCGCCTTCCACGCCACGAGCCGGGCACTCTCCAACTTATTTGGTTGAGTGCTGGGTCGTGCAGGATCAAACTTACCATCAGACTTACCCATTGCACTGACTTGCCCCTGCCTTCACTGTGCCTCTAATTGACTCTAATCCTCATATCTGCTTCACTTAACTTTGTTTAGACTCCGTAATAAATTCCCATACTATGTAGTCCTGTGTTGTGTTGTCAATTAGGTCTTTTGATAAAATTGCATCATGAATACACATTTAAAATTGTCTTTTAATTACATTACTTATGAATGTGTGTAAAGTTGTGTTTTTTTCTTACATTATGTATAAATACAAAACCAAGTTCAGCGGATTGCAGCAGTAGCTGAATCAACCAGGTGATGATCACACAATCCATCATTCACCGTAGATTTCGCATCGGGCTATCTCTCAGTTTGATTAGAGCACCCTTATCAGGGGAGGTACATTACGGCGAGTGCTAACTGGGCAAACTGCAACCGATTTGACCCAACTCTACCTACTCGACTTTTGACTGTCTTAGATGAATCAGTTGGGGGCACAGCAGGGCAATTCCTTATGCCGGCTCCTTCCTGATATGAGTCTGATCTTCGACATTGCGATGTTGCTAAACCCCATCAAACAACAAACCGACGCATACAACCGGAAGTCTGACTCACGCTCGCAGGCATCGCTGTGCGTCCAGTTGGCATACTGGGTGCACTGTGTGATGTAGTCCTGCCTGCCACTGCCGATCGTCTTGTGGCCTGTGGCACAACGGACCTGGATCGTCTGTGGGAAGAACCCGGCCAGCTCCTTCATCACGTTCGCTGGCTTAATGGAGTTGCACCTCATCGCTGCGAAGGAAAATGAACAAAAATACACATCAGAAGCTCTGGAAGTGATTCTAGTTGGTATTTTATTTAATCAATATCAACCTACTTACTTACATCTCTTACGCACCCAACCTGAGATTGTAATTAATCAATATCAACCTACTTATGTCTCTTACGCACCCAACCTGAGATTGTAATTAATCAATATCAACCTACTTATGTCTCTTACGCACCCAACCTGAGATTGTAATTAATCAATATCAACCTACTTATGTCTCTTACGCACCCAACCTGAGATTGTAATTAATCAATATCAACCTACTTATGTCTCTTACGAGCGCAACATGAGATTATCCAGATCACTTGAACGCCACAGGCCCTTATGTCCCCTATTATCGCCACAGTAGTCTAAAACATAGTCTTCCATGCTCTGTTCTTCTTCTTCTTCCTCTTCTTATTCCTCTTCTTATTTTATCTCATTCTTGACCTATTCATTCATGTCCACACTTTGCTCTGTATTTTTATTGTAATTATCTATCCATATTTTAGTTTCGTATATGGGTCATTTTGTCAAACCGGTCACTATATATTATTTGGTTTCCAGGTTACGATGGTGATACTTAATTCTTTCTTTTCTTTGTTGCGAGTTAAATAATCATTGTTGCCTCAGCTGCGACCCGGTGGCTTACACAGTCGGCCCCAGCTTCAGGCCTTCCTGGGGGACCAGCGGAAAATAATTCGGAATGCCCGTAATACACAAATCAGTGGACGCGCATTGAGGGAGGGGGGAGGACGGTGGTTTGTGGGTTGCGGTTGGTTGTGGGGGGATGTGGTTGTTTGTGGGGAAATATGGTTGTTGTGGTGGGTTGTCGGGGAATGTGGTGTGTTGTGGGGGAATGTCGGTGGATGTGGTGTGTTGTGGGTGAATGTGGGTGTTTATGGTGGGTTGTGGGTGAATGTGGGTGGTTATGGTGGGTTGTGGGTGAATGTGGACGGTTGTGGGTGGTTCTGGGGAATGTGGGTTGTTGTGGGTGGTTGTCGTGGGTTATGGTGGAAAGTGACTAGTTGTGGTTGATTGTGGGAGGCTATGGTGGGTTGTGGGGGAATGTGTGTGTTTGTGGGGGAATGTGGGTGGTTGTGGTAGGTTGTGGGTGGTTGTTGGTGATTGTGGGTGGTTGTGGCGGAATGTTGGGGGTTATGGGTGATTGTGGGTGGTTGTGGGTGGTTATAGGTAATTGTAGGTGGTTGTGGGGGAATGTTGGTGGTTATGGGTGATTGTGGTCACTTATTGGTGGGTGTTGGTGATTGTGGGCGATTGTGGATTTGTGTGGGTGATTGTGGGTGGTTATAGATAATTGTGGGTGATTGTGGGTGGTTGTGAGTGATTATGGGTGATTGTGGGTGCTTATGGGTAATTGTGGAGGTTGTGGGTGGTTGTGAGTAATTCTGGAGGTTGCGGGTGATTTTGGGTAGTTATGGGTGGCCGTGGGTGATTGTGGGTGGTTGTGTGTGGCTGTGTGGTAATTGTGGGTGGTTGATGAAGTTACGGGTGACTTGTGGTGGTTGTGGTGTGGTTGGGGATGGTTATCGGTGGAAATGGGTGTTTCTGGGTAATTGTGTGTTGTTGTGTGTGAGTGCGGGTGTTTGTGAGTGATTGTGGGTGGTTGTGAGTGATTATGGGTGATTGTGGGTGAATGTGGTTGGCTATAGGTGGTTGTGGATGGTGGTGAGTAATTGTGGGTGATTGTGGGTAGTTATGGGTGGCCGTGGGTGATTGTGGGTGGTTGTTGAGGTTGTGGGTGGTTGTGGGGTAATTGTGGGTGGTTGTTGAGGTTGTGGGTGGTTGTGGGTAGTTATCGGTGGCTGTGGGTGATTGTGGGTGGTTGTTGAGGTTGTGGGTGGTTGTGAGGGGTTGCGGGGCTGCACACTCACGCTGACACCGCTCCGAGGTGCCGTTCCACGCCTTGTTGGACATGCACTGGAAGGAGATGGTCCGTGGTCCAGAGGCGAACACATAACCCACCATGCAGCTGATGACGAGGACGTCGTAGTATTCACCGTGTCTGTTCAGCGCAGGCGTGCCGTCATCCAACACAGCCTTCTCAATGCTCAGCGCGTCACACTTAATGCCTGGATGCAAGGGAACAGAGCGGAATCATACCTGCCAACCTTTGTTAAACGAAAATCCTAATAATAGAAATCCATCCGAGTGAAGCGAGGCGCGCAAGCGTTCTAGGGGGGTCCGGGGGTATGCCCCCCCCCGAAAAATTTGAAAAATACATAAAAAATGGTGCATTCTGGTGCATTTTCAGAGACATTTTAGGCACATTATTAAAGAAATTATTACCAGTTTTTTTTTCTCGAATTTGATTGTGAAAAAGCGGAATAATATGTTTATAATTCGTAGGGCGGAATGAGAATAAAAAAATCGTAATTATTCCGCCAAAATCGTAATAGTTGGCAGGTATGCGGAATGGATCATAGTGGAATGGAACAGAGTGGAATGGAACAGATTGGAATGGATCAGAGTGGAATGGAGCAGTGGGATGGAGAAGAATGGAATGGAGCAGAATGGAATGGAGCAGAATGGAATGGAGCAGAATGGAATGGAGCAGAATGGGATGGAGCAGTGGGGTGGATCAGAGTGGAATGGAGCAGAGTGGGATGGAGCAGAGTGGAATGGAGCAGAATGGGATGGAGCAAAGTGGAATGGAGCAGTGGGATGGAGAAGAATGGAATGGAGCAGAAGGGAATGGAGCAGAATGGGATGGAGCAGTGGGATGGAGCAGCGTGGAATGAAGCAGAATGGGATCGAGCAGAATGGGATGGAGCAGAGTGGAATGGAGCAGTGGGATGGAGAAGAATAGGATGGAGCAGAATGGAATGGAGCAGAATGGGATGGAGCAGTGGGGTGGAGCAGAGTGGAATGGAGCAGCGTGGAATGAAGCAGAATGGGATGGAGCAGAGTGGGATGGAGCAGAGTGGAATGGAGCAGTGGGATGGAGAAGAATAGGATGGAGCAGAATGGAATGGAGCAGAATGGGATGGAGCAGTGGGGTGGAGCAGAGTGGAATGGAGCAGCGTGGAATGAAGCAGAATGGGATGGAGCAGAGTGGGATGGAGCAGAGTGGAATGGAGCAGTGGGATGGAGAAGAATAGGATGGAGCAGAATGGAATGGAGCAGAATGGGATGGAGCAGTGGGGTGGAGCAGAGTGGAATGGAGAAGAGTGGAATGGAGCAGAGTGGAATGGAGCAGTGGGATGGAGCAGAATTTGATGGAGCAGAGTGGAATGGAGCAGAATGGGATGGAGCAGAGTGGAATGGAGCAGAATGGGATGGAGCAGAGTGGAATGGAGCAGATTGGGATGGAGCAGAGTGGAATGGAGCAGAATGGGATGGAGCAGAGTGGAATGAAGCAGTGGGATGGAGAAGAATGGGATGGAGCAGAATGGAATGGAGCAGAGTGGAATGGAGCAGAGTGGGATAGAGCAGAGTGGAATGGAGCAGAATTGGATGGAGTAGTCAGATGGAACAGAGTGAATTGAGCAGAATGGAATGGAACAGAGTGAATGGAGCAGAAATGGATGGAGCAGAGCGGAATGGGATAAAATCAGGTTGAATAAAGGTGAACGGAACAGAATGCAATCCTGCAATTTAACTGATTGAGCCACCATGTACCGTTATGATCTACTTTACTTTAGCGTGATATACATTATTTCCTAAAGGGGTAACTTTGGAGATATTTGAAATGGAGACGAGCCAAATTAATTTAGGTGTGCACACCGAAATGGTAAATAAAGACTTTATTTACCTATTTTTCTAGCAAAACAATGCAACACAGGAACACCAAACTGCAATAAATATTTAATCAGTGACCAATTATCTAAAGTCCTAGTCACACTATGGCTTGTGACTGCTTGTGACCACTTTTGACCAAAGAACCCACAGTCACCGACGACCTCCTTGAGACCAAAGCAAACGTCGCCGACCTCTGGACGACTAAAGCAATGATCACTGATCTCTGCGTGACCATCTTGGTCACTAGGAAGTTTTTTAGTGCAGTAGCTGCAACCTCCTTGTGACCAAAATGGTCGAGAGGAGGTCAGCGATGACTGGGAACCATTTTGCGAGCACTTGCTGTTTTGCGATCACCCTTTTTTTTGTGGTCGCAAAGCGGTCGCAAACAGTATTGTGACTGGGGTATAAATTAGAAATATAGTAAAACCTCCCTAACCTCCCACCTCCACAGATCGACCACTCCACTATATCGATCGCTTTATTTTCATCCCAACAATACCATTGTAACCATATTCGAACTCCCCAAACCGACCACCTCCCTAAATCGACCACTTAAAGTCGGTCCCAACGTCGGTCAATTTAGAGAGATTTTACTGTATGTATTATCAAATCTAGCTAAATTTTTATGTTTTTGAAAATGTGATTACAAAAATCTGATTATACACCTCTACCAAACGAATATAACAACAAAGTAAACATCCCCCAGTTGGAGAGCCACTCACGGCTGCAGTTCGTGAGTTTCTTCCACACGATGTCATTGGTGCACTCCACTGAGAATTCGCGCTGGACATTCTCCGTCTCGAAGCCCAAGTCACACTTGCCGTGAAGTGCGCTGCTGATGACTGTAGTCACGTTGATGACGTTGCTGTTGTCGATGGTGATACGCACGCAGCGGTAATCTGACAGCAGACAGCACAGAGCGCAGTGAACGAACGTATTCTCGCGGGTTAACGCCCATGTTTGGGTTAATGCCCATCCTCCACTTGGCCAATATTTTGTAAACGCTTACCCCATAAATGCCCATGTGTAGGTAAGCGCCAACCCTCCGCTTCAGTGCTTTGCGAATTTAAACGCCCAGGGCGTTAAGGGCGCATTCCTTACACATGGTATGCGGTATGCGAATGCGAATGCGACAAAAATCGAAACGCCTTGAAGCCTATGGGCTACATTCCTTATATGCGGTATGCGGTATGCGAATGCGAATGCATTTTCCGATCGGTCCATGTAGCGATCGGTGCGGCATGCGGTATGCGGCACGCAGGGTGTGAATAGAAACCTGAGTCTGATGTGTCCATTAGTTTAACACTAGGAGAGGCGACTGAGCATTACGGCACGGTCTCACACAGGGGTGAGGAGGGGAAACACCTGGTGAGCTGGGCACCCGGGAGACATACGGTTAGGGGAAAGCTAAAAATGCTACCATATGCACAGAAATATGAATACTTATCTATAATTTGGTTATAATAAAGGTAGGAACCCCCATATGACGTATGAAAAGGTACATAGATATAAATGCAATATTTGGTCATATACAGAGCAGTATGGAGAATAATTGTTTATTTTTATTTTTTAAATATAGCCAGTCGTGTGCCGCATACCGCATACCACATGTAAGGAATCATGCCATTCGCATACCGCATGCCACATGCGGGGTGAATGTGTGTGTGTGGTTATTGCGGGTGTGTTGATATGGGTGTGTCTAGGTGTGTGTGAATAGTTGTGGGTGTGTGTGTGCGTATGGGTGTGCGCGTATGGGTGTGGCTGGGTGTGGTGTGGGTAGTTGTGGATGTGGAGGTGTGGGAAGGTGTAGGTGGATGTGTGTGTATGTGGGGGTGGAGGTGTCAGTGTGTGGAGGTGTGAGTGTGTGTGGGTAGGTGCAGTTGTGGGTAGTTGCGTGTGGTTGTCTGTGTGGGTGTCTATGTGGGTGTCTGTGTGCCTGTCTGTGTGGGTATCTTTGTGCTGTATGATTGTCTGCATGGGTGTCTGTGTGTGTGTGGGTGTCTCTATGCCTGTCTGTATGCCTGTCTGTGTTGGTGTCTGTATGCCTGTCTGTGTGGGTGTCTGTGTAGGTGTCTGTGTCTGCACTGCTGGGTATATGTGTGAGTGCATGTGTATGAGTTATATGTGTGTCGCCGCCCACCTGTGCACTGATGGGTATGTGTGTGAGTGTGTGTGTATGAGTGTGCGTGTGTGTGTGGCCACCCACCTGTGCACTACTGGGTATGTGTGTGAGTGTGTGTGTATGAGTGTATGTGTGTGTAGCCGCCCACCTGTGCACTACTGGGTAGGTGTGTGAGTGTGTGTGTGGAGTGTGTGTGTGGCCGCCCACCTGTACACTGCTGGGTATGTGTGTGAGTGTGTGTGTATGAGTGTGTGTGTGGCCTCCCACCTGTACACTGCTGGGTAGGTGAGTGTGTGTGTGCGTGTGTGTGTGGCCGCCCACCTGTACACTGCTGGGTATGTGTGTGAGTGTGTGTGTATGTGTGTGTGTGTGTGGCCTCCCACCTTTGCACTACTGGGTAGGTGTGTGAGTGTGTGTATGCGTGTGTGTGGCCACCCACCTGTACACTGCTGGGTATGTGTGTGAGTGCGTGTGTATGAGTGTGTGTGGCCTCCCACCTGTGCACTGCTGGGTAGGTGTGTGTGAGTGCGTGTGTGTGAGTGCGTGTGAGTGGTAACCCACCTGTGCACTGCTGGGTAGGTGTGTGTGAGTGCGTGTGTGTGAGTGCATGTGAGTGGTAACCCACCTGTGCACGGCTGGGTAGGTAAGTAAGTTTGTGTGAGTGTGTGTGTATGTGTGTGTGTGAGCATGTGTGTGAGTGTGTCTGTCTGTGTGTGTGTGAGGCCGCCCACCTGTGCACTGCTGCCGGATGTTGTAGGCGCCGTCATCCATGCAGGTGGCGATGAAGGACTTCTGCATCTCGCCCTTCGTCAAGAAGCCGGGTTTGCACGTCACCGCGATCTTACCTTCCCACGTCGTGTTCTTCCTCAAGCAGTCAGAGTTTGCCACCGTCAGGTTCTGGCACACAAGTCCTGCAGAAAGAAAACCCTGTATAATAGCAATAATAATAATAGCAGTCAGAGTTTGCCACCGTCAGGTTCTGGCACACAAGTCCTGCATAAAGAAAATCTGTATAATAACAATAATAATATTAGCAGTCAGAGTTTGCCACCGTTAGGTTCTGGAACACGAGTCATGCCGAAACAAAACCCTGTATAATAACAATAATAATAATAGCAGTCAGAGTTTGCCACCGTTAGGTTCTGGAACACTAGTCATGCAGAAACAAAACCCTGTGTAATAACAATAATAATAATAGCAGTCAGAGTTTGCCACCATTAGGTTCTGGAACACTAGTCATGCAGAAACAAAACCCTGTATAATAACAATAATAATAATAGCAGTCTTAGTTTGCCACCGTTAGGTTCTGGAACACGAGTCATGCAGAAACAAAACCCTGTATAATACTACTACTAATAATAACAATCCGAGTTTGCCACAATCAGGTTATGTCACACTAGTCCTGCAGAAACAAAACTATGAAGTATCCATGAGCGTGCACTGTCACAAGTTGGTACCCATTCTGCTATGGCCTTGGGTATTGCTGGGACATAAAACAACTAACCAACCTCTCCCGGCTCTCTCAGAGGACCGGGATTGGGCTCCTAGATGAACTTTTTCTCTCCTCCCCCCACACACCGGCCCACCATCCCACCTGCCGTCCCACCCCTTTGCTCCCTCCCTGATGTCTCTGAACACTACCAACCAGAACCCAACTCCCGGCTGTATGGGACCGCCTTCAGCGCTGTCCATACAGTGCTGCAGATTTGCAGCCTTCAGTGCGCCAACACGACTGAGAACTCCACGCAAAACAAAATACTCACGGCCGCAGGGCAGCAGGGTGGACCACTCGCCGTCGTAGTTGCAGATGGTGTAGTAGAAGGTGGTGGGGATGCCCCAGGGGTCATCGGGTGCCGTGAAGCGGTGGCCCACTGAGCACTCGATCACGTTCTCGTCCTCGTACTCGCCCTCCACCACTGTGCTCGTCGTGTTCTTCGGCACGTTCAGGTCGTAGCACGGCGTGCCTGTGTAAAGCGCAAGTTTTTTAAGGGAACTTTTCACTTTTTAGAGCGATAAATTTGTCAGCAGTGCCAAGGCACTGGTTTAAATTTTTTTTTTTACAACAAACCATTTGTCAGCAGTGTCGAGGCACAGTTTTTTTAAATAAATTAGTTTATTTCTAGAACAATGCATTTATCAGCAGTGCCAAGACATTGGTTTTTATTTAATTTTTCATAGCAATATATTTGTCAGCAGTGCCAATGCGATGGATTTTAATTAAAAAAATTAGAATAATGCAGTTGTCAGCAGTGCCAAGGGACTGGCTTTAACTGTTTTTTTTTTAGAAGAGTGCATTTGTCAGCAGTGCCGAGGCAATGTTAAACAAAAAATCAGAACAATACACTTGTCAGCAGTGCTGAGGCACTGGTTCTTATTATATTTGTCAGAACAATACATTTGTCAGCAGTGCTGAGGCACTGGTTCATATTATATTTGTCAGAACAATACATTTGTCAACAGTGCCAAGGCACTGGTTCTTATTATATTTGTCAGAACAATACATTTGTCAGCAGTGCTGAGGCACTGGTTCTTATTATATTTGTCAGAACAATACATTTGTCAACAGTGCTGAGGCACTGGTTCTTATTATATTTGTCAGAACAATACATTTGTCAGCAGTGCTGAGGCACTGGTTCTTATTATATTTGTCAGAATAATACATTTGTCAGCAGTGCTGAGGCACTGGTTCTTATTATATTTGTCAGAATAATACATTTGTCAGCAGTGCTGAGGCACTGGTTCGTATTATATTTGTCAGAATAATACATTTGTCAGCAGGGCTAAGGCACTGGTTCTTATTATATTTGTCAGAACAATACACTTGTCAGCAGTGCTGAGGCACTGGTTCATATTATATTTGTCAGAACAATACATTTGTCAACAGTGACATGGCACTGGTTCTTATTATATTTGTCAGAACAATACATTTGTCAGCAGTGCTGAGGCACTGGTTCTTATTATATTTGTCAGAATAATACATTTGTCAGCAGTGCTGAGGCACTGGTTCTTATTATATTTGTCAGAATAATACATTTGTCAGCAGTGCTGAGGCACTGGTTCGTATTATATTTGTCAGAATAATACATTTGTCAGCAGGGCTAAGGCACTGGTTCTTATTATATTTGTCAGAACAATACACTTGTCAGCAGTGCTGAGGCACTGGTTCATATTATATTTGTCAGAACAATACATTTGTCAACAGTGCCAAGGCACTGGTTCTTATTATATTTGTCAGAACAATACATTTGTCAGCAGTGCTGAGGCACTGGTTCTTATTATATTTGTCAGAATAATACATTTGTCAGCAGTGCTGAGGCACTGGTTCTTATTATATTTGTCAGAATAATACATTTGTCAGCAGTGCTGAGGCACTGGTTCGTATTATATTTGTCAGAATAATACATTTGTCAGCAGGGCTAAGGCACTGGTTCTTATTATATTTGTCAGAACAATACACTTGTCAGCAGTGCTGAGGCACTGGTTCATATTATATTTGTCAGAACAATACATTTGTCAACAGTGCCAAGGCACTGGTTCTTAATATATTTGTCAGAACAATACATTTGTCAGCAGTGCTGAAGCACTGGTTCTTAATCTTATTATATTTGTCAGAACAATACACCTGTCAGCAGTTCTGAGGCACTGGTTCTTATTATATTTGTCAGAACAATACATTTGTGAGCAGTGCT
Source organism: Branchipolynoe longqiensis (assembly GCA_030323885.1). Classification (NCBI taxonomy): domain Eukaryota; kingdom Metazoa; phylum Annelida; class Polychaeta; order Phyllodocida; family Polynoidae; genus Branchipolynoe; species Branchipolynoe longqiensis. The sequence goes on along the minus strand of CM059196.1, from coordinate 48,069,796 downwards.
GAGGCACTGGTTCTTATTATATTTGTCAGAACAATACATTTGTCAACAGTGCTGAGGCACTGGTTCTTATTATATTTGTCAGAACAATACATTTGTCAGCAGTGCCAAGGCACTGCTTCTTATTATATTTGTCAGAACAATACATTTGTCAGCAGTGCTGAGGCACTGGTTCGTATTATATTTGTCAGAACAATACATTTGTCAGCAGTGCTGAGGCACTGGTTCGTATTATATTTGTCAGAACAATACATTTGTCAGCAGTGCCAAGGCACTGGTTCTTATTATATTTGACAGAACAATACATTTGTCAGCAGTGCCAAGGCACTGGCTTTTAACAAATGTTTTAGAACAATACATTTGTCAGCAGTGCCAAGGCAATGGCCTAAACAAATATTTTATAACAATACATTTGTCAGGAGTTCCGAGGCACTGGATTTGAAAGAATTTTCAGACCAATACATTTATCAGCAATCCCCGAGGCGCTGGTTTAACAATTTTATTTCAGAACAATACATTTGTCAGTAGTGCTGAGAGATTGGTCTTTTGGTCATATCATTGTGTAATCGCTTAGGCATTTATACTAATCTATTTTTTTTAAAGATGAATAAACTGCAGAATTGTGTGGATTTGATGCGTGATGAAAGAAGATGTATATTCGTAGTTTTCGATTGATGGTGGGACTTAGAGATGTCAGCCACATGATGGGTTGCTTAGCATAGTTATATGCATGTTGACAGTTAGCTTCATTGGCTGGCTTCTAAATGTTGTGTTATATGGGGAAAATGCAGAAACATTTCATCTATCTATCCATCTGTCCATCCGTCCGTCTATCTATCTATCCATCTATCTATCTCTCTATCTATCTATATATATCCATTTGTCTGTCTGTTTGTCTGACTATCTATCTATTTATCTGTCTATCTATTTATCTATATCTATCTAAATAAAAGAAAATGTGTGTTTGCAAAAACCTCTAATGACCTTGGTAGAAGAAACAAGTGTCAACACACTTAAAAGTTTTTAAAAAAGGTAAAAGACGAAGCATATGAGACTGACGGCGACATGGGTGGATGATGCTCCAATAGCCGGTGTATTCGCAGATGCTGGTGTATTTGACCTCCGCTTTATTCCTGTAGTTGGTGTTGCCGATGAACGACGGCCCGTAGACTGAGTGCGTCACCCAACCGGAAATGCAGGTCACTTGGAAGGCATCCTCATACCGCCCGATCATGTCGACGCTGCCCTGCGTCCCGCCTGGTTGACTCGCGAAGCACGGCGTTCCTGGTGGGTGGAAATAGACGCGGGTTTTGTTTGATTGGTGTTTTTTGTGGGTTTTTTGTTGTTGTTCATTAGTTGATTAAGCAGGGGAATTTTCAATTGTACTGGGGGGGGGGGGGTCGTTAAATAAGCAAATAACTCTTTTTTTTTTTTTAAAGAGGGAATTTTCATTCACGGATAATTGATCTTCCACATTCCACATTGCTCCTTGCCCTATCCTATTAAATGCTGAATGCCAGGCTAGGAAGCGACACTTATCAATTTTAAAGTAATTGGTTTGATTTGACCAGGGTTCGAACCCACAGGTTCGGATCCCTTGACCTCCCAAAACAGGAGGCTGGCGCTCAACTCATTCAGCCATCCCGTTTTACGCCATGTCGGAACAAAGGCCATATTCATGGCGCGAGAAGTGCTTAAGCTTGTATTCTGTCCGTTTTTGCTTAACCATCCCTTTAACACAGAGTGTAAAAGCACGTAATCAAATATTTGTCAAAATACACATAATGATTATGAAGTTAAAAAGCTCACAATTATAAAAATTGTGGCCAAGGATTATAACATTCCATGTAAAAGTAATTCTTACTATCTTAGTAAATTGAAAAAGGTATCAAAAGTGTGTTTGCGTGATATTGTGCTTAAGTGAAAATGTGAAGATTTACACATTGATACCAAGTATTTACCCACATTTTTATTTCCAACTTTTTTTTTGGAAGACATAATCTTATTTGCTTAACTGTAATCAATAAAATCTTGTTTGAATTTGCTGTGTATGGTAAGATGATGTTCAGGATGTGTGCTTGATGTCCAATTATATCAACATACTGCTCAATTTGTATAAGATCAAAATAAAAAAGTGAAATAGCTTCCCCCCCCCCCATAAACTCTGACATATGCACAACATGTAAAAATCTTCATACAAACATGAACCCTACTATTATTTGGAACATTTTCCGCTATTATCTGGAAGGTAGCTTTAACATTTTTTTTTTTTAATAAACTCTGACATATATACATAATAAGTAAAACATTCATACAAACATGGACTCCGCTATTATTTGGAACATTTTCCCGCTATTAATCATAAGATTTTCACTTTCAGTTTCCGTGTCACACTCTATCGCCCCCAGTTTCAGAGAATCACCCGAATACGCCACTCACGGACACAACTGGCGATGTAGCTCCAGGTACCGTTGGCCAGGCACGTGGTATTGTAGCCGAACAGCTCCAGTTCCCGGTAGTTGGTGTAGTTGAGCACGTGGGGCGTGCCGAGCAGCGTGGTCCGGTACCCCACGTTACACAGCACCTCGAACATGTCCCCGTAGTAACCCTTCACGGGGCCCGTGCTAGTATTGCCAGGTGTCACGTGGTAGCACGGCACTCCTGGGTGGGGGTGGGGCGTCAACAAGCAATAATGTTGGTTGGTTGTTGATTTACATCCTAGCAACATCTAAAGTCATATCAGGACGGGTACCGACTTGTGACAGTGCGCACTCATGGCGACTTTATAGTGAGTGCAGCCCCACTGGGAGACCAGGTCACAGTATGACCCATGAACCGATATCCCACTCAGTCACATTATCTTGACACTGAGCCAACCAGTCCTCGCTCTATCTTAATAATGCTGAGTGCCAGGCTAGGAAGCGTCAAGTTAAAATTTTGTAAGTCATTGGTTTGACTCGACCGGGAATTTAACTCCCGATCTTCCGCATGGGATGCATGCGCTTTACCGCTTCGGCCACCGCGCCTGGTCAACAAGGAACATCAAAACATGCATATGTGTCTGTACTCGCGCCACTATGCATGTCCCTCGTACACTGGTCAAGCCCTGGTATACTGGTCAAACCCCACTATACTGGTCCACTGGTACAGTCCCAGTATACTGGTCAAGCACTGGTACAGTATAACCCCGTTAAACCAAACTTGAAGGGACCCTAGAAATTTGTTTGGATTAAAGTTGCATAGTCCGATGAATCATCAAATTTTCAAAACCAAAACAATTATCTGGAATTGATTCTACATATCTAACTTAGATACTGATGCATGTATTAAGCATTTGTTGCCACGTAGCAGGGAATACTGAGGCAATTTAATAGAACCTGTTACTACTAAAGCCTATGGTATCAGAGTTTTGGCAAGCTTGCCAAAACTAATTTGACATGTTTGCACTTAAAATAAACAGGACTTGAAGCTAAAGTAAGGTTGATTATAACGGTCAGGTTAATCTATTTATCTCAGACAAATGACAGAAACCCAACACCATCGGACTATGCAGCTTTAACCGATCATTGGTTTAACCGAGCTTGGTTTAAAGGGGTTACACTGTATACTGGTCAAGCATTCGAATACTGGTATACCAGTGAAGGCCCAATATACTAGTATATTGGTCAAGGCCCACTTATACTGGCACAACAGTCAAGTCATGGAATACTGGTCCACCGGTTAGCCCTAGTATACTGGTATACATGGTTTCCCCAGCATCCTGCAAAGCCCTAGTATTCTGGTTAAAGTTGCATCGTCCAATGGTTTTGAGTTTCTCTCATTTTCTGAGATAAACATATTAGGTTGTTCATTAAAATCTACCATACTTTGGTTTGAAGTAACTTTTATTTTAAGTCGCAAACTTTTGAGATATTTGAAATGGAAACATGCTAAATTAATGTTGGCAAGCTTGCAAAAACTCTATCACCAGAGGCTTCTGCAGTAACAGGTTCTATTAATTGACTAAGTGTTCCCTTCTATGTGCCGGTAAATGTTTAATAAATGCATCAGTATCTAAGGTAGATACGTAGAATCAAATCTAGATTGTTTTGGTTTTGAAAATTTGATGTTTTCATCGGACTATGCAGCTTTAACCCCAAGCTGGTAGCAATTAAAGGTGCACAGTCTGATGAAAGCATCAAATTAAAAATAAAATAATTACCTAGATTTGATTCTACATATCCAACTGAAGTATTTAGTACATTATCAAACATTTGCTACTTCATAAAAGAGAATAAATACTAGGTCAATTTAATAGAATATGTTACTGCTGAAGCCTATTGGTGCGGGGGGGGGGGTCTCAGTTTTGACAAGCATACCAACATTATTACTGTCTAGCGGCGAAAACAAATTATTATGCTTAACCGCTATGGACAACATAAATACACCCATCACACACAAAAAAAATTATTTTTAATTAAATTTTAAAATAGTTTAAAAAAAGAAGAAAAGAATCCCCCTAAAAAACCCCACAAAAACCCCCAGTAGTGGGTAAACAACAAGTAACACTCACGAACGCAGTGCATTTTATTGTCCCACTCGCCGTCATTCTGACATGTGGTGAGGTAGTCGATAATCATCAGTTCGTTATAGTTGAAGAATGTCAGAACTTCAGGGCCCTCAGTCGTTGTCACGTAGCCATAGGCACACGTGACGTTGATGACGTCATTCAGGTAGGCTCGCAGCTCGCCCTGCGTCGTTTTCACTGGTCTAGGCGACAGGCAGGGGGTGGCTGCGAAGGAAACAGCGACATCAGTTACATCAGCGACATCAGTTACATCAGTGACATCATTTACCAGGAAAATACAGGGGGGGGGCGGCTAGTAAGCCAAATAGTTATTGTTGTCTCTCTATGTCTGCGCTCAATCATGAGGCTAACCTGGAAGGACACAGTGACAAATAAGGAAATACTCGAACGGACGGGGCTGCCCTCTATGGAAGATCTTCTGATCAAAAAGAATCTCCGGTGGACTGGACACCTCATGAGGATGTCATCAGACAGGCTACCAAAGCAGATCCTCTACTCTCAACTGTCTTCTGGTTACAGAAAGAGAGGCCGCCCTCGTCTCCGGTTCAAGGATACTATCAATAGAAACCTGAAGCTGAGAGACATTAAGACCGACTCATGGACATCACTCTCACAGAAGAGAGCTAAATGGAAAGTGGCAGTCAAGTAATGAAAGCAGTCTTTGTTGCATCGCGACGGACAGCATGATGATGATGATGATATTAAGCAGGGATGAAAGTGGTCTCCAACAAAAATCGTGGAAATCAAGCTGAGACATTGGCGCCAACGGCGAATTTACGTAAAAATGCAGATTTCCCCTCTCCCCCATATGATTAGCACTGTCAGGGAATCACGGGAAATGCCTTAGGTCAGGTTTAAACTGTCTTTGTTGTGACTGTATTATCGCCCATGTCTAACTTTCTCATTTATGTTTTATGTTCTAGTAACATCTAAGATCAGAACAATACTAATACTAATCAATTGCTATATATATCTATATTTATATATATCAAATATATTGAGAATTTGTGAACATTAAATGATTAATCAGTGAATAGGTGCTATAAACAATTGCTGAAATCTGCGAAATCGCGGAGATCTTTCATCCCTGATTAAGTCTGTAAGCAATACTTGGTTGGTTGTTGGGTTTTAAGTCCTGGCAACATCTAAGGTCATATTAGGACGGGTACCGACTTGTGAGATTATAGTGCTGCACATTTATGGTGCTGCCCCACTGGGAGGCCAATCGGCCAGCACCATGACCTGATATCCCATTCAGTCACATTGGTGGACCACCTTCAGCCTCCTTGCCTCCACCGGATGTAGACCAGTGTCAGTCGCACTGGAGGAGTTTTTCTATATATCTATATATATATATATTTATCTATATATATATATATATATATATATATATAATATAGTATAGTTATACGAATCTTACCTGGGTACAGATGATGGATAACTGTTGTTTTCCAAGGGTAGCCCCGGGTAGACGTGGGCTAGGGAGAAGGAAGCACGTGAGGTACCAGCAATTTTAACCTACTTATTCAGGATAAAAATGATCTTTCAATACAATGGATACTATGATTTTCCCGTAACGGTACACAGTCATATATACATATAGTTACAGAAAGTGTGACAGAAACCTATCCATGACTGGGTTACACAACACAATAGTGACCAGGACATGTCTTCATTCAGCCAGACAGCTACAGATGCACTATTTGCAGAAGTCAGACACTTACGGGTGCAGTTGCGGAAAGGAGAATGCATCTCCCATTCCGTACATTTGGCGTCATAGTCGTAAATCCGAATGCCTCTGTAGTTCTCGTGCGTAATGGGGCAGCCCTGGATACAGGCGATGTAGCCTGTCAGGCAGGTCAGCTTCTTCACTTCCATGTAGCGTGACGTAATCATGCCAGACTTGGTCAGGTTTTCCGGCAGCGGCTCATAGCACCAGGTTACTGCATGCACAGACAGTGCAGAGGAATACACATATTTACTAAGTATGTTCACAGAGAGTTAGCGGAAGTCATGCACCATAACGCGCTAGTTAGTGATGTAGTGAAAGCCATGCACCATAATGCGTGTCATTAGTGATGTAGCAGTTGAAAGTCATGCACCATAACTTGCTTCTTTAGTGATGTACTGAAAGCCATGCCACATAATGCGCTTAGTTAGTGATGTAGTGAAAGTCATGTACCATAGCTCACTTAATTAGTGATGTAGTGAAAGCCATGCACCATAATGCGCATCATTAGTGATGTAGCACTTGAAAGTCATGCACCATAACTTGCTTCTTTAGTGATTTACTGAAAGCCATGCAGAAAAATGCGCTTAGTTAGTGATGTAGTGAAAGTCATGTACCATAGCTCACTTAGTTAGTGATGTAGTGAAAGCCATGCACCATAACAAACTTTCTTAGTGATGTAGTGAAAGTCATGCACCAGAGCATGTTTTATTAGTGATGTAGTGAAAGCCATGCACCATAACACACTTTGTTAATGGTATACTGAAAGTCATGCACCATAACATGCTTCTTTAGTGATGTAGTAAAAGTCATGCACCATAATGTGCTTAGTTAGTGATGTAGTGAAAGCCATGCACCATAATGTGCGTCGTTAGTGATGTCGTGAAAGTCATTCAGCATAGCACACTTTATTTGTGATGTGGTGAAAGCCATGCACCACAATGTGCTTAGTGATGTAGTGAAAGTTATGCACCATAAAGTGCTTCTTTAGTGATGTAGTGAAAGTCATACATCATAATGTGCTTAGTTAGTGAAAGTTATGCGCCGTGGCATGCTTTATTAGTGATGTAGTGAAAGTTATGCACCATAACATGCTTCTCTAGTGATGTAGTGAAAGCCATGCAGCATAATGCACTTAGTTAGTGATGTAGTGAAAGTCATGCACCATAGTGCACTTCCATAGTGACTTCATAAAGGTCATGCACCATAATGTGTTTATATAGTGATGGGAGGAAAGTCATTCACCATAATGCACTTTATTAGTGATGTAGTGAAAGTCATGCACCATAATGTGTGTCGTTAGTGATGTAGTGAAAGTCATGCACCATAGCACACATTATTAGTGATGTAGTGAAAGCCATGCACCACAATGCACTTTATTAGTGATGTAGTGAAAACCATGCACCATAATGTGCTTCTTTAGTGATGTAGTAAAATCATGCCCCATAACACGCTTAGTTAGTGATGTAGTGAAAGCCATGCACCATAATGTGTGTCGCTAGTGATATAGTAAAAGTCATGCACCATAGCACACTTTCTTAGTGATGTAGTGAAAGCCATACACCATAACGTGCTTCTTTCGTGATGTAGTGAAAGTCATGCACCATAATGCGCATCATTAGTGATGTGAAAGTCATGCACCACAGCATGCTTTATTAGTGATGTAGTGAAAGCCATGCACCATAACATGCTTCTCTAGTGATGTAGTGAAAGCCATGCAGCATAATGCACTTAGTTAGTGATGTAGTGACAGTCATGCATCATAGTGCACTTCCATAGTGACTTCATAAAGGTCATGCACCGTAATGTGTTTCTAAAGTGATGGGATGAAAGTCATGCACCATAACCCACTTCTTTAGTAGTGCACTGACAGTTATGTACCATAACACGCTTTGTTAGTGACTTCATAAAAGTCATGCATACACCATAGCACGCTTCTTTAGTGATGTAGTGATGGTCATGCATTATAACACACTTCTTTAGTGACCTAGTAAAACTCATGCACCATAATGCACTTTTTTAGTTAACCGCTGAATGTCACGTATCATAACGCACTTCTTTAATGATGTAGTGAAAGTCATGAATTAAAGCAATGGACTCCAAGTCTCTTCCTTACAGACTCAGTAAGATAAAAATTGCTCTTTCAGTGACTTAATGAAAGTCATGCAGCACAACTCTCTTCAATGATTTAGTGAAAGTCATGCATTACAACTGTCACCCACATAACTTCTTCCTCTGACGCCAGAGAGCGGGTTGATGGTTGGAAATCCTTTTATCACACTCTCCAAATTTGGAAGGGTTGAGGCAGATATTTAACCTCAGCTTTATTTTTATTTGAATAAATTACTTACAAATGCAGTTTGATGTTTTGGACCAATTTCCATCCTCTTTACATGTGGTTGAATAGTTGCGAATCTGCTCTGTCTTGAAGTTCATGTAAGTTAATAGGGTAGGCTGCGCATGCGTGATGTAGCCAACCGTGCACTCAATGACCTTTGTCGTCTCATAAAATCCTGTTTGAAGCTCAGTGCTAATTATCGCATTCTCCACAGTGTTGTGGAAGCAAGGAGTTCCTACAAATGAGACAAAATGAGCACTATTATGTATTTATTTAAATGTTTATTTACTAATCATCCACCCTTAAAGTATCCACTATCTGGGTCACCTGTCTGATGAAGAAATGGCTTCCCCTGTTTATTTGACCAGATGGGATGACCGAATGAGCTAGAGTGTCCGTCTCCCGTGTTGGTACATCGTGGTTTCAAACTCTGGTTGAGTCAAACCAATGACTTAAAAATTGATACTTGTCGCTTCCTAGCCTGGCGCTTGGTATTCTTCGGATAGGGCAAGGAGCAGTAGAATGAGGAAGACCAATTGAAATTTTCCCTGCTTAATCAACTAATCTACAAATAAAATATTTAAAAAATAAAAAAAAGGGACATCAAGCAATATCCTATCAACACTGCGTCAATGTGTGGACATATCGCTAGTATGGTAACTGCAAACACTCTAGAATCTACACCCCCCTCCCACGCCCCACCTCAAACCAGAAATCACGCATTGAAATCTATAACCGCCACTAATAAAACCCCATCACACGTCCCAACTAATGAATAGATCTGATAAGTATATGACCATTTCTCATCTCATGTCACTACGCCGCACCTTGACATCATCCACGTATAGCCCTACCTTAATATCAATGCACATGCATACTTGTTATTTCGCATGGCAAACCCAATTATGCAAAAACTGTAATGTTGCATGGCCAGAAGAAGACCAATGTGTCAGTACTGACAAAGGAGATTGTTTATGGGGTAAAACATATTTTTACTTTTCAGCATCATCCATAGTGACTTCATAAAGGTCATGCACCAGGGGCGTAGGTAGACCTTTAACGATGTGTGCTCCTAATTTCGGCAGGGGGTTTAGGGGGCCGCTTAAGCTTAAGCTGGCGGATTTTACACATTTTAGACTTGCGTTTTCGAGACTCCGGACTACTACATGCCTCATGCCTCCTCTCTCTCTCTCTCTCTCTCTCTCTCTTTATTATTATTTTTTAATTTTTTAATTTTTTGTTGTTGACAAAACGATGTGGACGTTTTGGCGTACACGCGTACGGCTAGGTACGCCCCTGTGCACCATAATGTGTTTCTATAGTATACTGATGGGATGAAAGTCATGCACCATAACATACTTCTTTAGTAGTGCCTAATTGTCTAAGTTTTTCTTTTGTTTTTTACATTAAACGCTAAATGGAAGTGTGGCCATTGTGGAGATACAACCACAATAACAACCCCAACAAACTCAATGCATTGTCAATGGCAGTGAGCAATATTCATACAGAAAAAGTTAAATATCTCTAAAACCACACCACCTAGAAACAAACCGCTTGGTACACATATAGAAAACATGTTTACCAAAAAGATTATATTAAATTCATATGGTTAGGCTTCTGGATTTCTATTAATTTTGAATAAAACTAACGTTTTGCACTGCACATACCATCAAACTCAATGCATTGTCAATGGTCGTGAGCAATCTTCATACAGAAAAAGTGAAATATCTCTAAAACCACACCACCTAGAAACAAATCGCTTGGTACACATATAGAAAACATATTCAACGAATAGATTATATTAAATTTATACGGTTAAGGTTCTGCATTTCTATTAATTTTGAATGAAATAGACGTTTTGTACTGCGCGTATCGGCAAACTCAACGCATTGTTAGGTTGTTTACTAGTTAATATCGCCACAATGGCCGCACTTCCCTTTGATGACGTCACGGGAATACCCTATATAGTGATGAGATGAAGGTGAATTCCTCCGCCCTTCCTCAAGTCTCATGGCACCAAAACGAGGCAAGCACTAAATAGCAGTAACTGCTACTAAAGTTACATAATCCGTGGGTAACCCCCCCCCTCCCCTCCCCCACCCGTCTCCGTCACCGATCGCCTTGTTGCTCTGACCGGGTCTCAGTCACCTACAGTTCGCGCACAGGTTTCTTGCTGAACCCATGTGAGTTACAGATTAATTTTTTTCTCCAAAATAAATACAATTAAATCTAGTGAAGAATTCCTTGTTTGTCCGAGTCCAGGGAATTACGCAATGGCTGAATGAGTTGAGCATCCGCCTCCCTGGGTTCGAACCCTGGCCGAGTCAAACCAATTACTTAAAAAAATGGATACTTGCTGCTACCTAGCCTGGCACTCGGCTGTACTTGGATAGGGCAAGGAGCAGTGGAATGAGGAAGACCAATTGTACGCGATTGAAATTCCCCCTGCTTAATCAACTAATGTACCCCCCCAAAAATATTTTAAAATTACGAGCCGAGCTGCGTGTACTTACGTGTGCAGCCATAACTCATGCTCCAGTTGCCATCGGCATTGCATCTGGGGCTGTAGTCTTTCAGCTCCACCTGGCGGTAATTGGTGTTGCTGATGTCCTGTGGTCCCTGAAGGCTGGTTCGGTAGCCGAGGATGCACACCACGTTCGTGACGTCATTGTAGAAGCCCTCCATGCTCCAGTTTCCCTCCGTATGGGCGGGTTGGGCCATGAAGCATGGCGTTACTGGAACCGCAAACAGAACCTAGTCATGCGCTTTCAGGTGTATCGTGGTGGCCGAATCGGTAGAGCGCAGATCGGGAGTTCAATTTCCGGTCAAGTCAAACCAATGACTTACAAAATTGATACTTGTCGCTTCCTAGCCTGGCGCTCAGCATTAATAGGATAGGACAAGGACTGGTTATCCCAGTGTCAGGATAGTGTAACTGAGTGGGATATCTGGTCATGGTGCCTGCAGGACGGTATCCCAGTGGGGCAGCACTATAATGTCGCCATGAATGAATGCTGTCACAACTCGGTACCGGTCCTGATATGACCATAAATGCTGCTAGGATGTAAAGCCCCAACAAACAAGATCAGAGTGGGGTGGAATTCCGGGCTATTAATATTATACTCGAATAATTCAGCATATATCACGGATGAAAGTGGTCTTCGGCAAAAAAAAGGGGGAAATGTGGATATTCTCCCATAGGCTTAGTACTGTCAGAGAATCGCGGACAATTCCCAGAAGTAAAGTTTCTTACATATTGGTATACGTTGATAGTGCTGCGGAATTTGAACCACATATTAATATACGCTGATAGTGCTGCAGCATTTGAACCACATATTAATATATGCTGATAGTGCTGTGGCGTTTGAACAACGTATTAGCATATGCTAATTGTGCTGTGCGATTGCAGTTCAGTAAAAATCGCGGAAATCCGCTAAATCACGGAGATGGTTCATTCCTGATATATGTGATGTATAACGTATTATGCGAGTATAAAGATACTTAATGGAATATTACTTATTATTATTATTGTTGCTATCCTCCGTCAGGTACAACACTTTACCGATGGAGCCATCTTGCCCACCTCACCTCACCCGGATGTTGACCAGTGTCAGTCGCACCGGAGGATATGGTCATATATATTATATATATTATATATATTATAACACACAACACAAGAATTATAAAAATGATTAGCCGGGAGGAAGCAGTGGCGACACCTACTGACACATTCCTGGGAGGTGCTGAAGGTACCGTCGGCCTGGCAGACCGTCGGGTAGGTTCCCACTCCGTAGGTTCTATAGTTGGCGAAGTTGAGCTCCGAGGCTGAGATGACCCCCGGTGTGTTGGTGGTGATGTAGCCCTTGTTACAGGTGGCCGTGAAGGTGGCAGGGTAGAGGGCGCGCAGGTAGCCAGTCGTATGGTTCGAGGGGGCAAGCATTGAGCAGGGCGTCGCTACATGGGGTTAAATAGACAAGGGAACCAGTGGTCCACAACTGGTTCATCAAAGGTTGTGGTATGTGATGTCCGGTTGGTGGGAAAGTCCATATAAAAGACCCATTGCTGCTTATCGGAAAGAGTAGCCTGTATGGTGGCAGCAGGTTTCCTCTAAAGAAATATGTCAGAATGACCATATGTTTGACATCCAATAGCCGATGATAAAAATCAATGCGCTCTAGAGGCATTGCTAAATAAAACAAACTTTTGTTTTCTTTCTAAATAGACAAGGAGGGAATCTTTCACCACGTGTGATTGGCTGGTACACCAATAAAGATAAACCAAACGCCGGAACCACTAACTCCACAGTTAATTCTTACTGAATCAGTTGCTTACTGAAGCAGTTTTTATTCTATTTAGGCAGGGTTGTTATTCACCCCCTACTCTGGATAGCTCCATATGGATGGAAGTTGGATTTAGATGTTAGAAGACAACTTTTATGGATTGCATTGTGTTTTTTTTATTTCTATATTTTTTTAATAGGAAGAACAGACTAAGTTAACAAACTGTAAATATTGACCCCCCCCCCCCCACTCCCCATCATGGACCCGCCTATCACATTCCATGTAACTTAAAGGAACAGACTAACTATGTGTACAACTGCACACATAACCTCCTCTCCCGCCCTCCCCGTCGCTATATATTACATTTAACTTACACCAAAAGGAACAGACTAACTATGTGTACAACTGCACACATAACCTCCTCCCCCGCCCTTCCCATCACTATATATTACATTTAACTTACACCAAAAGGAACAGACTAACTATGTGTTCAATTGCACACATCCCCCCCCCCACACTCCACATGTTCCATGTAACTTACACCAAAAGGAACAGACTAACTACGTGTACTACTGCACACATGGGCCCCCTCACCCCCCCCCCCCCCCTCTCCCCTCGCCCCTCATTCCATATGTTCCATGTAACTTAGACCAAAAAGAACATACTAACTATAGGTACAACTGCACTCATCCCCCCTCCCATACTCTATTATATATTCCACATCATTTATTGACTGACAGGGCCAGACGACTCACGCGAGCAACTGTAGACCTCGCTCCACGTGGCATTTTCGAGGCACTCCGTCCAGTAGTCGTGGTGCCTGACCACTTCGTAGTGTGTGTAGTTGATTGGCTGTCCGGCTGCGTGGATGTGCCCCACGTCACACCCGATGTACAGAGTGTCGCCGAACTCTCCCACCAGGTCACTGACGTTGGTGTTCGTCGAGTGGGCCAAACATTTCATTTCTGCCCAAAGAAAGGACCACAATTATGGGAGGGAATCATGTCGTTTCCGGTATTTCTGAGCTGGTTGTTGGAGTTTTATGTCCTGGCAACATCTAGGGTGATATCAGGACGGGTACCGACTTGTGACAGTGCGCACTCATGGCAACTTGATAGTGCTGCCCAACTGGGAAATCAGGCCACTGGCACCATGACCCGATATCCCACTCAGTCACATTATCCTGACACTGAGCTAACCAATTCTTTCCCTATCCTATTAATGCCGAACGCCAGGCCAGGAAGTGACAAGTATAAATTTGATAAGTCATTGGTTTGACTTGAACAGGAACTGAACTCCCGATATCCCGCATGCGAGGCCTGCGCTCTGCCGATTCGGCCACCGCGCCCGGTTTATTTCTGAGCAGAATTCAAATAAATACAGTTGAAACCCCGTTATAACGCGATCGGTGGGGTACATATAAATATCATCGCGGAAATAAATGGTGCCATGCTAAATCGGGTTTCAGTTTACTGAATTAGATGGGAGAGATGGCCAAATGTGTTCTCCACCCACCTTGCGTCTTTGTAGTTCATTGTTTATGAACCCTGGCCGAGTCAAACCAATGACTTAACAATTTATACTTGTTGCTACATAGCCTGGCGTTCAACATTACTAGCATAGCACAAGGAGCAGTGGAATGAGGAAGAACAATTGTCTGTGATTGAAAATTCCCCTGCTTAATCAACTAATGCACAATACAAAAAAAAACACCGCTGAAAAATCAAAAATTTAATTAAATGATAAAAGTAGTACTTTACTGACAGCCCCCCCCCCTCCCCTTGTTATATGCTCTGTATGACCATGGAAATGTTGACAACTTTGTCCTAAGTGGTTAAGCATAGAAATTTGATGCTTTTATCCAAATATGCAGCTTTAACCAACTGAAGCAACACACATGTACATACAGACAAAAAAAGAGGTGGCAGCATTCAAAATAAGAGCGTGTCTGCTTGTCCGCTTGTCCGAGCCAAGAGAGAGAAGGCAGAATATGGATGGAGTTTTTCCATTGGACAAGTAACAATTTTGGGTTGAGAAACCTGTATTTCACTATTTTCTTTGCTGTCATCTGTAAATGTATATGTAGTAGTCCATACATGAGCTCCACTACCATACGGTGGCAGCAGGGACTGCTCCATCACCATCACAGTTTACTGCGTTAGGTGGCGGTACTCACTCCACGTGGCAGTTTCGAGGCACTCCGTCCAGTAGTCGTGGTGCCTGAACAACCTCCTCCCCCGCCCTTACACAGGTTCAGTCAATGGTTCTACACTGCAGACAGTATGCATGACCTTTTTACTAAGGTAAAACAGGAAAACATTTTAGCCTTTTTGAGGGCAGCTGGACTGTACCACCTCATATAGTTTACTAAATAGATTCTATCAATTATTAATAAAACTTTTCTTTTTCTATGGGAATTTGTTTCCCTTGACCACAAATATATGATTGTGAGCTTTCTAATTTAATGAGTGTCTATTGGCACATAATTGATTGTCTGCTTTTACATGTAAAAGCGATGGTTTGAACAAAAAACAAACATTTCTCGCCGTGAATATGGCCTATGCTGCCGACACGGCATAAAGCAACCACCAATCAATCAATCAATCATACTAACTGAATAAGCCCCACCTGAGATTACCATAAAGACCAGTTCAAACACAAAGGCCCCCTCTACATCCCATAATCACATTTTCAACAAGTATGTCACCACTAGAAAGATAATCAGTTATGCCCCCCCCCCTACTAACCCTTACCATATTAGTCTAACATAGTCACCTCCCCATATGTTTCTTTTTTCTTTTACCGTGGTCTTTACCTATCATTCATATCAATGTTTTACTTATTAGCTTGTAATTGTCTATCTACATTGTTGTAGATTTGCTTAGTGTGTAGTCGCTATTGTCATTAGGGCTGGAAGACCAGTGCATTATCACTGACAGCATGTTATTCAGAGGATTAAAACACTTGAACCGCAACAACAAAAATGTACATACTCTCACAGTGCTTGGTCTCATTCCAACTGCCGTGGCTACACTTGGCGACATATTTAGCTCTGGTCTGGTCTGGCAAGACGTAGCCAGTGATGCACTGCACCAGCATTGGAGGGTCGTCATGCCGCTGGTTGATCAGGCTGCCATTGCTATTCTTGGCTGTGAAGTCCGGACACAGCATACCTGTCCGCCAACACAATGAATAAATATCAGGCACAAACACTGAATGCTGCATAGTCCGATGAAGCATCACATTTTCAAAACCAAAACAATTATCTAGATTTGATTTTACATATCTAACTTAGATACTGACACACTTATTAAGCATGTATTGCTTTATAGGAAGGAATACTGACGCAATTTAATAGAACCCATGTTCTATTAAATGGTGTCAGATTTTTGGCGTGCTTGCCAAACCTAAATTTTACTTGTCTACTTCAAATATCTTAAAACTTAGCCATTTAAAATAAAAGTTAGTTCAATCTAAGGTAAGGTAGATTATAACAATCAATTTAATATATTTATCTCAGAAAAATGACAGACACGTGTGACTCAAAACCATCGGACTATACACTTTTAAAGTTTTAATAATTAAAGTGGCCCGGTATACCTAGTGGCGACGGGAACAGTACTCCGACAAATGCTCTACAGGCACAACTTTGCTTAGTTGTTATATAACCAAATATGTGGGGTGGGGTGTATTAAAGTCACTACAATTACTAGAAAATAGGAGAATAATTCATTTGAAAACAGTAGCATATAGCTATAGTCAAAACAATAAACTCCTAACAAAACCACAAAGGGCTACTAGAGCAAATAATGCGCCACTACTAAAGCAGACCAGAAGCCAAATAAAAGCTTGTGAGAGAAGCACGCTGGAAATGGCTGCCAAAGTGTGGAATGCCCAAATGGTAAAGGAACGACAAATCCCTGACCTAAAAACGTACAAAAAATATCTGTGCAAAATAAGGCTAGGAAACCCCCACTAAGCTGCACTGTAAAGGGGCATGTAATATGTCACGGCCCACCAGCAGGACGCCCAATGGATGGTAACCATGCCAAAAGTAGCCAGATAACACACCACACAGCTACGTACAAGCCTATGATATGTAAATAGGAGTAGGCTAGTCTAGTAATAAGAGTAGAACAAAATAAAATACATATATGCCAAGAAAATAAAAAAAAACTAACATAGGCTACTAACCATACCAACCAATTATCTATCCTCTACTGAAATTCAGGCAATCAAATACCTTATCAGCAGCTACTGTGTGGTAAGATAACACCAACACTACAATTGGCCAGCATTGAAAACAAGCCTGGGTACCTGGGCTTATATGTTATGGACAGTATAAATACAGCCTCAATACAAATAACAAAATTAAAAAAAGAACTGGGTCAGGGAGAGGGCTGAGGCTGGTACTCCAGCTGCTGTTTTGAAAATGGCGGGGTGAGTGGAGAGAAGGGAGAGTAAAAATCTAGGTAGGTCTATTTAAATTGCACTTACTCGAAATGTAAATAAATCAAACACACACACACCTATCCACAAGCTTTCAAGAAAGAAAGATTACCTAAGCATTCCTCATCAGCCATGTACATCGTCCCGCTAGGAGCGCATTGAGGGAAGAACTCGCTTTTGGTGCTGTCGGATTTCAGGATGTAGCCGTCGTTACAAGTCACAGTGAACTTATCACCGTAATCCGCGAAGGGGGGATCTGGGTACGTGTCGACTGAGTTATTATATTTAACTAGGGTTTGACACCTGATCCCTGGAAAAAGAAGGCAACCAACATGGCTGTTTTAGGCATTGCATAAATTCATTATGGTAATGTTATCTAGGCTGCAATTATACATGTTCTATCCTGGTTCGTCTCAGCTATATATATATATATATATGTATATATATATATATATATTATATATTATATATAAATATATATATTTATATATTCCATATAAGACATTATATAAATATAATTTGGCGGTGCTGTATTTATTATTTACACTCGAATATGGGCCGTTCTCGGAAATAGTGTACCACATATTTGGTCTCCACGTTACATTGTTGATAAATTTGCCAACTCCACCAATGCACATAAGGAGGAATAGTATTAATAATAACACATTGTTACCCTATAATTTATACTCCTATAATTATATATATATGTATTTATATATTCTTCTGAGCTACTGGAGGAGAGGCTCCGCGCAGGAGGCGGAGAGGTGCATGCTGGTACCCACCCCGGGGAGGAGGGGGGGGGATGTAGTGCCACCCACTCCAGGTATTATTACATGCGATAACGGGCTTATCACTATCCATATATATGAAATCCATTCCAATGCTAATAGAAACATTAATAATAATAATGCTGTCTAGTCCGACGAACACATTATAAGTTCAAACAAAAGCACTTATCTATATCTGATCCTACATATCTAACTTAAATATTTTGTTGCTGGATAACTAAGTCAATTTAATATAATATGTTACTGCTGACACCTATGGTGTCAGAGTTTGCAAATTCACACCAAAATTGTTCTTTACATTTTCCTCTTCAAATATATCCAAAGATAGCCATTTAAAACTAAAGTAATGTAGCAATACCTCAGGGAGTTTGACGCCCCTGCCTTGCAGAGTTCTAAACCACTGCCTTGTGGTACAGGTCCTTGACTGAACCGAAGGCTAAGGGAGCAAACCCTAAACAGAAAACCATGTCACTGTGGCAGCATTAAGGGCGGTTGATGTATGGAACTCCCAACATCTCCCGACCAGCCACTGCAGGGACAAATAGTTTTGCGCCTGTCTTGACATGTTCTTGCCGGTGTGAAACCTCTATTTGCTCCCCGAGAGAGTGCCGCTGGTAACTTGCAAAAGCCAGCAGCACTTCAACACTTTTGCAGGCAGCTTTCATGAAATGTCCCGTCTCCGGTTCAAAGATACCATCAAGAGAAACCTGAAGCTGAGAGACATTAAGACCGACTCATGGACGCAACGCTCACAGCAGAGAGCTAAATGGAGAGCGGCAGTCAAGTAATGAAAGCAGTCTTTGTCGCATCACGACCGACAGCATGATGATGATGATGATGATGATGAATGTAGATTACAATGATCAACCTAGGGTATTTATATATACATCTAGGCTTTGGACACAAGTAGGCTCGATTTGGGTTGGTACACTTCAATACTCAGCGAAAATTGTCAGTAGTGAGTGAGGCATACAACGCGCAATAGTGACAAAAATGCCCGCCGGTGGCGCCACAAGTCGGGCCAGACCCGGAACAAATGGATGTCCCGCAGCCAGTAAAAAAAGTAAATCTTGTTTTATTTAATGCTGCCTCTAGAGCACATTGATTTTCATATTTTCGGCGATTGGACATTACAGATATATGGTCATTCTGACATATATCTTTGGAGGAAACCCACTGCCACTACATAGGCTACTCTTTCCGATAAGCAACAAGGGGTCTTTTATATGCACTTTCCCACAAATAGGACATCACATACCACAGCCTTTCTTGAACTAGTTGTGGACCACTGGTTGGAACGGAAAATAGCCCAAACTGCAAATGTGTCCACTGAGCAGGATCGATAGGATGATCCATACATTCACAGGTGGACACTCTACAGCCTGAGCTATGTCCCACTCCCTGTCCCGCATATATATTTATTATTTAATCTCCTACACGTTATATATATATAATTTATATATATCATGTAGGAGATGAAATAAATAATAAATACATAAATCTCACTGCCCATCTATATATCCATAATACATTATACTTAATATTAAAAAACGACAAACTTAAAATAATCGAGCTTGGGAATTTTAATTAAAGCTGCATAGTCCGTTAAAAGCATAACATTTTCAAAATAAAAACACTGACCTAGATTTGATTCAACATATCTAACTTAGATACTAATGCACTTATTAAGCATGTGTTGCCACATAGAAGGGAATACTGAGTCAGTTTACTAGAACCTGTTACTGCATAAGCCTATGCTGTCAGAGTTTTGGCATGCATGCCAAAATTAATATTGCATCTTTGCACTTGAAATATCTCAAAAGGTAGCCATTTAAAATAAAAGTTACTTCAAACTAAAGTAAGGTAGATTATAGCGATCAACCTAATATAATTTACCTCACAAAATGACAGAAACTCAAAACCATCGGACTAATCAACTTTAACGGTATTGAAAACCAGACAAGCAAACTGACCGATACGAATGTATGTGACGAATTTCCTCAATGTGGCTTCTCTCAGCTGCCACTGTTCACAAGGTGATGTAAAATAACATCTTTGCTCCGAGACCATCACTGCCTGTTGATTCTTTTGATGGCCAACTTTGATGCAGTCCGAAATGGTTCCCTCCGAGTGTGCAACCACATTTCCAGGACATTTGCCATAGCCTAATTTCATGTATCCGTTCGTTACATCTGAGTAAGAAAAACACACACAAAACAAACAATTAACGGTGAACATTTTAACAACTTTTTTTTTGTAAATGTATTTTAATTATGTCATTTATCAGTGCCGCAGCAGTGGTCCCCCAGCCGGGTTGGTTGTTGGAGTTTTATGTCCTGACAACATCTAAGGTCATATCAGGACGGGTGACAGTGCGCACTCATGACGACTTTATAGTTCTACCCCACTGGGAAATCAGGCCACTGGCACCATGACTCGATATCCCACTCACTCACATTATCCTGACATTAAGCTATCCAGTCCTTGCCCTATCCTATTAATGCTGAGCGCCAGGCTAGGAAGTGACAAGTATCAATTTTATAAGTCATTGGTTTGACTCGACCGGGAGCGGAACTCCCGACCTTCCGCACGCGAGGCCCGCGCTCTATCAATTCGGCCACCGCGCTCAGTACCATATCTGGAGAAAAAAATCGGGCATATATAAAATCCGGAATCCCGATAAATCCGGAAGCTTCTCATCTATGATATAGATCCATTAATTAAGCAGAGGACATTTCAATTGGGGCAGTTAATTGGTCTTCCTCATTCGCTGCTCCTTGCCCTATCCTACTAATGCGGAGCGCCAGGCAAAGTAACAATAAGTATCATTTTCATAAGCCATTGGTTTGACTCGGTCAGGTTTTGAACCCCATCGGTTGGAATCCAACAGACTGCGAGAAGGGACGCAAACTCTCACTAGACTCAGGGGCTTCGCTTGGGATGGTACGCAGATGGAATTAAATTCTATTGGAATAAAACGCTATTGGAATAAAACGCTATAAAACCGTTAACATATTTTAATTTAAAAAGAAATGTCAGGCGGTACGCAGCTACGTTATACCCCTGTCACATTGGAACGTGTTGTGCGGCGTGCCGGCAACGCGGCCAATATTTGCTAGCACGCTGGGCACGTCCAAGTTTTCGGCGTCTTGGGAGAAAGGTTGACGAAACCGCAGCGCGTGAGTAGCGTGTTAGTAATGCGCTGCGAACGTGTGTCGACGCGCGGCGGATGAAAGTGTCAACGTCCCGCCAGCGGGTTTCCAGCGTGTTGTCAGCGTGTTGTCGGCGCACTGTCGGCGCGTTGACGGCGTGGAGGGAGCGAGTTGGTATGATACCAACTCGCTGCCTCCACGCCGGCAGCGCGTCCAGACCCGCCGCCAACGCGTCCAGGCATGCTGGGAATATGTCCAACGCGCTGAGAAACGCTGGCGGAGCGCCGACAACGTGCCGATAACACGCTGATGGCACGCTGGGAACTCGCTGGCGGGACGTTGCAGACGTGCCGACGGAACGCTCACAATATGGCGAAACAAATGCCTACGTTAACCGACGTTGATCAACGTCCTGCCAGCGTTCCACCGGCGCGCCGATAACGGGTTCGACGTGTTGCTAATGCGTCCGTAACGCGCCCGCCAACACGCTGCTGCGCATTGCGGCCCGTCGAAAGTTTTGTGCAAGCACAAAACTTTCTCCGCAGACCGACGCGCCCCGACGGCCGCCGACGTGCCGGTACACACGTTGCTATGTACCGACGCGCCGGAAACGCCCTAGTAACGTACCGTTAACGTACCGGATGTGTACCGACGTTTCACCGAAAAACCCAACACGTCGGCGCGCGTCGACCCACGTTGGCCCGAAACGTCGTAATGTGACAGCCCCATAACTGCGATTATGGAACTTAGGCCCCAGCATATACATATACACACACGCATATATATATATTTAAAAAATTGCTTCCGACCGAATGGCGAAAGCAGCACCCCCCCCCCCCCCGAGGTGGGGAGGGGCGAGGTGCATGCTGGGAGCCGCCCCCACCCCCCACCCCACCCCATGAGAGGGCGGGGGGGGGGGGAAGGAACCACACAGAGTTTATTACCCGCGATAAAGGGTTTATCACTATCCATATATATATATATATATAAATTTCCTCCAGTGTGTGACGCGAGGGGGGCACCCACCCGGCAATTTACCCGACAGCGGGAAGGGGCACACCACCAATGTGCAAGAAGAAATATAGGATGTACAAGTTACCCTTGTATTTATACTCGTATAATGCATTATAGTATACATCCATACATGTATATATATTATGTGTGTATATGTATATATATGTAATGTTAGGCATAACTCGGCAAAGGAGAAGTAACTTGGTCAGCTAGATATAATGTATTCATATCTTGGCTGGGAAAACGCGCCTGACTAGTATCAAAGACTGAGGGACACCAAACGACATTATATTTACCAACACTCTGCTAACACTTACACTGATATATTGGGAATATATAACTACACACATATATATATATATATATATACATATATATATATATATATATATATCTGGGAGGGGCATCAACCCCAACCTCCTGAATGTCTGGTAAAAATATATCCCTGTAACGATCTAAGTGTTAAATATTCAATTATTGATCGTTACTTACAGAAGACACACACATGGCCAAAACAATCCTATTAATATGTGCAAAAATTACTTTATAATAATTATTTCTCGCACGTTCTTTCGTTGACTACTGGTTGGTACACAGCAAGCCTTGGTGGGGCTCATTTGTGTGGTGTTACTAGGACTAAAGCCGTGTTCACACGGGGCAGTTAATTCGAATCATAAAAATCTACTTGTATAGTTCGGCTCACATTTGGTGTGTGAACACAGGCTGAGGCGGTTTAAGCCTGAATCGAATCATATAATTCGGATTTTATAATCCACCTAAGTAGGTGGTTTATATGAACCAAATTTTATGATTCGACTTATATCGCCCGTGTGAACGCAACCGACTTACTTGAGGTGGATTAAGGAGGTCACACTATATAATATAATTTGATCTATGAAACCGCTAGCTGTGCACAGATATTTTTTTCATCATTTATTTTTAGGATTTCACTGCCCAGCAGAAGTTTTGACCGTTCCAAACCAATACGATTCAGTCCATACATATCTAGGTCGAACCCACACTCTCTAGTGCTGACGTCGACGAACCCAAACTGGCGCTGGTTAGTCTGGACTTGCTCATGCGCAGATATCGATTTCCGGCCCAAGTACTGCCCGTGTGAACGCGACACTAGTTCGGTTCATATGATCTGCCTTGTATAAATCACTTTAAACTTTTCCCGTGTGAACACGGCTTAAGATACAATGTTACAGCGACATTTGGAATCTACTTTATGGTGTGCTGAGGGCTCAAGACAGAGGGGAATTATAAAGCTTTGTAATCTCTGTACAGATTAAGGATTTGGTGTCCTATCTAGCGAGGGCTGTCCTGTTACAACATACTGGAGATTGCTCCATGGACTGATATGTGTAACTGTACAGGATAGCC
This sequence comes from Branchipolynoe longqiensis, assembly GCA_030323885.1. Taxonomy (NCBI): domain Eukaryota; kingdom Metazoa; phylum Annelida; class Polychaeta; order Phyllodocida; family Polynoidae; genus Branchipolynoe; species Branchipolynoe longqiensis. Next base: position 48,046,096 of record CM059196.1, on the reverse strand, counting down.
TGATACAAAGACCCTATAATACTAAGACGGCTCATTCCCTATCTCGCCCATGGTAATGTGAATTTCGCAGTGCCACCTTGTGGTGGGTTTGATCAGCCCGGCTGATCAAACCCACATGTAAACACATACAATTATATTATACATGAGATAGGTAAGTATGAATACACATCAATATGAAATTGCTATGAACAAAGACACATCATCAGCATCATCATCGCCATCATCACACATCTTTCACATTCATATATACATTTATACCTATAATATAGCAACTGTTTAACCAAGAGAACAGCCAGCGCACCAAGTGGTGGGTTTGATCATTTTGATTACACAGTACAGGCTGAGTGAGCCGTTTTAGTATTATAGGGTCTTTGCCTGATACCACCAGTAACTTCAGGTTCTATAAAACCAACCACTGCCAACTACACACCAAGCCTCTGGGTTCATTCACTCCCTTGACTCAGGCCACAGCAGAAACACTTGTCATCTGACAAGGCTAACGCCCGAATCACACTGAGAATGGTGAGACATGTGAGACTGTGACATGTGAGCATAGTTGTTTGGTTGCCGAGTTGCTTGGTTGGTGAATGTTTGTGACTTTGAATAAAAACCCATTATACTACCGTGAATCCTTTGTGACTTTGCCTATGATTTAGTTTTACCGGTATATCAGGGAATGTGACTAACCACCATGGGTAGTCACCCATCCACGATATTACATTTAAAGGGACCAGGTATAGGTCGCTTATACACTACCCATACTCTGACAAATGCTCTCCAAGCATACGTTTGCCAGTTTTCAGTTTATGCAACTATATATATGTGTGTGCGTGGGGGGGGGGGGGGGGGGGGAGAATGCTAACATTGGTTACTTCTGGAGTTTTATTTAGTCCAGCAGCACTGACACTTTTAGACAACCATATAGAGAAAGAAATGTTAGAAATTGCAATCGAAAATGATAAATATAAAGTTCAAATGTTTATTTATCATAACCAACTACTTTTTGTGTGAACAATTGATTAAATCATGTAGATTAATAGACTTTAAAAGTTGAATTGAGAGCTTTCTGTGGTTGCATCTTGGTCGTTGCCATGGCTTCCCCTGTGTGTGGGGAACCCCTCTAGGTCATGTGATGAGGGAATCCCACCTATGATGTCATTCATACATCACATACCTCAACTCTCCTCCCACATGTTCAGTGGCATGAACTGAACAAACTAACCAAAGGTATGTTTGGAGAGCTTTTGATGCTGGATTCGCTTGTATCTGGGTGAGGTATAACCGGCGACTTTAAGTAAAGGAACTGCATGCGACCAAGCAGTTATTTTTCAATATGTTGAAACTGCGACCCGGCGTTGTGGGTCGCAGCTTCAGTAGGCCTACTTAGGCCTACTGACGGTTGACACGATTCGGAGAGAAATCACTCACTACTCATTGCATACACCTCCACTTCACAGATTTTCACTTGGCGGTCGCTCTGGTGAAGAACCACGTTGTCGCCCGAAGTAGGTCTGTCGCACACAAACGCTTGTTCTGTGTTCGCCATTGCCACTGATCTGATGCAGAAGGAGGCGTCGGTCAGCGGGTCGGCTACGCGGTCCTGCCTACCCTTTCCAACCTGTATCGTGAAGTTACTCCATGGTTCTGAGAATAGACAGGGAGGGGAGGGAGGTGAGCAGACAGCAGAACACACAAATACAAATATAATATTAGCTTGTAGATTTTAGGTGATGCTAATGGTGGTACTAATCGGAACAGGACGCGATATGAAATAGAATAATATAATAAAACATGTAAATGCAGTGGGTTGGCTACGAGGTCTTGCCTGCTGTCTCCAACCTGTATCGTGAAGTTACTCCATGGTTCTGAGAATAGACAGGGAAGGGAAGGAGGTGAGCAGACAGCAGAACACACAATTACCAATATACTATTTTTTTTGTTTTGTTTTTTTGTTGGTAAAGTATTTATTCATCTGAATATGACATTTGTCAGCGCTGAAGCACTGGTCTTCCGGCCATCTTATTATTGGAGTTGACATTCTAAACAATCTAAGTTTGGTCAGTGCTGTATTAGTCACAGCACCGATCCTGAAGAATTAAGGGAGTGGCTCCTGCTGTATAATGCACAGCACCAGTCACTGCGGTTCATTCAAAAATGGGGAGCAGCACCGAGTAGAAGATGTATACCCAGGGCAGCTCAAACAATCGTTGTGGGTTACATGTTTTCTCTTATAAAACAAGCAAAGTTTATAGTTAACAAGACATTTTGTCTGTCTTAGATAATGTTCGATGTGTTTAAACAGATTGATAGTTGTGTAGGATGTTCAGTGTGTTGATGGTTTGTTCATGATGGTTAAGGGTGGTGGCAGGGGAGGGGACCCATTGGGGTGGGTGGTAGGGGGGGAAAGCTTGTAGATTTTAGGTGATGCTAATGGTGGTACTAATTGGAACAGGATGCAATGTAAAATATATCATATAATAAAACATGTAAGTGCAGTTGGCGGCTACGAGGTCTTGCCTACTGTCTCCAACCGGTATCGTGAAGTTACTGCATGGTTCTGAGAATAGACAGGGAGGGGAGGCAGGTGAGCAGACAACAGAACACACAATTACAAATATAATATTAGCTTGTAGATTTTAGGTGACTCTAATGGAGGTACTAATTGGAACAGGATGCGATGTAAAATAAATCATATAATAAAACATGTAAGTGCAGTTGGCGGCTACTAGGTTTTGCCTATTGTCTCCAACCTGTATCGTGAAGTTACTCCATGGTTCTGAGAATAGACAGGGAGGGGAGGCAGGTGAGCAGACAGCAGCACACACAAATACAAATATAATATTAGCTTGTAGATTTTAGGTGATGCTAATGGTGGTACTAATCGGAACAGGACGCGATGTGAAATAGAATTATATAATAAAACATGTAAGTGCAGTGGGTTGGCTAAGAGATCCTGCCTACCGTGTCCAACCTGTATTATCAAGTTACTCCATGCTTCTGAGAACAGACGTGGGATCTTACTCCGACAAATGCTCTCCATGCACAACTTTGCTTAGTTTGTTTGTTTACATCACCAAATATGTGGGGGAAAGTGGTAGTCAATGCACCTGAACTGGGTCAGGGAGGGTGCTGAGGTCAATACTCCCCAAGCACAACTTTGTTTACTTTTCCTGTTTACATGACCAGATATGTTGGCAGATTGCTAAGGTTGGTTGGTACTCCAGCTGTTGTTTTGAAAATGGCTGAATGAGTGGTTAATAATTTGAATCAGTTCAAAAATAGAGATATTATATAGAAAGGTTGAGTGTTTATGCATACATCATAGATTTTCCACACATACGCATTGTCTGGTTTGCAAAAGTAACCAGTAACCATAGCCGTTAGTACTAGTCGATCGAGAGAGAGCGCGAGCGAGCTAGACAGCGGGAGAGAGAGAAAGAGAAAGAATAAGAGAACAAGAAAGAGAAAGAGAGAACGAGAGAGAAAGAGAACGAGAGAGACAGAGAGAAAGAGAGAGAGAAAGAGAGAGAGACAGAAAGAGAGAGAGACAGAACAAATGAGCAGCGTAGGAGCTGGTTGGGGAGGAGGATGGGGAATTTTCTACTCACCAGAACCAGGGAATATTACCCTGACAATTGCCACCATGACAATGTGGTCTAGTTGGACGGCCCACCACGAGGGGCCGCCACTCGATACCGTCGTCAGGCAGTTGTCACCTGTCCACGCAATTCTGTTGTCAGTGTTGCCATCAACGGCCCTCATTGAATATTTCGGGGTTCCGCCGAATGTGTAAGTTGGCCTCTCGAATGCAATGTTTATCTCATCTTGTACTGTGCGCAATAACGAACACAGATATTTACACAAACATTAAGTTCTGTCCTAGAGACCAATGTAATTCCAGAACCATTCTCATTCTATCCCAGGATATTGTGTAATTTTCTTTTTTTTTTAAAGGAAATCATACACACTCAATTATTTTCGGTTGCAAATACAGTTAAATCTCTCTACATCGATCGGTCATGGGACCGACTTTAAGTGGTCTATTTAGGGAGGTGGTCGGTTTAGGGGGTTCGAATATGGTTACAATGGTATTGTTTGGACTCAAATAAAGCGATCGATATATGGGAGTGGTCGATCTGTGGATGTGGTCGGTTAGAGGTTGTACTGTACTGTGGGTATGCAGGTATTGCAGGTATAGCAATACCTCATTGAGTTTGATGCCCCTGCCCTGCAGAGTTGTAAACCACTGCCTTGTGGTACAGGTTCTTGACAGAACCGAAGGCTAAGGGAGCAAACCCTAAACAGAAAACCATGTCACTGTGGCAGCATTAAGGGCGGTTGATGTATGGAACTCCCAACATCTCCCGACCAGCCACTGCAGGGACAAATAGTTTTGCGCCTGTCTTGACATGTTCTTGTCAGTGTGAAACCTCTATTTGCTCCCTGAGAGAGTGCCGCTGGTAACTTGCAAAAGCCAGCAGCACTTCAACACTTTTGCAGGCAGCTTTCATGAGATGTAAATGGAGAGCGGCAGTCAAGTAATGAAAGCAGTCTTTGTCGCATCGCGACCGACATGATGATGATGATGACTGTACAGTAAGGTCTGTCCTAGAGACCAATGTACTTCAAGAGAAAACGGGTGCAAATTCGTCTGTGGTCCCTTAACGACCCTTGTGGTTAAGGGATTGGTGATGGTGATGACGATGAGGATAGGAGGGAATTCTTTATCTAGATAAGATAATGCTCTTTTACCAAATCGGTCATTGTTACTTACCTGATTTTAAAAAGGTCTCAATCTCGGCGATCCACAGAAGCCCGACCGTTGTCAAAAGAATACCGGAAGTCAGGTCACCACTACAGGTGGCGAAGAAGATGGTTTCTGATTCAATTTGATCATTTTTGCTAGAACAGAAGTTCTTATTTTCTCTCGAGTTCGAGAGCTCGGCATCGGATAGGGTGTACGCCTTCAGAGTTTGTTGCTGACCTAAAATAAACACACATACATATATATATATATATATATAAATATATATATATATATATTTTCATCAGTACAGTGAGTGGCGCTTACAGTGTGCAGCGGTGATAGCACCACCATCGGAGCTGGGATTGGGGAGGTTGGAGCAGTAGATGACTAAGACAGACTCCATCAGTCCATGGAGCTGAGTGAGTGATGAGGGAAAGGAGGGATATTCTGGGTTATTATACTTGTATAATTCTTAAACAGCATATAAATATAGATATATCTCTCTCTCTCTCTCTATATATATATATATATATATATATATATATAAAGAGAGAGAAAGAGAGAGAGAGAGAGAGACAAAGACCTCGTACATTATGCGTGGTTTAAACAAGACAAGAATAAAACTCAGTTTGAAAATAGTAAATAGGTAAAAACCGTGTTGCCATGTATCACATAAACGATAGTCCGGTTTACAGAGCATGACACAAAACCAGAGTACCTTTCTTTTGGACGGCAAACTGTGACTAACCACAGATATTGTTGCTTTTTGTTTGTTCTGGCTGTGCGTGCGCCAAAAGCATATAAGGTCACATCGATACTAATAGCGACTTGTGACAGTGCACCCTTTATATAATGCTCCGCACTAGGAGACTAGACTGCCAGTGTCTTAACCCAGTATCTCCCTCAGCCAGATTATCCTGATACTAACTAAGCAAACCAGCCCTTGTCCTATCCTATTTTCTTCTTAAAAATGTATACTGCCTATCATGGATAAGTCTGAATAGACTTGCTTTCACCATTAGACAATTGGTCAATAGAAAGCCCGAACCTATAATTTTACTGACCCACTGGATTTGTAATCTTCTACACCACGTAGACATGGCATGAGATCAACTGGCCTTTGATGACACTGTAAGTTATACACAGTAGTGGAAATTCAAATTAGCAGAGGTGGTGGCATGGGATATCGAACCACCAACCTTCAGATTAGGAGTCTGACCTAGAAAAAAGTCAGACACTCTAACCACTCTGCGAAAGAGAACATCCATTAATGCCAAGCATCAGGCTAGATAGTCACAAGTATCAATTTTGCAAGTCATTGGTTTGACTCGGTCGGGATTCAAACCCGTGACCTCCCACGCGGGATGCCAGACTGTGCTCTTACCGATTAGGCCATCCCTTGACTTCAACAACATCAATCTTTGGAAAGTAGCTGTATATTTTTGCTATGAAGATCAATTTTGAGCAAATAACTGTGTTTGTTTGTAATGAAGGTCAATCTTTGGAAAGTAACTATATTTTTTGTAATGAAAGTCAATCTTTGGAAAGTAACTATAATTTTTGTAATGAGGGTAAATCTTTGGACAGTAATTGAATATTTTTGTTATGAAGGTCAATCTTTGGAAAGTAACTGCTTATTTGTTGCTATGAAGGTAAATCTTTGGCAAATAACTATATTTTTGTAATGAAGGTCAATCTTTGGAAAGTAACTGTTTATTTGTTGCTATGAAGGTCAATCTTTGGCAAATAACATATTTGTGTAGTGAGGGGCTATCTTTGGAAAGTAACTGCATGGCTTTGTAATGAATGTCAATCTTTGGAAAGTAATTGTATATCTTTGTAATGAAGGTCAATCTTTGCAAAATAACTGTATATTTTCAAGGTCACGAAGGTGACACAGGTGTAAAGTTTGCGTAGCATTTTAACAAACTTCACAGGAGCAGTAAGTAACATGACCAAAACAATATGGTCAAATTATGATCAAATATGATTAGTCATACTTTGTATCAGTGTGTATACCTTGAAGTAGCCTATTCTCCAGGTGTTGTTTCGAGCGTAACTATGGTCTGACAGTCTCTGTGGTCAAGCCGTGGCCATTATTGTCATTTAGCCATAATGAATATCATTAGTCATAGACTAGAGCACATTACATACTTGGAAAGTAGTACGAACGCTACTAAAAAGTACTATCATCCGACGTAAAATTGAATATTTTTGAGAATGACTTATATCCTATGGTAAGTCCACCTTTCCTTCCCCATGTGATGTCATCAAACTACTAATAAGTTGATTGGTGGTTTCTTTACGCCGTGTCGGCAGCATAGCCCATATTCACGGCGAGACTACTAATAAAAGCCATGGGGTACTCAGACGCTACTGGTGCTGAGCATCCTCTGCCATTTCACCAATTCTATGCCAATATAGATACACACATGGGACACTGGAACCAGGAGCTCCCACATCTTGTTTATACAAAAGCAACTTTTGCTAGAAACCTTTGGTCGGATTTAGACATAGTTGTCATCGATCACACCTACAATGGATAGGGGATGAATATTTGATCCAGAAACAAATAAGCTCTAAAATTGCTTCTCCCGTGGTTCCTACACGAGATCATACATACCATTTGTTGAAGGTTGAGCACCGAAGATCACGTGTATCCTTCCTATTGCGTACCAGTAGTTGAAGTAGACAACAATCCAACTTTCACCGTTTGCTTCCTGTTGAGCTGGAACACTCAGAAATGGGTTTCTTTTTCCGTCCACTACCACCTGTAGTCCTGCATGGTCCGGGAATACTTTTTTGCCAATCGCTACGTTCACGGGCCCTAGATGTAGAATGAAACAAAGAGGGCGAGATTTGATTGGTTGTTTGGTGTGTAACTGGAGTTTTACATCCTGGCAACATACCAGGACGGGTACTGACTTGTGACAGTGCACACTCACGGCAACTTTCTAGTGCTGCCCCACTGGGAGACCAGGCCGCCAGCAATTTCTATTGTGGGAAATTGGTCTTCCTCATTCCACTGTTCCTTGCCATATCCTAATAATGCTGAGTGCCTGGCTAGTTATCGCGACAAGTGTACATTTTAAAGTGATTACCTTGAGTCGGCCAGTATTCAAACCCCACCACCTGACACACCCGAACCGGTGTCGCAGTTTGAGCACCCTGCCAGTTTGAGCTGACTGTCAGTTTCATGCACATGCATCAAAATCTAACAGCATAGTAACTAACCTTATGAATTTAATATAATGTTTTTGGTAAAGATGTTTTCTATATGTGTACCAAGCGATTTGTTTCTAGGTGGTGTGGTTTTAGAGATATTTCACTTTTCCTGGATTTTCTGTATGAAGATTGCTCACCACCATTGACAATGCCTTGAGTTTGACGGTACGCGCAGTGCAAAACATTAGTTTTATTCAAAATAAATAGAAATCAAGAACCCTAACCGTATAAATTTAATATAATCTTTTTGGTAAAGATGTTTTCTATATGTGTACTAAGCGATTTGTTAATAGGTGGTGTGGTTTTAGAGATATTTCACTTCTTCTGTATTTTCTGTATGAAGATTGCTCACGACCATTGACAATGCCTTGAGTTTGAGTGTATGCAGTCAGTTGAAACTGGCAGGGCGCTCAAACTGCGATACCGGGCACTCGGCTGATATTCTACAAAGCAGGCGAATGAGGACAGTGGTGCTAGCCGATATCGGAACAATAATTATTGCTATTTCCACATTTTCAGCAATAAAGGGGGAAAATAACTAAACATATATATATGTATATATATACATATATATACAGTGTTTGTATCAAGGCAGAAATAAAAATCCTACTTTTGTGCAACCATAAACTTAGTTTTCCTTCAGTACTTAAAATATAATCAAACAAAGCTGTCAGACAATTAACAATATATGTTCTGATTTAAGTAAATTATTTCATTAGCATTCAAAAGAATTTATGACATTCATGTTAAGTTTTGAACAAGACATGTAAGCAAAATCCGATGGATTCGTCCAAAAATAATGCCAAATTATCGAAAATCTTACTTTATCTGACAAATACGTGAATCTGACTCTGTACAAACACTGTATATATAAATATATATATATATATATATATATATATATCAAATCTGACAGCACAGTTATAGCCACTTTTATAGTCCATTCACATTGGCAGACCAAACCGCCAGCACCAAGACCCGGTATCCCCCCATCATATTATCCCCGATACAGTGCTAACCAGTCCTTTCCCTATCCATTTAATGCCGAGCGTCAGGCTAGGTAGTGACAATTATCAATTTTGTAAATCATTGGTTTGACATGATCGGGAATCGAACTCCCTATCTCCCGCACGGGAAGCCTGCGCTCTACCGATTCGGCCAACATGCCCGGTATATATCTATATATATAGATATATACCCCGGACATGTTGGCCGTATATATATATATATATATAATATATATATATATATAAATATATATAATATGCATATTATATATATATATATATATATATATATATATATATAGTATAGTTATACGAATCTTACCTGGGTATAGATGATGGATAACTGTTGTTTTCCCGAGGTATAAGCCTCGGGTAGACGTGGGCTAGGGAGAAGGAAGCACGTGAGGTACCAGCAATTTTAACCTACTTATTCAGGATAAAAATGATCTTTCAATACAATGGATACTATGATTTTCCCGTAATGGTACACCAACGGGATAGACGTGGCAGGGCGTGGTGGGTGGGCCCTAGCCCACGTCTACCCGAGGCTTATACCTCGGGAAAACAACAGTTATCCATCATCTATACCCAGGTAAGATTCGTATAACTATACTATTTTACCTCGGTATACAGCCTCAGGCTAGCCTCAGGCTAGGGAGACCTTTACATAATTCATTTTTATCCTTAATATCATCCATTCTTATATAATATTCAACGTTTTTGTTCTCACCTATTCTTGTTAGTTGGCGAGCAGGCGCTTTGCAATGCCGGTAGGCTTTTCTAGTCGCTTGTTGTAATGTTTTGCAAACGACTTAGCCGTCTTCCAGCCTGCATGCGCGCTAGTATTCTTTTCACAGAAATACCTAGCAACCGTGCCTTGGAGACCATGGCACCTCTAGTTGAGTGGGATGAGTATTTGATCGTATCCACTCCAGCCAATTTCAACACCGTAATTGTCCATCTGGCAAGAGTGTCTCGTGAAATTGCCTTATGTGGCTTTATAAAGCTCACTAATAGTTGTTGTGATGCACGTAAATCCTTTGTTTTAGATATATAAGCCCTTATGGCTGACACAACACATAATTTCCGATCACTCAGAAAACAGTCTAAGTGAACCGTAGATAAAGGGCCACCTAACGTGTTCGATTTAAGCAATTGTGCTAAATCAAACGTAGCTTGTTTCTTGTCTATTTCTAATCCAGTTAAAGACAAAGCAACAATGGTCTGTCCTCTGTGTCCGGTTACTAATAATAACAGGACCGCGACCTTAAAACCTAATTGTTTTAAATCTAACCACGAGTTGTGAGGCCAAGCCTGAAACAACTTAAATACTATAGACACATCCCAAAACCGACTATACTTTGGTTTTGGAGGATTCCTTTGATAAATTGAACGAAGTAGATATCCAAGAACATAATGTTTTCCAACTGTTTCGCCATCAATTCTCGGTAATATGATCGATAACGCACATCTTGCCGCATTAATCGACCCAAAGGATAGTCCCTCATCCTCTAGAGAATGAAAAAAACGAGCTACTTGTGAAATTGTTGGATTTGTTGGCTTAACTTTCATTAACAAACAATGTACACCCCATTTCTTTAAATAGGATGTGTACATTTTAACAGTTCCTGGCCTCCAGGCATCAGCTACTATCCTATTCTCAGTAATTTTGTCCAATCCAAATTGCCGCAGCTGGTTCCTTAGAAAAGGAATGCCAATAGAGGCGTCGTTGACACGTCGCCGTGAACCACTAGCGGTCTGTGGTGTGTCAGATTCCTGAGTTTTCTTGGGAATCGTATATGTTCTTTTGCCAGTTGTGAAGCTGCTGGCAGCCAAGGTTGCGTGTCCCAATCGGGCACCACCAGTATAGCATGTGTCCTTTCCAAACCGATTTTCCTGACAACTCGGCTGATAATGCTAAATGGTGGGAAAATATCAAAATAATTATTTTCCCAGGTAATAGCAAATGCATCTACTTTCCAAGCCTCCGGTTCAGGATGCCAAGAAACATAACAAGGTAATTTGTTATTATTTCGTGATGCAAACAAGTCAACTTTAGGTGTACCCCAATTTTCACAAATGAAGTTAAACAAAGGTGTAGAGAGAGACCATTCTAAATGGTCATGGAAATTTCTACTTTTATGGTCTGCAAGTGTATTTTGTGACCCTGGAATATGCGCTACAGTCAGCCAGACTGTTTGACCTTGCCCAAAGTTCCAAATGCAGTTTTTAGACAACTGATTGCAAGGCTTTGATTTGGTTCCACCCATGTTACGAATATATGCCATGGCATTAGTATTATCAGTTAGTATTCTAACCTGTGATTTATTTATCTTTACTAAACTACGTAAGCCCAGATAAATAGCACGCAATTCTAGTGCATTAATATAGTCTGATTTTTCATCATCAAGCCATCTACCTCCTGTTGTGACCCCATCTCGATGAGCTCCCCACCCTTCTAACGAAGCATCAGTAGTAATTACTGTATTAGGTTCCGCCATGCGGATTGGATTTGGTGAACTTGCTATATGTTGCATCCACCATCCAATATCCTGTAACCCTTCTTGCGAAATAACCATCTTTCGCTCAAAATTGCCTTTAGTTCGTGTTAACGCTAAATTTTTATCTATTTCTAGCGACTTAATATGGGCCTTCCCATATAACACAGCAGGTGCATATGATGTCATTATGCCAATAAGAACAGCAACCTGTCTAATTTTAGTTTTGGTAACTTAATAAGCTTGGTCGCTGTATTCATAAACTAAATTAGTTTTTGTTCTGTTATCGACACTGTAAGAGTACTGTGTACCAGAATAAACCCTAAAACATTTGATTGTTTTGTGGTTTTAAACACTGACTATTGTGGATGTACATAAAACCCAAATTTAGTAAGTAATGCACATAAATCCAAAACTGCATTCCACATTCAAATTTTGTGTTGATGCTATAATAAAGGAATCATCTATGTATGGAAACATTATATGACCTTTCCGCGCCATTACTGAGAAAACAGGTTTAAGCAGTTTAGTGAATAAATGAGGGGCACAAGCTAAACCATTTGGCATACAGGTAAACTCATAGAGTTGGTTATCCCAAAGAAACCGAAGAAATTTCCGGTCTTTTTCTCTTATGGGAAGCGTATAATATGCATCTTGTAAATCAACACTAGCCATCCACGCATCTGGCGTAATCAGATCGCATGCTGTATCTAGCGAGAACATTTTAAAATGTCGATATTCAACCATTTTATTAAGGATTGTTAAATCCAAGATCATTCGAACCTCGCCATTAGGCTTTGGTCTCGAGAAGATGTTTGAAATAAACTCTCCTGAACAGTATGTCACTTTTTGTATAATTCCTTTCTCAAAGAATTTGTGTACCTGTTTAGTTAATGCCTCTCGTTCAACCGGTTCAATGTTATAAGGAAAAGGTATCCTGCCTTGTACCGGAAATTGTGTGAAGGGAATGTGAAAACCCATAACTATTTGTAAAATTACTTGGTCACTAGTAATTTTGTGCCACTCATAAATATGATTATTAATATTACCAGCCACAAAGTTGCTTACAGTTTGTGTGGTTTTAGAGGCTGGAAGGACTTGCAACGTTTGTGTTTCAACCTCTACTTGGACCCGCCCCTGGGGAATGGTCTCGGCGAGTTGACATCCCGGCCCAGTGGCCGTGCGGTGTTGTCGGTCCAGCCTGAGCGAGCGCCCCGGCCCCGAAAAGCTTGACCGAAGTTTGAGCCCGGTCTGGTTCCCCTGGTGAACCGCCGTGGACAAAAATCCCCTCGTGACCTTTTGAAACGAGGAGTTTCCTGTTTCTTCTTACCATCCATGTTTTTGCCACTCTTGGCTGCAGTTTCTACCTCTTTATAGAGGTATTGCAGTTGACCGCCAAACATTTTCGTGTTATCTAAAGGTTTCCCTTTAATCGGCTCTGGAGGAAGAAAGAGCGTAAACTCTTTCCCATCATTATCGGTAACCTTCTTTGAGCGAGCCACTTCTTTGCCAGCATCTGTGCAAACCGACTTGAAGACATTTTCATATCTTCGATACGACAGGTAATTACCTGCCGCCGCCAACAATGCAATACCTTTGTCCATCGTCTTAGCCAAAGACGAGAACTTATTTTCTCGTTGCATTCTGTTTGCTACAGGAGCAATAGCTGTTAGGGTACCAAGCCCCGCCTTATGCACTGTGTGCAACACACCCTCAAATCTCTTACGGTCCTCCGTCATATTGACATCTCGATCCATCTCCTTAATGATGGAGTTTGGAACACCTTTAATGCCTGTTAACTCATCTGATAACTTTGAAATAATCTCCGCCGGTTTAAACGTGCGGAAATGGCCATTGATGTTCTCACGCATAAGCGTAGTGGTTTTCACACGCTTAGCCCTTGGCTTCTCCACTTTCTTAGCCACTTTGCCCCCAATGGCAGCATAGACACCTTCATATCGCGTGTCTGAGTCCGATTCCGTGGAAGTGGAATCCGTGGACGAGTCAGAAGAAGAAGAATCTTTTCTTTTCTTCTTCTTCTTCTTGGACTTGGTCTTGCGCTTTTTGCGAAGTCCCGTCCTCCCCCTTTCCTTGGTGAAATCATCACCAGAAGAAACGATATGTTTCTTCTTCTTCCTCCATTTAGGAGAAGGAGGAGGAGCCCTAAGCTCCATCTCTGAGTCTGTCTCCGAGAAATCCTCCAAAGAAGACTCCTCTTGAACACTCGGCATTCGCCGTTTACGAGACACCGGTGGTTTGAGAGCCATTATATGACTCTCCATCGCCGCAAACCGTGTCTCCCAATTTTGAGCTGCGGCGCCGTCAGGCACTATGTCCTCCTCGGAGAGAATATGCGCCCCGGGCTGTGTCGAAGGCACTGCCGACAACACGGGTGAGGAGTCGTACTCCTCTTCCCCTCCACTCGGAACACGCCCCTCGGCTCTTGCTGCACCGCGCTTACTCCGCTTCGTGGCCATCGGGAGCTGAAACAAAGATTTTTGGTCAGTCCCGGTATATATATATGTCACAATATGGTTGTTTCAAACTCATTTGGACATCTATTGGTGTTATAGAACGTGTTTATACCGTTATAACACAGGCGTAATAAGCTAAATTTGTGCGTGGGTTGTGGGTCAAGCCCAAACCTTACGCGGGGTCGGGACCAGTGTATCGGCCCGCCCATCCCTCTGTCCCGCACACTTCTCCCACCTGTGACTACAACGTCAACAAGTTGGAGAAAATGCTACGAAACTCGGAGAAACGCCTGAAAAAGTTAGTGGGGAGTCTATAAAAGAAACCCAGGAGCATCTCCAACATTACTCTCTATTAGAGTACGAGAGAATTTCCACAGGAGACGAGGCAGAGCCCACATCTCTACCCATAATCACACGGTGACTCGGGTGTTGACAGAACCGCTAATGACCGGTTTCAATCCTTCGAGAAGGAATTCTATCCTTGGTTTTTTTATAACCAAATAACTCGTCCAAAATGGACCAAAGAAAGTCTAAACTTTCCATAATGATGCTCTAATGCATCATAATTAAGCTAACCACAGTTTTTATTATACTTACTGCGTATTTGCTTGTATGTAGACTAAATTTGCCGGAGCAACCCAACGACACGCAATCCAGTCGTGAGTTGTATATGCTAATTGCTGGTACCTCACGTGCTTCCTTCTCCCTAGCCTGAGGCTAGCCTGAGGCTGTATACCGAGGTAAAATATATATATATATACATATACATACGCCAATCGAAACATTTAATTAAAATACAAGATTTTTTACTCGAAGGTCATTTTAATTCTCACTAATACCACTTTTCTTGTGGTGAAGTGATAATGGAGCAATGAACAAAAACATAGGAATGTAAAAAAAGGAACTTTTGAAGATTTAATTCCAATTATATATATACGTGTGTATATATATATATATATATATATATATATATATATAATGTTCTCAGAAACTCTGTACCACTTTTGTGACATGGAAACAAAATGTGAAAACATTCCAAATAATAGCAGAAAACATTCCAAGTAATAGCATAATCCATGTTCATATGAAGGTTTATATGTTTTGTATATGTCAGAGTTTAAGGTATTTTATTTCACTTTTTGATGTTGATACTATAGGCTACAAATGGAGAAAGGTATTAAAATTAACCATATAAGATCCATCTATAACATCATTTTAATACACATCCATAATATAATTTTAAACACAACAAATTCAAACAAGATTTCATTGATCACTGTTAAACAAAAAAGATTGTGTCTTCCGAAAAAGAAGTTGAAAAAAACGTTCAAGTAGATGCACAGTGTCGATATGCAAATTTTCATATTTTCACAAAATCCTGTAATCATATTTTGGAATGATTTTGTAGGATCGTTTAAATACATGTATTACTAGCATAACTAATACACAGAATATTTCCCATTTTCATCATGACAATATGTATGGTTGGATGGGTTAAGTTTCTGTCTAGACTCCGAAAAGATCCTTCCGTATGATTAAAGTTTTATAGTCAGATGGTTATGAGTTTCTGTCATTCTGTTTTTGTTGGTTATAATATTATTACTATTAAATATTGCGTATGCAGGTATTGCAGGTATAGCAATACCTCAGGGAGTTTGACTCCCCTGCCCTGCATAGTTGTAAACCACTGCCTTGTGGTACAGGTTCTTGACAGAACCAAAGGCTAAGGGAGCAAACCCTAAACAGAAAGCCCTGTCACTGTGGCAGCCTTAAGGGCGGTTGATGTATGGAACTCCCAACATCTCCCGACCAGCCACTGCAGGGACAAATAGTTTTGCGCCTGTCTTGACATGTTCTTGCCGGTGTGAAACCTCTATTTGCTCCCAGAGAGCGTGCCGCTGGTAACTTGCAAAAGCCAGCAGCACTTCAACACTTTTGCAGGCAGCTTTCATGAAATGTACAACCGCGACCGACTCATGGATGCAACTCTGACAGCAGAGAGCTAAATGGAGAGCGGCAGTCAAGTAATGAAAGCAGTCTTTGTCGCATCGTGACTGACAGCATGATGATGATGATGAATACACAGACTCAACAAGAACTATTTGACTTACTACCCTCCAAAAAGAAGGCAACATCATTAACAATCTAACATGGAAACCAAATATATGGTACACAGTTTCTGACCCATATGTACTATATAATGTATTATGTGGATATAAATAACGGCAGCCCTTTAAATGTTTCTCTTTAACCACCTCAACTTCCATGTTATTCGCTGCGGAACGGGCATTCTCTCCTCCCCGCCTCCTATACCCGTGAGCCAACTGTCACTCTGCTCACTTATATATATATATATGAAGAGTTCAGGTACAAAACCACATAAACGCCAATAAAAAAATGTAGTTCAAATAAAAGATTTTACCTGAAAATAATTTTAATTCTCACTAATTCCACTGTTCATATGTTCACATGCTTATGGAGCAATGAACGAAAAAGAAGGAATATAACAAATATTACTTTTTGAAGGTTTGATTTCAATGATTATCTCCATTTCTGGATTAGCGTTTTGGTGGTTTTGCGCCTGAACTCTTCATATATGGGTCATTTTTTTAAACTGGGCATGGAAGTGTGACATGGAAACCAAAAGTGAAAACCTTCCACATAATAGCAAACAAACTTTTCAAATAATAGCCTAATCCAATGTCCTATGAAGGTTTGCATCTTTTACACATGTCAAAGTTGAAAAAAAATGATTTCCACTTTTTGAATTAGATCTTATACAAATTGAGCAATACATTAATATCACTCGTGTAACATGAAAATCAAAGACACATCCAGAACCTCATTTTAACATATACAACATAGTCAAACAATATTTTATTCATTACTCTTAAGCAGACAAGGTTATGAATTACAAGAAATTTTTTAATAAATAAGTTGAAAAAAGGTTTGGCTACATGCATAGTGTAAATGTGTAAATTTTCACTTTTTCACATTAGCACAAAATCATATAAGTAAAATTTTTCTTTCTTTCTTGGGACAGCTTCAATAAATGTACTATTGCTAACATACTTAATAAACAGAGGATACAATAATTATTTGACTTGCAATCAATAAAAGAAAGAACAAATTATCAGCATCATAATGTGGTGCCCAGTTTTAAAGAATGACCCATATAAACAACTACAAAGAAAATGACAAACAAGGCAAACGTACCCATAGCATAGATGTCGTTTGGTGAATTGGCGCGTAGACTGAGTGATTCTGTGTAAGGCACTGAGCAATTGAGCAGTACACAATTATTGCTGGGCTGATACCTGGCCCAGTAGATCACGTCGGCAGATGCATGTATGGCATCAGTTTCACATTGGTCCAAGGACGATACAGTCATTGCGCTAAGCTCACTGCATCCGACTACGAAGTCACTTAATGTGTCTTGCACCTTCACGAAGTCTCCTGTGTGGATAGCTGTGTGTAGGAAAGAATTATAAAAAAAAATTAAATTGTGTATATGAATTTTATTCATAGATTATTTCTCAGTGCCATAGCACTGGTGTTCCTGCTCACGATGCATCAGTATGTGCATGTTAACGCCCCTGTCGCACATCACCGGATTTTAGGAAACGGAAAGAAACCGAACAAAATCCGTTGATAGTCCGGTTTGTGTCTGTACAAGTTTTGAACATGCACAGAACTTGGAATGGATGCCGCTGGATTGACATCTATGGTTCTTGTCTGGGTTGAGTTCGCTTCGTCCGTTGGCTATCCGTTCATGTCCGTTTCATGTCCGTTTCATGTCCATTCGTCCAGTGCCCTTTGACCCGATATCGCAACATTTTGACACATTTTAATACATTTCGATACTTATGACGCCCGGACTAGACAATTCTGTCCGTTGCTCAATCCGGTGATGTGTGACAGGGGCTTTAGAGATACACGGCACGGTCCAATAGACCCCACCAGTTAAGCTCGTGACATCTGTTGGCAGAATCTGGAACTACTCCAGTCAGGTACATTCCCCTACTGCCTATGCTTTCACATGCTATATTCCGTAAAGAATGCTTGGAAAAATAATCAAATGCCTGATTATAATCAGATATTCATATCGCAACAGGCACCAAGCTCTCTTCCTTGTAATATATATAATAATAAAAAGTCAACTACATGTATATATTACAGTTAAACTAGACTTACCTGTAATTTGATGTATTACTTAGATTCTTACGAATCTACCTAATACGAAGACGAGGATCAGGGGAGAGATACAAGTAGTCCGCGCAAGTCGATCCCAGTCAGTATTCGTAGTATGAGGAATAATAACTAAGCTAATAACCCCCCCACTTCCAACTACCATACAGTCCGGTGCTTCTAATATGCTGCCACACTTTATTAAAAACCAATTTGTATTCACTTTTTACTTCTTAGATCACCAAACTATATGGTGTGGGTGGGAGGGCCCCTGATCCTCGTCTTCGTATTAGGTAGATTTGTAAGAATTTAAGTAATACATCAACCTACAGGTAAGTCTAGTTTAACTGTAATATTCTTACTTCATCTACTAATACCAGAAGCCTCCGCCAGGGGAGAGATTTAGTCTTAGTTATTATTCTGAATCTTACTATAATTATTATTTCTCAGTTGTTGTCTGGTATTTTATCATTTAGCTCATTATTCATATCTTTCATTTAACCATTATATCCATTTAACACAAGTCTGGTATTCAAGTTCCATCATCAACATCATCATCATTTTTTATTTTTATTACCTCATGCCATAACAATCTTCTCCACAAACCAAAGCATCCATAATTCAACACCGAGACGATCTGCTATAATATGGCCTTTAATGGTATCGAAGGCAAGGGTCATGCGAACATGGAACAATGAGGTCATGAGGCGAGAGTAATAGCTTGGATAAAGTCCAGCGTAAGAGAGTCAATGAAGGTACAGTCTACTTGTGATAGAAGGCTAGAGTAAGTCTAAAGGACGATAAGCGTTTAGGCTAGTTAAGTGTAAATGTCTAGGCAACGATAAGCGTCTTACGTAAGGTAAAGTGTAAATGTCAAAGTTTGAGTTAAGTCTATCGAAGTTGGCGTCTGATGGTGTAGTCTATCCATCGCCGAGTTGTTGATTCGGGCGGTCAGACCCAGGCACTCAACCAAATAAGGTGGAGAGTGCCTGGGGGGGCCGTGGTGAAGGCCGCCTTAGGGACGTACTGACGTATGGCCGTGGATCTCCAGTTCCCGATGTTGCACACGTCGGCTATCGTGACGCCGACGCCCGCGCATGCCTGGGCGGTGCCCCTCCGAAGGCTGTGAAGGGTGACGTCGCTGGTGTTTTGGTGGCCTCGGGCGGTCAGAGCCATCCTCAGGGCCCTGGTCAGTGTGCGGGCATGCAGTGGGGTCCCACCTGGGAGCAGGAAGGCGGGGCCGTCGGGGTCGATGGTGGCATGTCGTTGGTATCGTCGCCAGGCTCGCAGAGGGCAGCAAGCGGTGCCAGGGATCGCCGGGAGCGCGACGGAGTACGCGTCGTCGATCCTTCTGGAGGTCTTGGTGGTCTGCACGCGGACCAGGAGTGCGTTTCCTGCGTCCTTGATGTCCTTGCCGGTGAGGGTGTGCTGCGCGCCATGACCCGGTCCAGTGGTAAGAAGGTTACTCTGCCGCAGCATCGTGAAGTACCCGATCAACAGTGCGGCGACCAGTACATGCGCTCCGGGCCCCGCCCCCCCGCAGGTGGTCCACGATGTCCTTCAGGTCTTGGACGGTAAGGGGAGGAGCTTGGCGGGGGACGTGCAGTGAGGCCCTGGTGATGCCCCGTTTGATTATTGCGACCGGGTATGCATCGAACGCCTGAGTGTCGCCGGTCATGAGGGCCACCCAAGTTTGCGCGCCACTCAGGTAGTTATGTACCGCGCCAGGGGAGCGGAGTCTCCGGGCCAGATGTGACACATAGCCCAGAATGTCGTAGGTGGTTGGTTTCAGCACGGTTGTTGCGCGTCGGGTCAGGTATCTCAGGTAGGTTGTGACCTGTATCGTCTTGTTTCTCCATGTTCCTTCTGCAAGTCCCGCCCTCAGGAGGGCCATGATGTCGTCGTGTCGTTCGTCCGGCTTTTCTGGGAAGAGAGAGGCAAAGTTATTCGATCTTCCCAGGGTGTGGGCCGATGTCGAGATGTCTAAGGTCGTGGGTTGTTCGAATTCTGTTGAGACCAAGTCGTCTGCACTCGAGGTCGGCTCTCGCCACGGCGGTCGTGTCGAAAGGTCTCCTGCTTAGTGCGTCGGCGAGGACTAGGTCCTTTCCGGGCTTGTGAGCGACCTCGACGGTGCAGGACCTCACGGCCGTGAAGCGCCATATCTCTCTGGCGCAGGCACAGAGCGTAGTGTCCCTACCCGCACCAGTTTCGAGCACCGTCTGAGAGGTCTGGTTGTCCGCGTTGACTTTGATAACGTAGTTGTGTGCGTCGGGTGGTGTGAGTGTGTGGAGTGCCACGACCAGGTTCACCGCCTCGGGGGAATTGATGTGGAGTCCCAGAGCTATATAGCTGGGTGTGTATGTTTCAGTTATGAAGCTGGTTTGAGAGTATGCTCCTCCCGCTAGCAGCGAGGAATCGCACTCGATTAGCCACTCGGGTTTGTTGGGGGGGTCGGAGGAGGACCAAGCCATTGGTTGTGCGGGTGTAGGAGACGAACCAGGAGACGTCCCCTGCCAGCTCAGGCGTCACCCGGTGCTTCCCCTTGTAGGGGGCTGCCCGAAAGGCCATGAGGATCCGGTTCATTAATCGTCTCACGGGTCGTATGCACCGGGCGACGTACTGCAACCGACCAATGAGCCTCTGGAGGTCCTTCCGGGTGGCCAAGGTGGTGTCTTGCCAACGGGCGCACTCCTCGACAATGTCGGCCAGCTTTTCATCGGGGATCCATATGGTCATGTCCGTCGTGGATATGCTGTATCCCAGCCAGTCGATGGTGGTGGTTGGCGGGGTGCACTTTACTGGGGACAGCGCCAGGCCCAGGTCTTCCGCGGTGGACAGCATGTCGAGGTAGGCGGCCTCCACTTCCCCCTTTGTTGCCGCCACCCCGACAAAGTCGTCAAGGTAGCAAAGTGCAAAGTGGCCCTTCTTCCGTAGGATGTAGACCACTGCACTTGTGGTCCGGGCACACGCGATGGAGGAGGTCCAGCAGCCAAATGGGGGAGCCACGTCAAAGTAAGAGTCTCCGTCTAGGGTGACTCCCAGCAGGGGGACCGAGAGGGGGCAGGTTCGGAGCTGTCGGGGAGGATATACGTGGCCGGTCTTCCTTGGTAGAACCCCTTCCGGATCCCAGCATTCACGCTGGCTCCCCTGGGGAAGCTGAGGTCCACGATGACCCTGCGCTCCTGTGTGTTTTTCTTGGAGCGGGTCATCACGGGGCTGGTCTGCGCCCAGGGGGCGAAGGGTGGTGAGCGGAAGGGGCCAAGCAGCACCTCGAGGCGCACCTCCTTGTCGATGTAGTGCCGCACCCAGTGCATGTGGGCGGTGTCCTCCCTGTGGTTCGCTACCAACGGAACGGGCGGGTGATCCGCCGTGTAGTCGGCGGGCCATCCATACTCAAGGTAGTCGACCATCTGAAGATCGTGGTAGTCGATGAGGAGAGCCCTCCACCTGTGGATTTTTAGGGCAGAGGGGACGGGCACCCGGGCCGCTATGTAGTTAGGGAGGCCGGTCGCCCTGACCTGCTCAAAGATGTCGAGGTAGGTCTTGTTTTCCCACTGGTCGTGCACCGCGGTCGGCCAGATTCGCGTCAGGGTGTGCCGGTATGAGAGGGGTGTTGTTGTTCATCGGTGCATGTGGCCTCTCCAGGGCTGGGGTGTGGTCGATCCGGGCGTGTGGGTCGGCGTCGTTTGGGCGATCATTTTTTGGCTCCTGTGTTTTTGTTGATGGTGAGGAGAACAGTCTGTTTGTGGCGTCTGCCGCCTGGCTGCATGTTGTACCTCTGGTCAGTGTGTGAGGGGGGGGAGTCGTGGGGGGGGGTAATCGGGTGGTACCGGTTTACTTGCTGGGACTCTTGTTTCTAATGCGGGGGTGGTCTCGGGTGCGGGCGGGTAACTCGGTGCTTCCGGTTTACTTCGCTGCGTGTTGATGGGGCACTCGGGTGGGGCCTCAGTGGCGGGCGGGTAACTGGGTGTTTCCGGTTTACTTCCGGGTGTGCTGTTGTGGAGACCGGGTGGGGCCCTTGTGGCTTGCGGGTAACTGGGAGTTTCCAGTTTACATTTTGAGGGGAAGGTCGCCCGGGTAATCGGGGGTTACCGGTTTAGTTAAGGGCATGGGTAACTGAGGGCTTCCGGTGCACGAGGCATGAGGGGTTGCCAAGTGCTCTTGTGGGTCAGCGGCATGCGCCGCGGGGTCATCGGGTGGGGGGTGGGGGCGGTTGATTAGAGGGTCGGGGTCGGCGAGGGAAATAAGTGGGTTAACTAGATGGGGGGGCAGGTGGGTTGGGGTGGGGTGGGGTCTGAGGTTCTAGTACAAACAGGCGGCGGTAATACGTTACGGGCATCGTATGGGGGCGAACGGGCGGCAATAATGGCACAGTGCATCTTACTTTTTGGTATGTAGTGCTGGTTGTCCTTGTCGCCATCATTAACGACCGGGCTCCCCCCGATCCGCACTCCGCCGCTTAATGAAAATCCTGAGGCTGTGCCTCCTCCGCGCTGGCAGCCGCCGCCTTCCTTTCCTGTTGCCTGCGTTTGTTATTACAGTCCATCTCTTTGTGTACATTGGCTTTATGATATTTATTGGCACACCAGCCACACAGGTGCACGAGCCTATCTGGCATTAGGCCGTGGGTAGCCGTGAAGCCGCAGTCACTACCCCAGTTCCACTTGTGGCACGGTCTACCGTCAGTCTCTGCGTTAAAATCCTGTCGGCGAAATTGGTTGGCGGCGGGCATGGCCGGGGGGGTCTTGGCGGGATGAGGCGCTCACCTCGTCCGTGCGTTGGGCTGGGAGGGGGTATGTGGCAGTGCTCCTCGCCGTCCTCATAGTGTTGCCAAGTCGCGTGCCGGTAAGGCACGCGTCCCGTTGCACGTCCTTTATTGCGTGAGTGTCTCTCCAACCTCTCGAGAGTCTGCCATCCTCAATCATTGTGAAAAAAATGTATGACCAGGCCAGGCACGTGGTCCAGTCCCAGTCCGCCGCCATGTTGGAAATTTGCTCCATATGATCACGGATTGGCGCAGCCCAGTCCCTCGGCACCGTCGGATCTTTGCACTTCCTACTGAGTGCCGAGTAGTATTCGTGCCAGGCACTTTCTCCCAGTCCGACTTTCCCTTTCCTGTCCCCCCGAATGACAAACAAGTGGGGCATTAGCTGTCTCCTACTTCTCCTCCGTGTGTAGTTGTCTCCCGCCATCTGAATGAGGCTGTCGATCGCTTCTCTGCTGTCCTGGTCTGGATCGGAGGACTGTGATCTCCTGTTGTATTGACTCCTGCTCGTCTATGTTCGGTAACCATCCATGCTCCTCACAGATGCGTAGTTTGCTGGTGATCGGGCCCTGTGTCTCCTGTTGGCCGATCTTGAGTCGCTATCATTATCCTGTGAGCGTCTCCTCGTGTGGTTATCCGGTGAGCGCCTCACCTGCTCGTTGACCGTTGACCTAGCACTGTGTCGTCGGGCCGGCGTTTTCTTGGCAGCCGCTGTGGTCCTCCTCGGATCTTTTCTGCTGGCACTCTCCCCTATAACCGTAATCCTAGGGGAGCGCTTCCTCCTGTTGATGTTTTGTTCAACCGCTTCCATGCGGTCGATCAGTCCGGAGGTGGCTATCTGTATCTGTTATGCTAACGTGTCGGCAATCGTTTGCTTTATCTCCTCCATGCGGTCGTGTGGGTTGTCCGGCTGTTCTGCGGGTTGCTCGTCCCGCGCCTCGGTGACTTTTTTGTGTGTGGCCGTTTTTTTAACTACCGATCGGGGTCATCCTCGGGTTCTCGGTGTCCTGGGCGTAGGTGGTGGGGTTACCTCCTCCTCGTCGGTTTCTTCCCTTTGTCTTTTTGTGGCGCGCGGCATCTTGTTATCTTGAGAAAATTAGTCCGGAGGTCAGCTGGTGTTGTCCGAGCGGCGTCTTGAGGCTGAGTGCCGGTTGGCGGCAGTAGCATGGCGTTCTGGGAGGTTCGTGGCTGCTCCGCTAGGGTCGACAGTTCGAGTCCAACGTGATAGGTGGCGCCACGAGCAGCCCGTCTCGGTGCCAGAATTACCCACGTTGCAGTACAACATGGACAATTGAACAATTCTTCCTCAATTTTATCCAATAATTTTTTAATATGACAACTCTCATCTTCTCCTGCTGGCTGGTTCCAAAACCGCCCTTTGTGCCTGTCCTGGATCACTTATTGTTTTATTATAATATACTGCAAAAGACTTCGCATCCTTCCAAGATGCGTTTCTCATAATAGCATTGAGACTCGCTCCCATTGCTCTGGCTGTCGAAGCAGCTACACTCCTGGAGCTATGTGCCTTATAGCGATCTGTGTCGATCCCTGCCATGTTTAATGCATTTAGAGTCCACCGTGCCAAAGTAGCCCTTGAAATTGGCTTAAACGGTGCTATATAAGATAACAGCAATTGAGAATTCCCTCTCCTAACTTTCTCTGTACGTTGCAAATACCTGGTTATAGTTCGAACAATACATAACTTCCTGTTTTTAGGATAAGCAAACAAAGTATCTGCATCCAGAGGTTGGCCTAGCTGGTTGTGCTTAAGTAGCACCTTCATTCTAAATGCAATGCTCTCTGTTTTGCTCTCTGTTTTGTCCTCTTTGTGAGGAGACCAACAAAACCAACAAAGTTAGTTTCAAAGTTAACAACTTCAATGACAAACGTGGATTTGAACCCAAATTTTCAAGCCAGATCAAAACTCTATCTACTGACCAAATATCCGAATAACAAGGTTGTGGTGGTCTTTGCGTGTAACAGCTTTTACAGAACCATTTTACCAAAAAGTGTTGTCCTATTGTGGTTCCCTGGAATTTTGGCAAGATTAAACTCAGTGCACACCTGGCTGTGTTTATACCTCCATAACCTACCCCAGTTTCAAAATACATTCTTAAATAGTCAAGGACGTTAGAAATGTTAGGATTTAATACGGGGATATCACTCTCATATGCCCATAAAGACCATCTCTTTAAATGAGTTTTATAAGCTTTTATTTCCCGTTGACTCTGTCCAAGTGAAATTAAAATGCCTTAGCACTTTATCATTTAGATCATAACCTTTTAACGCATTGGCCAAAAAAGGAATGCCGATAATCGGGTGCTATTGACTAAGTCTACGTCTTGATTTATGCTTAATTGTCCTTGCCCAATTAGGTTTTAAGGGCTCCGTGAAAATGTGCAACTTCTTAACGCTAGTCTTTCCAACAGGGCTAGCCATAGCTGGCCAGTCCAGTACAGGGCAACGGCAATTGCCCGGGCGTTGTCCTTCTGGAGTTTCCAAATGACTGTCGGTAGCAGCCTAAAAGGCAGAAAACAATAATAGAACATATCAGTCCATGCAAATGAGAAAGCATCTACTTTCCAACAACCTGGGTCTGGTTCCCAGCTCACATATTTTGGCAGCTTATAATTCAATCTAGATGCAAAAAGATCAACATCCGGTGTACCAAACACATCACAGATATTTTGGAAAATATGTGGTGCTAACATCCATTCTACTTGCTTTTTAAAACACCTAGATTTAAAATCAGCCAGAGTTTTCATGATCCCTGGTATATGAGTAATGGATAACCAACAATTATTTAACTGGGCCCAATTCCAGATTTCTCTACTCTCGTTCATACACTCTTCAGATCGAGCACCACCCATATTTTTTACATACGCCAAAGCTGTAGTACTGTCTGTTCTTATTCTAATGTGTTTATTATTTTCCTTACAAAGACTCTTTAATCCAAATAAGATTGCTCTTAATTCAAGTACATTAATGTGATCTAACTCAGTTGGATCCCACTTTCCACCTGTCTCCAACTGGGCTGTGTGCGCTCCCCAGCCATCTAACGAGGCATCTGTGAACAATTCGAAATCCGGATCCGTCCTAAGTATTAGCCTTGCAATTTCTAAATTCTGTAACCACCATGTTATATCTGCCTTTGCCTGCACTGATAACCACATAGTCTCATCAAAGTTCCCTTTCGCTCTACGTAATGCTTGAATTTTGTCCCTTTCTAACGCTTTATATTGAAATGCTCCAAACTCCACTCCTGGACTATATGCCACCATGAGCCCTATTAGTCCCGTGACATCCCTAATTACTGGTGTCTCCTGAGTGAATACATGTTGAGCAATACCCTTAAATTTATCTATTTTACCCGATGTTAACGAAACAGTCATGTTTATAGAATTTATTTTAAACCTCAAAAATTCTAATTCTAATCTTGGCGTCAATTCTGATTTATCTTCGTTTATTATAAACCCTAAGTTTTTAAACAGATTCACCGTATCGTCTACTGCTTGTTGACATTCTTCCTTAGTATTTCCCATAATAAAACTATCGTCTATGTATGGAAAACAAACCACTCACCTGACTAGGTGGTTCTACTTCTGAAAACCCCTCTGGGGCGCAGGTGCACCCCTACCCCGGGTCATGCGCTGGTTATTTAGGTGGAGTTGATTGGTCCCATAAGCACCTGGCAGCCTATTGAACCGTGACTGCATGCCTGGGCACGCATTCCAATTATACGGCATACCTCTGCCTGTTACCATTCTCCCCCTGAGATTCCACTGACCTCTAGACCTGAACGAGGATTGGAATGACCTGTGATAAAAATCAGTAGATCTACGCCATTTTCTCAGTGCAAGTGTAGTGATCATTACAGTATCAGACGCACATGCACTCTTAATGATTTTCTTGTTTTTGTCAGCCAAATCTTCCCCTAACAAATTTTCAGTTGGAAGCTCCTTTTCCCCATACGCATTAGTCTTAGGTTTAATCACTTCTTTACCGAGGAAGCTATTCACTACCTTCTTTACATTTTGCAATCTATCGCCTTTTAACTGGCTATGTGCTAGAACGAGAATTTTTACTAGATCTAACATTCTGAGTGCTTGTTCGTCTAATTCGTGGTCACCTTTCCCGCATGAGAGAATTAATGCTACAGTAGGTGCCGCCGCGGTCAGCACTGCTACAACACCATTTGAAGCCAATAACATTGAATCTTCTGCCTGCTTTCTCGTGTCTTGGAATCTAATTTCTTCATTTAACTTTTGAACACGTGCTTCCGGAATATTCTTAATTCCCGTATACTGCCTAGCCAGACCATTAAGTGCTTTCTTTGGCTTATTAAAGGCATAAAAGTGTGCAATAGCCCCAGCCAGATCATTATCTACTTCTATCCTATCCTTAGTTGGTTTACAAATTTTCTTATACAGCTCACGTAATTCAGAGTGTAGCACTCCTTCACGTAAATTATCAGACAAGGTGTACACGGGTCGTAGTCTGCCCTGTTCTACCGTTGGAGCCACTTTCTCAACCGTCTTAGGAGGTCCCATTTCCGACGGAGCGCCTTGCGCAGACTGAGCCACCCCATCATTTTTTAACACACATGGCTGTGGTTCCGAAACAAAAACTGAATCATCCACAAAATACTCATCCTCCTCTACTTCTTCGTCTGTCTGCCAACCTGTCTCACCTTGGTTATTAAACACTGCCCAAGCTCCTAAATCCCCATTACCGTGATTTCTAGGATCATCTAACTCCTCACCCTATTGCTCAAAATAATCAAGCAGTTTATCACTAGGTACATTAGACAACAGTTTTGGCAGTGGCTGTGTGACAGTAGTAGTTCAAGGTACAAGAACCGACCTCGCTTGTTCATTATTTGCCATTAACTCTACATAAGCAGCATTTTTCTCAGTAAACCCTTTTATCTCTCTAAACATTGCACGCATTTCTGCCAATTCCCTACTGTCCTGGTCTACAGTAGCAGGCACAGAGGAAGGCTGTTGTGTGGGAGCATTGGTAACAGTAGAGGCAACCGGTGGTGGTTCAACAGGCGCCATCTTGGTTTTTCTTGCGACTCGCTTTTTCTTCCCGACGACCGGTAATTCCGCTTCTGAGTCACTTATTTCATGAGGCTCATGTCTGGTCGCATCAGGAGCCGACATGACAAACCGTATATTCTTCCTGGCACACGAACCCACCGCCAGAGACTGCACGGTCTGGCTTTGGGACAGGGAATGCTGCGTATTACTGTGTAGTAACCCTCACACTCGTCCCTAAACAAGACAGTGTAAAAATAAATAAATAAGTTACCCGAACTTTTTCAATATAACATCCCAAATATACTAATGTAATACACATATAAATTCAAACCCTATAGAGTTCCTACAACTAACTATATGCACTCACCTGTGCTCCTCCGCTGATGCTGGTGGTCCGACTGCCGGCTCGCGACTGACTAGGATCGACTAGCGCGGACTACTTGTATCTCTCCCCTGGCGGAGGCTTCTGGTATTAGTAGATGAAGTAAGAATTGTATTTTTCTTCTGGGTTTCACCACCGCTCTCTTCACATATATTAAACCCCACCAGTGAAGCTGGTGACATCTGTTGGCAGAATCTGGAACTACTCTAGTCAGGTCGTTTCCAGCTTAGCTTGAGCACGTATTGGATGATCCGTAATCAGACTTGTTTGGAGCATACTTATGGCCTCCTTTTTAGTGCTGCCCCTATGGCATACCAACCACCAGCATAGTGGGGTGGCGGTAGGAAAGGTATGCAACCATCACTTGAAATTAAAGTTGCATAAACTGGTGGTTTTGAACTTCTGCCTTTTTTTGTGCATAGGTTAATATTATTATAATCTACCCTACTTTACTTGGTAGTAACTTTTATTAGGAGTGACTGAGTTTGGAGATGTATGGAGTAAAAACATGTTAAATTAATATTCTGGCACGCACGTATGTTATATAAAACCGTTATTAACCGTTATTAAAACCAAATCTAACTGATATACAAACACAGCATATGATTTAACCACTAGTGTACATTACTGCACACTCTATCTTGATGCATATACCTTGCACTATGGTGAGTGCATATGCTGTACACTATGCAGCATAGGCTGCTCCCCCACTTTCTTTTAGGTTCAGAATGGGTTGTGCTGCACACAGTGATGCATATACCTTGCACTATGGTGGTACATATGCTGTACACTATGCAGCATAGGCTGGTCCCCCACTTTCTTTTATGTTCAGAATGGGTTGTGCTGCACACAATGCAACACATTCCACTTCCACTATGTACAGATGAAATGCGACCACTCCGACGGCTGGAAGACCAGTGCCCCGGCGCTGACAAAATATGTATTCAGATGAATAAAAAATATTTACCAAAAAAAAAAATATATGCAATTGATTCATAGACTTCAACACCTGCTTATTAAGTGTATCGGTATCTCAGTGGATGTGTAAGATCAATTGAACAGCTCAGGGCCAAAACCCCGTAAACGCCAATCCAAAAATTGACTTACAGTTTAAAAAATCTACCTGAAAGTAATTTTAATTTCCTCTAATTCCACTTTGGCTGGGAAGAACTGGTTATGGAGCAATGAACACAAAAAATAGGAATATACAAAAATTACTTTTTTGAAAGTGTGATTCCAATGTTTATCTCAATTTTTGGAATGGCGTTTACGGGGTTGCGCCTGAATTCTTCAATTATAGGTGAGTGTTTTGGTTAGACAATCTCATCGGAAAATGCAGATTTAACACAAGGACCGTGCTCACTATGAGCCAGCATGTGTATGTTTCAGGATAGGCTGTAGGTTCAAATTGAGCTCACTCCACCAATCGACTCCAACCATTCTGTATAAATGCGTAAATGTATACATGCATTGTGTAAATTTATGAATATGTGAATGTATCAATGTAAGCATGTATAAGTGTATCATTTTATAAGTGCATAGGGGTATGAGTATAGTGTATGTGAGTATGAGTATCTATGAATGCAAGAATTCATGAATGCATAAATGTATGAATGTACAAGTATATAATTGCAGGGTCCGTACACATGTGAAGATATCGAATTCAAGGCTATTTCAAGGCTGTTTTTGATAGGAATTCAAACTATTTTCATTCAAATTTCAGGGGGGAAAAAACAATGGCGAATGGCGATTATGGACTAATTTAGATCGGCGCATAATTCCGAATTGTGGTTGATTCGGGGGAAGCCGGAGACCCACCATGCACCTAGCGGATTGGACGAACACTACCCTGACCTCCACTCGCATCGGCATTTGGATTCAAGTCTTCACGCCGTCCCATTTCAAACCCAAGGAGACAGCCTACTTCCTCCCCGGCACCCACAAACCGGCACCCACGTAAAATCAGAGCACCCATGTAATAAGGATCAAAATGCAGTGCCCACGATGAACCTCACGACCCATAGGTAGGCCTGCGAAGCGGGCCGTATGGAGGCAGAGATCGGAAACGGAGGAGGAGCAGCTCAGCAGGCCCACTCAAAATGGTTGCGAGGACGCGTCCCCGATGCACTGGCAGCCCGTGAAACCCAAACGGCCCGCAGCCGCCACTGGAACCCAGAAACGCCAGGAGGAAATGATGGTCCGCATGCAGCAGACCATGGACGCAATGGAGGTGAGGTGGAGTTGGGTGGAGGACCACGTCCTGTGCCCTCGCGGAAGCAGCAGCCCCCGCCGGGCCCGCCGGCCCCCCCCTCAGGTACCGCGGGAACCGCCCGCCCCGGGCCCGAACACTGTCCCCGGGCTCCCCGGCCCACCTCCCCGGTGACCTGGACGGCAAAATCCCGGAGGCGGTCATCTCATGGGAAACACCCCCTCCCCTCAGGCCCCGGCAGGAGCGATGAACCCGGGCGGCTAGCATGGACACGCCGCCCCGCGCCCCGGCAACACTACCACCACCACGACAACCGATACCGCAGCCCGCATTCTACGGCAGAGGAAGCCGTACGGATCATCGCGGCCGTAGCGGATGCCAAGTCCTACAGCCGAAAGAAAGGTATTTCTTCCAAATATCTCTTTCCTTACGACTTAATCGAACGGGGGGACGAGGGCAAGTCGGTGAAGAAGGACGAAGCCACACGGGAGGAGTACACGCTGGGCCTCAAACGCCTGGAGACCCAGTGTGGCTTCCCCTCACATGCCCTGGTGGCCCTTTCGGCCCACCAGGAAGCCGTAGCGCAGGATAACGGCACCTTGCCATGGAACATCGTATGGCAGTTCGCCGAAGAAATCTTCACTCGGATAGCTGACGGTCGCCTCCCCCGTGAGTGGCGGGACGGCGCGGCGATCACGGTGGTGAGGATTGAGATTATCGCCATGGCGGGACACACCGCGGCTGCGGCAAACGGCACTACGGCCGAGACGTACGACCGGGTGGCTATGGGCGCACCCTGTATGGCTTGGAACCAGGACCTCGTGCGACAAGGCGCTAAAGGGTGAGTCACATGGCACGGGAAGCCAGAAGGTGGGGCACGTGTGTGGATACTGCGCCAATGTGAGGCTCATAATCATGAACCACGCCGAGGCGGCATGTTAGTCAAAGCGCTCCAGGGAAAAGGGGGTGGTACAAAAGACATCAGCGTTTTTTGAGGAGGCAGGCGGGGTACCCTCCCCCCGCCCCCATACGGCACACAAATCTGGAATGTCCCCGGCCAGCAACTCGGCCTACGGCTCCCAAGGCACCCAAGATAAACAAACCCACCCGTGCGCCGACAGCCTCGCGGAGGAGCCACCTGGCTTCCACTCCCGCCGCGCGGCCCGTGATGTCACTGGGATTCCCCCAAGCGTCGCCACCCTGGCCGCTGGTCCCCGGCCCCGGCGTGGAGGCGGCCACGGCACGCCGGCTACCAGCGTGGGTTCCCCCCCTCATTTGAATAGTGACATACTTAGCGACTCCGCTGATGCCCCGGCGGTGGCCCGTGGCTCCCACTACCCGGCCTGCCCGCCCGATGACCTGCCGGCCACGAGCAGTGGGAATTCCCATGGGGAAACCCCCTGTGATGTCACGGTAGGCTATAAAACGTCAACAAACCCGGATAGCCCTCCCTCACCGTACATGATGTTCGTCTGTGGCCTCAGAGCCGGCGCCGCCTCAACCCCCCTCTACCCGGCGTCTGGCCCGGGTGCCCGCACCCCAGACCCGGGGGGCCTTTCGAAGCCAGTCGATGCACTGATTGACAGCATACACCAACAGTCGCTCCCGGTCGAGCCATGGTGCAGCCCATCCCCGCGCCAATACAAAGAAATGCTCGACGCGATTTGGCCAGTCACTTCCGGCACCGCCTGGAGCCGCTACCCGGCGTACGCGGCGGCCTACGACGCGGCCCTCCCAAACTTTTTGGCCGCCCACATCCCCATCTCCTCGGGTCTTAACATCGACGTAGAGCTTGCGCCCGACAAGTGCTCCCCCCCTGCGGTGAAGCTCTCCTGGCTAGGATTTGACATATGCTCCCAACGCATGGTCATAACCATCCCCAAGGCAAAGCTCGACCAGGTCGTCCAGGAGTGCGCCAGGTGGTTTTCCAGACCCTCCCTCACCAGGAAGGCCCTCCAGCGCCTCATCGGAAAGCTCGCGCACATCAGCGGGTGCATCCCGTCGGTGCGCAAATTCATGTGCCGCCTGCTCCGGAGCCTGCATGCGCTCCCCCCCAGGCATCACTGACGTGGACCCCGAGCTCCGTAAGGACATCCGATGGTTCTTTG
The DNA here is from genome assembly GCA_030323885.1 of Branchipolynoe longqiensis. NCBI lineage: Eukaryota > Metazoa > Annelida > Polychaeta > Phyllodocida > Polynoidae > Branchipolynoe > Branchipolynoe longqiensis. The sequence goes on along the minus strand of CM059196.1, from coordinate 48,013,451 downwards.
ACTACGTGGCCCGGGGAACGGCCTCTACCTCCTGCCTGATCCGGTCCGCCCCACCTGGGTCATTGAATGTGACTCACTGGTGCTTGATGGGTGGGGGCGCGTTCTCCTCCAAGAAGTGTTTCTCGGAGGCCTACGAGGCATGCTTATCCCACGATCCACGAGCTCGAGGCCGTCAACCTCATACTCGCGGTCAGGTCCCTCAGGCCGGCGGTGTCCAGGGGTCAGGAGGTCATCGTCAACACCGACAACGGCGCTTGAGTCTGGGTGGGCCACCAACGCCACCTTGGGGGTGTGCGCCCGCGAGCTCTGGCTCGAGGCAGTGCTTGGCTCCTTCACCCTCACCATCAGACATAAGCCTGGCGCCGAGCTCATCTTCGCCGATGCCCTCAGTCGCACCCATGCTTCCCCCATCGCCCTTCACTGCAGGACCAACCACATCTCCCGCATACTAGTTCCTCATGCCCCTGACCTCTTCGACCATCGCCTCTAATTCCAGATCTCGAGTCCGGGGACCACGCCCACCTGATGAGCCTCCACCGGGTGGCGTTGGCGCCGGGCACCTGGCGCAACTGTTCGAGGCACGCAGTCAGCTACGTGGAGTTCATGTTGGAGCGGTGGGTCGACCATCTTGCACCGTTCCCCTACGACGTGGGCAAGTTCATTGCCCACCTCCACCGGCTGCTGCCGTCACTCTCGTCGGTGGCGAATGCAGTCTTGGGTGCGCGTTCTTGGCTCCGGGATGCCAGTGGCGACCCCGCCCCGTTTGACGCGCCCTTCCCTGGGCGAGTCCGCCGGGTCGGTGAGTGGCTCTTCCTGGTCCCAGAGCGGCGCGCGCCCTCCATCACACCGCCCATGATCCGGCACATATATGACTATCTTCGCGCCCGAGGTCATCGCGGTGTGGTCCCTTGGGTGGCGGTCATCCTTGGTTTCTTCACCCTCATGCGCCAGTCCAACCTCCTCTCGCCCTCACACGGCGGCTGGGGGGGGCCCACCCACAGTGCGGCGCGGCCACGTCACCCCCTCGCCCGGTGGGCTCCGGGGCCTCCTCTCCTCCTCCAAGACCATCAGGAACCCCTCGCAGGCCGTTGCCCTCTTCGTCCCAGACCTCCCCGGATCGCCCTTGTGCCCGGTCAATCATGGCCAATAGACACTCATTAAATTAGAAAGCTCACAATCATATATTTGTGGTCAAGGGAAACAAATTCCCATAGAAAAAGAAAAGTTTTATTAATAATTGATAGAATCTATTTAGTAAACTATATGAGGTGGTACAGTCCAGCTGCCCTCAAAAAGGCTAAAATGTTTTCCTGTTTTACCGTAGTAAAAAGGTCACGCATACTGTCTGCAGTGTAGAACTGTTGGCGCAGGGCCAAAAAATCAACGCAACTTAGTAAAATGTGTTTGAGAGACAGCGAGGACTGACACCCAATACATCCAGGGGAGGTTTCCCCTTGAGCAGAAAAGCATGTGTAAGCCACGAGTGGCCAATACGGCAGCGGCTAAGGACCACTTGGTCCCGCCGACCTCCCGCATGAGTCAAAGATGGTTCAATTTCCTTAAGTTTATTAATGTTTTCATCCCACTCATGTTGCCATTTGGATTTTATGTGGGTGGCTTTTAGTGGTTTCAGATCAGAGTGAGGGATCAAACACGGTTCAAGATCATAGTTCAGGGCCTTCTTCGCAGCTCGATCAGCTAGTTTGTTTCCTTGTATGCCGGCATGGCCAGGCACCCAGCACAGGTGGATGTCATACCCATCCTTTGCCAGTTGGTTCATTTTATAAATGACCATTGCTAGAATAGGGTGATTTGTTCTCAGTCCAGCAACTGCCAGGAGGCAGGAGAACGAATCACTGTATATAACATAGTTTGTGTGGTTGGATACCTCGATACACTCCAACGCGAGAAGGAGTGTCCGGGCTTCCGCAGTGAAAATTGAGCTCTGATCGGGCAAGCGCACGCCAAATTTCTTCTATCGGCAGACTGCCGCAGACGCTACCCGGCTTTGGTCTTTCGAACCATCAGTGATTATGGAGAGGTGGTCTGTAAATTGGCCTTGACTCTCTGCATGCAGTCCTTGGTTTTCGAGTGGATGTGTCCCAGACTTGCTCAGTTCCGTGAGTCGAAGGATAACCAATGGCTTCCTCAACGACCAGGGGGGATGTTCTGGGACTTTGGCATCCTCCAACACATCCAAATCCACGCCTAAGGGCTCCAAATGAGGTTTCATTCGGAGCCTCAGTGGCCGGATGTAATTCGGCCTGACTTCATACCTGGATTTGTCATGTTGTTCGAATAGACAATTGTGTGCAGGATTCAATGCATTAGTTTTTATCTTGACTATATATTGCATGGCCAGTTTGATTCTCCTGTTGTTAAGTGATGGTTCATTGGATTCGACATAGAGGCTCTGAACCGGTGAGGTGCGGAAGGCCCAAAGGGCCAGGCGCAGTCTCTGGTGGTGGACCGTGTGTAGCAGCCCAATATACAATTTCCTTGCGGAACCATATACTATGCTGCCGTAATCCACTCGTGACCGAACCAAGGTTCGGTACACGGAGAGCAGAACATCTCTGTCTGCTCCCCACTCTGAGCTGGACAGCACCCTCAGAATATCTAGCGCTTTCAGGCTTCTTGTTTTCAGGTACTTTATATGTGGCACGAAAGACAGTTTTGCATAAAAAATAAGGCCCAAAAATGTGGTTTCCTCAACGACTTTAATGGGATCCCCATCAAGGGTCAACTCCAGTTCCGCATGCATTCTATGCAACAGGCAGAAGTGCATGCAGACTGTTTTGGTCTTGGAAAATTTGAATCCGTTCAGAACTGACCATCGATGGATTCCATTTATGCTTAGTTGTAGCTGTCTCTCTATGACATTCATGTTAGCACCACTGTAATATAAAACAAAGTCGCCCACAAAAAGACTACAGGAGACCCTTTGCTTTACAGCAGCAGCAATACCATTGATCTTGACCCCGAAAAGGGTCACGGCCAGTATGCTGCCTTGAGGTACTCCTAGTTCCTGTGAGTGTAGCCTGGAATAGGTAGTCTTGACGCGGACACGGAAATGCCTGAAGGCCAGAATGTTCCTGATGAAAATTGGCAGGTGGCCACGAAGGCCAATCATATGGAGATCCTCCACAATGCCATGCTGCCACGTTGTGTCATAGGCTTTTTTGAGGTCGAAAAAGACAGCCACAAGGTGCTCCTCTTAATGAAAGCATCTCTTATGAAGGTCTCCATGTGCACCAAATATGGTCGAGGGTGCTGCGGCCCTGTCTGATGCCACATTGGAGGTTGGACAGGTGGTGTCCTGACTCCAGTAGCCAGACGAGGTGGTTGTTTACCATACGCTCCATGGTTTTACAGATGCAGCTTGTGAGGGCTATGGGACGATAGTTGTTGGCTTCACTCTGGTCTTTACCAGGTTTGGGAATCGGTATTACTGTCGCCTCCTGCCAATAGGCGAAGACGACACCCAACTCCCAGATGTTGTTGAAGAGTTGAAGCAACGGTCTCAGCGCAGGTTCGGGGAGATGTTTAAAAAATTGATAATGAATCCCATCAGGTCCAACTGTGTCATGCGAGCTTTCCAAAGAACACCTCAACTCACCCATACTGAATGGGGAGTTGTAGTGCTCCTTGCCATCCGAGGAAAAGTCCAAGAGCTTTCCCTCTTGGCGTTCCTTGACAGCTAGAAAGCCCGGGAGGCAGTTAGCCAAAGATGAGTTTCCAGCAAAGGTGCTAGCCAATTCTTCACATATTTCGTTGAGTGATGTGAGAATGGTCCCGTTGTGTTTCAAGTGCTAGACTACAGAAGAATCACCTCCCCTTTGTTTGATTCTCCTGATCATTGTCCACACTTTGCCCAACGGTGTGCCCATGGTGATGCTAGAAACAAATCGTCTACAACACTGCCTCCGCGCTTCTTTGATCGTTCTGCGAGCGCGCAGAATTCTAAAGAGCGCCAGATTTTCAGCAGTCGGTCTCCTGTGGAATTTATGCTGAGCTTTCTTTCACTCCTTAATAGCCCTCCTACAGCCGTCATCCAACCATGGAGGGGTCAGACGCTTGGGAATTGCCGAGGTCTTCGGAACAGTTTTCTCTGCGATCCATCTCAGCATCTCAGTGATGGCATCGATGTCACTGATGTCTGGAGTGAACTCCTCATGACATAGGGTCTGGAAGGTGAGCCAGTCGGCTTTACGAAGCCGCCAGCTCCTCTCTCGCTCTACGGGAGATGCCCCTTCGCAGAATAATTGGGAAGTGGTCGCTCCCGCAGAGGTCGTCCCAGACCCTCCATGAAAAGTCCAGCGCCAGTTCTGGTTCTACAATGCTGAGATCAATGGCAGAGTATGTTCCGTAGCCGGGATGCAAATATGTGTAAAAACCATCGTTCAATACACACAGAGCATGACCAGCCACAAGGTCCTCAATTCTCTTGCCTTTAGCGTTCCTATTGTACCCCCCCTCATAATGGGTTGTGGCCATTCAAGTCACCCATAGGTAAATATGGGGATGGTAACTGGTCCACAAGGGCATCCAGTTCTTGTAAAGTGAGATCGGAGCTCAGAGGAATGTAAATGGAACAGAGATTTACAGCCTTATGCAGTGTCAGACGAACAGCTACAGCCTGTAGTGTTGTGTCTAACGCCACTGGCATACATACCACATCATGTCTGACCAAGATGAAGGAGCTGCCAGCGGCTCGGTCTCCATCTGGTGCATGCATGTTATGAATGGTGTAGCCTTTAAGACTACAACTCTCAGAAGCTTTTATATAAGATTCTTGTAGGCAAACAGCAAGTGGATTGAGGTTGCAACAAAGAAGAGACAACTCTTCGATGTTGCTCCTAAAACCTTGGCAGTTCCATTGAATAAGAGATCCACCTGTCACTGTTATTTTGAAGCAGTGACAGGTGTTCTCCCGCTTGCCTTTGGTTTGGGGGAGAGACTTCGACTGCGGGTTTCCGCAGTCTCCGGCATCTCAATATCAGCCAGCGCCTGATATCGGTTCAATGTTAGGTTTTTGGAGATCGATGACCCCCTGGACGTTTTGTCCGTAGGGGTCAAAGATCCCTTCGGAACTCGGTCCAACAAATTCTTCTTCTTTTTGGGCATTGCCGGCTCGGCCAGCGTCTGCACCGCAATACTATTATTACTATTATTACTTTTGGTCGAAACCAGAGTCGGATTCGGGACTGGGGTGAAGGTAGTGGGCTTCCCCCCAGTCAACCACATCAGTTCAGTCTGGCATTCAATTGTCCTGTTGGAGACTTTGGCTGCCGCAGCATAGCTATCGGTGGTTGGCGAGGGAGTATTCACCTCAGCCATCCTTTGAGCGTCTGGGTAGTTTAGCCGCTTCTCAGTCTTGATCTGCTGAATGAGCTTTTCTTTTTTCCAGACAGGACAGTCTTTAGATATGGCCATATGGTCACCCAGGCAATTGGAACATTTTGCCTGGTTTTGACAACTGGTGTTGTCGTGACCTTTCTGACCGCACTTAAAACAGATGGTTTCATTTTTGCATCTATCCTTGCCATGACCAAACTTCTGGCATTGGAAGCACAGAAGTGGGTTTGGGATGAAGACATCCACATTCACACTAAGGTATCCAACTTTCAAATTCTTGGGCAGAAAAGGCTTGCCAAACGTAAGGATATATGTCCCTGTTTTTATGGACTTGTTATCCCTCTTTATAACTATTCTTCATATGTTTAACACTCCTTGAGACTTGATCTCATCCTCATCAACATCATCAAGATCTCTAGTCCGGATTACTCCTTTGCTAGAGTTGAGAGTTCGATGAGGAGAGGCCTTGATGCCGACGCCTGCTAGATTGTCGGCATGCGCTTTCTTAGCACACTCCCCCAGAATATGTTCAGTTTGTAGCTTCTTCACGTCTTTAACTCTGCCAGCGGTTCCCATAATGCCCTTGTGAATGGCAAAAGGGGAAAGTTTGGCAACTGATGCCTCGTCATTCAACGATTTGATCATAATGAACCGTGGCCAATTATCAGTGTTCAGACATGAGTCCGAATCCGAGTCCAATTTCGTTTCTGTGTCTAATAATCTTTTTTTTATTTGGGGGGTTTTGTGTAGCCATATTGAGTTGTTTTTGGTTTGTCATCCTCGCTCCCACCCACCACAGAGCCCTCAAAATTGGGGTGTGTAGCACTGTGGTAACCGACAGATACACACCAGGGATACAAGGATAATATACTCTAGCATAGGAGACATACGCAGGTATGCTGGTATAGCAATACCTCAGGGAGTTTGACGCCCCTGCCTTGCAGAGTTCTAAACCACTGCCTTGTGGTACAGGTCCTTGACAGAACCGAAGGCTAAAGGAGCAAACCCTAAACAGAAAACCATGTCACTGTGGCAGCATTAAGGGCGGTTGATGTATGGAACTCCCAACATCTCCCGACCAGCCACTGCAGGGACAAATAGTTTTGCGCCTGTCTTGACATGTTCTTGCCGGTGTGAAACCTCTATTTGCTCCCCGAGAGAGTGCCGCTGGTAACTTGCAAAAGCCAGCAGCACTTCAACACTTTTGCAGGCAGCTTTCATGAAATGTACAACCGCACAAAACACCATACCGGCTCGGTCGTCGCCCGGGTTACCAAGGACCGCGCTGCTCGAGCTCATCTTCCGTCGACAGCGGAAAATCAGCTAGGAGGAACACAACGCAACACAACACAACTACTGACAATTGCCCAATGGAACGTCAGGACTCTTCTCGACCGAGAAGCAGCTGACCGACCAGAAAGACGTACGGCACTAGTAGCAATGGAACTGGCAAAATACAACATCGACATTGCCGCCCTATGCGAAACAAGGTTCTCAGAGTCTGGTAGTCTCAATGACCTGGAATACTCTTTCTTCTGGAGTGGCAAACCCGAAGGAGAGAGAAGGGAGGCAGGAGTGGGCTTTGCTATCAAAAAGGACATCGTCACAAAGCTGACAGAAATGCCACGGCCAGTAAGTGACAGAATCATGACGATGAGACTACCTTTGAGCAAGGACAACTTTGCTACAATTATCAGTGTGTACGCTCCAACAATGACAAACCCAGATGATAACAAGGAGGCCTTCTACAACCAGCTGGCAAGTACGCTCAGTGACATCCCTCACACTGATAAGCTACTGCTGATAGGAGACTTCAATGCAAGGATAGGAAGAGACAATGACAAGTTGCCCTTGGTCATGGGCAAACATGGAATCGGGAAATGCAACTCCAATGGTGAGCTCCTACTGGCTTTGTGCTCTGAGTTCGAACTGATAGTGACAAACACCAAGTTCAAGCAGAAGGATGAACGCAAGACCACTTGGATGCATCCTCATTCCAGGCACTGGCATATGATCGACTTCATCATCACAAGGTGCCGGGATAAGATGGACATCCACAGTACTCGAGCCATGCGTGGAGCTAACTGCTCGACCGATCACCAGATGCTAAGGTCAAAAGTGGCATTCAGAATACGAGAAAAACACAACAGGCAAGGGACAAATAAACCAACAAAGCTCAACACAGCAAAATTAAGTACCATCAGTCACAGGGAGAGCTTCGAGTGGGAGATGGACAGCGCTCTCGCACAATGGGAGAAGGAAAGCCCAACACCAGATGAGGAATGGGCAGCGTTGCAACAGGTTGTATACAACACAGCTAAAACTTATCTCGGCAAGCCAGACAGAAAACATCAGGACTGGTTCGACCCCAACAATCAGGAGCTACAGAATCTTATGAGCAGAAGAGACCAAGCCCACCAGAGAGTGTTGCAGACCAGGAACACTAGATCCACCACTGCAGCATACAAAGATGCCTGCAGCTTGCTACAAAAATGCCCCCGTGCATTGAAGTCAGACTGGTGGGAAATGAAGGCAGAGGAGCTGCAGAGAGCTGCAGACAGAAACAACATGAAGGGCTTCTACAGCGGACTGAAGGAAGTGTGGGGACCCGTGAAGAAGGGAGCTGTTCACCTGAAATCAACAGATGGAACGGAGACCTTTTCCGACAGCAAGAGAGTTGTGGCAAGATGGAGCGAACACTTCCAGAAGCTACTCAACGTCCCTGGCGACATAGATCACAAAGCTCTGAACAACATCCAGCAGCGCATTACCAAAACATGCCTCGATGAGATTCCAACCATGGATGAGATGGCTAGAGCAATCGCCAGCCTGAAAGATGGCAAAGCACCTGGGGGTGATGGAATTCCTGCCGAGGTATGGAAGCATGGAGGAGACAATCTGCTCAACAGACTGCACCAACTATTCACCAATGCCTGGGAGGAGGGTTCTGTACCCCAAGCATGGAAGGATGCCAGCATTGTAACCATCTACAAGAAAGGTGATCGAACAGACTGTGGGAACTATAGAGGAATCTCTCTTCTTTCCATAGCAGGGAAGATCTTCGCCAGGATCCTACTCAACAGACTATCTATTCACATAACACCTGGTGTAGTTCCGGAGTCACAGTGTGGCTTCAGAGGTAACCGGAGCACTGTGGATATGATATTTTGTCTCCGACAGCTACAAGAAAAGTGCATTGAGCAGGACCGACCACTGTACATGGTATTTGTCGATTTCACTAAGGCATTTGATACAGTCGGGAGGACCGGGCTATGGCAGCTACTGAGGAAGTACGGATGCCCAGAGAAGTTCACAACTATGATCGAGGCTCTACATACAGGAATGATGGCGAACGTTAGTGCTGGAGGGGAAGTCTCAGAATCGTTCGGGGTTACCAATGGGGTCAAGCAAGGTTGTGTACTGGCCCCCACGCTCTTCTCCATCTTCCTATCAGCAATGCTAGACGAGGCTTTCCGAGACATGGGGGATGGCATCTATATACAGTCCAGACAGAGCGCTGACCTATTCAATGTCGCACACTTCAGAGCGAAGACCAAGACTACTCAGATACTGGTGAGAGAGCTACTATTCGCAGATGACAGTGCACTGGTTGCCCACTCTGCTGAAGAGACCCAGAAAATAGTGGACGCTTTCTCCGATGCATCAAAGAAGTTTGGCCTGAAAATTAACATCAAGAAGACGGAGGTGCTGTACCAACCCAACTCTACAAGAACCCGAGAGGAGGAGATCATGGTTGACGGAAACAAGCTGAACTCTGTTCCGGAATTCACCTATCTCGGAAGCACTATATCAAGTGATGGACGCATTGATGCTGAGATACAGAGGAGGATGGCCAAGGCTAGCGCATCTTTCGGCCGACTACGCCAGAGACTCTGGAACAACCACCATGTGTCCATTCGGGTCAAAGGTAAGATCTACCGCGCAATCGTGCTATCCACCCTACTATACGGAGCCGAGGCCTGGACAGTGTACAGACAGCAGGTGAAAAAGCTGCATGCCTTCATGATGCGACATCTGCGTTCAATCATGAGGCTAACCTGGAAGGACAAAGTGACGAATAAGGAAATACTCGAACGGATGGGGCTGCCCTCTATGGAAGATCTTCTGATCAAAAAGAATCTCCGGTGGACTGGACACCTCATGAGGATGTCATCAGACAGGCTACCAAAGCAGATCCTCTATTCTCAACTGTCTTCTGGCTACAGAAAGAGAGGGCGCCCCCGTCTCCGGTTCAAAGATACCATCAAGAGAAACCTGAAGCTGAGAGACATTAAGACCGACTCATGGACGCAACTCTCACAGCAGAGAGCTAAATGGAGAGCGGCAGTCAAGTAATGAAAGCAGTCTTTGTCGCATCGTGACCGACAGCATGATGATGATGATGATACTCTAGCATGGAGGTAAAAAAGCATAACCAGTACTAGATTGACCCTAGCCACCACCTTCTAGGAAGTGAAGAATGACTTCGTAATTGTGTAAATATAAATATGATAACAGTTGTTGTACGACATATATATCCATTCTCCATTAATCTACCTAGGGCTTGGCATGACCAGCCGATTGATTGGAATGGGCCATTCCAACCTCTCATCTAGATGAAGTCGAGGCCAAAGTGCAGTGTTGGTCCACAAGGAGCCTTGGCCCCTTGCAGTCCTCAGGCACCAGGATCCCTTTCTACACCGACACGAGCCACGACTCACGGCAAACGATTCGCCCCATTTGTCGCCTTTTACGATCTGCAAGGGGGTGCAGAGGAACTATTCTAACCCTGTTCCTCACAGTGTCAATAAGCATGTTAAAACAGACACACACACAAATACACACACACACTCATATGGGATGTGACATCAACATGCAGTAAATGTAATTAAAGCATTATTTTATTAGTGCTCACCTATGCACTTTTCACTGCTGCTCCATTCGCCGTCGGATTGACATCGCTTCACAAATGTTAAATCCTGCACGTCATCAGTCACATATCCAGATTCACAAGCTATATAAAATACACGATCATATGGAGGAGAGTTCTGCCAACCCGTCAGATTGCTATGTTCAATACTAAACCTCGTGCAGAAAACGGCTGAAATTGAATGATATTAAATAATTAGCAATATGTTGAGAATCTTTAAACAATTTTTTAAATGAAAGAAACAGAAAAAGAAATACCACCCTCCCCGCCCCCAAATACCCCACACAGTTTTACACCATGACCCGATATCTCTCTCACTCACCCAGTCACATTGCCTTGATATTAAAGTTGCATAGTTCGATGGTTTTTGGTTTCTAACATTTTTCTGAGAAAAATATATTAAATTGATTGCTATAATCTAACTTACTTTAGTTTGAAGTGACTTTTATTTTAAATCGCTAAGTTTTGAGATATGTGAAGTGCAAGCATGTCAAATTAGTTTTGGCAAGCACGCCAAAAGTCTGACACCATAGGCTTCTGCAGTAACACGTTCTATTAAATTGACTCAATATTCCCTTATATGTAGCACCAAATGCTTAATAAGTGCATCAGTGTCAAAGTTAGATATGTAGAATCAAATCTAGATAATTGTTTTGGTTTTGAAAATGTGATACTTCATCGGACCATTAAACAAATCTACCCTGGCCTTATCCTATTAACGCCGAACACCAGGCGAGGGGAGGGGGGCTAATGACTAATATCTATTTTGCAAGGCTTTGGTTTTGCTCGGCGTTGGGAAAAGATTTTATTCAACAAATAAACTATATTCAACACACATACACACAATGAAAATCAGATAACATGGTACTACTGGTATAAATAAATAAATAAACATGGCACTACTGATATAACAACATTTTAACGTATACCGTATATATGTCCCAATAGAAGCATGCCACCCAATAGAAGCACACCCCCCATTTCAAGATTGAAAGCAGGCACAAATTTATGATCATATTCAGACTGAATGCACATAAAATAAGACAATCCCACTTTGTTTCAGAGGCATGACAAAAACAAATCCATGAAATTCTTTAACTTTGAATAGACGCGCATCCCCGTGTCTGCACACATGCAGGGCGTGTCCATTGGGACACATCCGGCAAACATATATACATATAATTATTTATATAAACATTTGACTGTTCAAATGGGTATATAGGCAATAATGGCCGGATGCAGCTGGCATACAGTGGTTAGAGCCCCTCACAGGTGGCGCCAGTGTAACCAATACTGTAACTACACAGAACCAGTAGATAGGATATAGTGAGTAGGCCTATAGTATAATATAGGGAACTGAAGATACATAGTGTCCTTGTTTATATTCCCATAATAAATTATACAGCATATATATATATATATATATATATATATATATATATATATATATATGGTGCAGGCGTGAGGTGACGGTTAGTGAGGGCGGGCACAACTAGGTGGCGCCACCAGTTGAGCTGAGGGTATCAGGTCTGATCAGTAGATGAATGTCAGTAGGTATGCACAGTAGATGACTGTTCATAGAGTTAATCACTTATGGATAATTATACTCGTATAATGGCTTATACAGCACTTATATATAGGTACGCGAAGTGGGCACAACTTTACTTATTCACAACTATTAGGATTGAATGTAACTAGTCATATTTTGCATATCTATATTCTATGCGTTAGGATGCAATCAAGGCCTGATCTTCCAGCAGTGCAGCACTATAAAGTCGCCATGAGTGCGACCTGCAACAAGTCGGTATCCGTCCTGATATGACCTTAGATGTTGCCAGGATGTAAAACCCCCAACAAACGAACTAATAATAAAAACATGTATCTACAGTGACTGATTGGTTAATACTAATAAGCTTTACGACTCAATACCCGATATCGTGATGGGTCCCACATGAAGTCGCATGTGTTTACAACAAAAGGAAAGTTTGTTTCATTTAACGATGCCTCTAGAGCATATTGATTTTTAGCATTGGCTATTGGACATCAAACATATGGTAATTCTGACATATTTCTTTGGAGGAAACCTGCATAGACTACTCTTTCAATAAGCAGCGATGGGTCTTTTATATGCACTTTTGCACAGACAGGACAGCACATATACCACAGCCTTTGCTGAACTAGTTGTGGACACTGGTTTGAATGGAAAATAACCCAAACTGCAAATGGGTCCACTGAGCAGGATCGATCAGACGACCGACACCTTCACAGGTGGACACTCTGCCGCCTGAACTACGTCCAGCTCACGTGTTTACAACAGGTCCTAGTTACTCCCGCAGCACTGTGCCTGAGACAGGGCTGCTGAACAACCCATTAAAGAAGTGTGGGCGTCTGCGTTATGGATATAAATTTGCTAATCTAATCTGCAAAATATATGGTTCCAATTTCATACTTGCTTATCACAACCCACTATTTTTTATAAAAGAAATGATGAAATCATGTAATATAAAATTTTGAAGTGAGGCAAGAGGCAGATGGTGCCGGTGCCGAGGTCGGGAGCGGAGAGAGTGCCCAGACCAGGGTTCTGCTCAGAGTCATGGTGGTGGATAGATGGGGGGAGGGGCCCAGAAGGGGCCCCCGGAAACATTATGGTCTATTCTTTATTTATATTCACATAATCACTTATATAGCACATATATATATATATATATATATTTATATATATATATATATCATTACAAGGATAAGAGCTTGATTCCTGTTGCAATGTGAATAGCTGAATTTAATCAAGCATTTTATTATTTTTCCAAGCATTCTTTACAGAGATATAGCATGTACCCGACTAGAGTAGTTCCAGATTCTACCAACAGATGTCACTAGATTAAAGTTTCATGCTCCGATGGTTTTGCGTTTTCGTAATTTTTCTGAGATAAATATATTAAATTGATCGTTATAATCTACCTTATTTCAGGTTAAAGCAACTTTGATTTTAGATGGATAAGTTTTGAGATATTTGATATTCAAACATGTAAACTTAGTTTTGGCAAGCACGCCAAAACTCTGACAGCATAGGCTTCAACAGTAACAGGTTCCATCAAATTGTCTCAGTGTTCCCTTCTGGGGCCATATTCATGTGGAGGTGCCAAGGCCTTAACCGCGGCTACGGTAGCCCCACACGGCTAATGGTGGAAAATCCGTAATTATGTGTTGGTGCCAACGCTAACCGCCGACCGTAGCCTAGGCTAAGCTACCCCATTTTCAAACCAGGGTTAACTGCTAGACGCGCCGGTTAGTGTCACTGTCTGTGTCTGTGTCTGTGTCTGTGTCTGTGTCTCTGTAGGTGTCTCTGTATGTGTCTCTGTCTGTGTCTCTGTAGGTGTCTCTGTCTATGTCTCTGTCTGTGTCTCTGTCTGTGTCTCTTTATGTGTCTCTGTCTGTGTCTCTGTCTGTGTCTCTGTATGTGTCTCTGTCTCTGTCTGTGTCTGTGTCTCTGTCTGTGTCTCTGTCTGTGTCTCTGTATGTGTCTCTGTATGTGTCTCTGTCTGTGTCTCTGTCTGTGTCTATGTCTGTGTCTCTGTCTGTGTCTCTGTCTGTGTCTCTGTATGTGTCTCTGTCTGTGTCTCTGTATGTGTCTCTGTCTCTGTATGTGTCTCTGTATGTGTGTCTGTCTGTGTTTCTGTATGTGTCTGAGTCTCTGTCTGTGTCTCTGTCTGTGTCTCTGTATGTGTCTCTGTCTGTGTCTCTGTATGTGTCTCTGTCTGTGTCTCTGTCTGTGTCTCTGTGTGTGTCTCAGTCTGTCTGTGTCTGTGCCTCTGTCTCTCTCTGAGACACAGAGAGACACACACAGACACACACATAGAGACACATAGACACACACAGATACACAAAGACACACACATACACAGAGACACACACAGAGACACAAATACACACACAGACACAGAGACACAGACACAGACACATACACAGATAGACACACAGACAGAGACAGAGACACAGACACATACACAGATAAAGAGACAGAGACACAGACACAGAGACACAGACACACACACAGACACAGACAGATACACAGACACCGACAGACACAGAGACACAGACAGAGACACACACAGAGACACACACAGAGACACAGACAGAGACAGACACAGAAACAGACACAGAGACACAGACAGAGACACAGACAGAGACACAGACGCAGAGCCACAGACAGAGACAGACACAGAGACACAGAAACAGCCACAGAGACACAGACAGAGACACAGACGCAGAGACACAGACACAGACAGAGACACAGACGCAGAGACACAGACAGAGACACAGACAGAGACACATACAGAGACACATACAGAGACAGACACAGAGACACAGACAAATTCAGCAAATAAACCATAAATTCAAAGCAATATTAACGCTGCCGTCGCACAGGCGGCGATATTAATATTGTTGAATCGAGGGAATTCCCAAACCTATAAATAAACTCACGGTTAGCTATCCGCGGCGGCTTTGACATTGGTGAATACGACTTGACCTACTTCTCCAACCCGCCGATAGCCTCGGATAGCTACCCCAGAGCTAGCATGTAGCTCCGGCTAAGCCTGGCACGACTACATGAATATGGCCCCTGGGTGGCAATAAATGCTTAATATGTGCATCAATATATAAGTTAGACATGTAGAGTCAAATCTATATAATTATTTTGGTTTCGAAAATGTGATGCTCAAATCGGACTATGCAGCTTTAACTGGTGGGGTATATTGAATATATTTATCTAAAAGAAAATGATAGACACTGAAAACCGTCAGACTATGCAACTTTAATAGACTTTGAAAAGCAAGCCGGGAGCTTTCTGTGGCTGCTACCTTGGTAGTTGTTTGCGTTCTCTACTAATGTATTACCTCTACACCAATATACAGTAAAACCTCTATAACCGACCACCTCCATAGATCAACCACTGCCCTATATCGATCGCTTTATTTGGGTCCCAAACGATTGCCCATACAATACCATTGTAGTGATTTTTTTTAAAACTCCCTAAACCGACCACCTCCCTAAATAGACCATTTAAAGTCGGTTCCATGGTCAGTCTATTTAAAGAGGTTTTGTTGTAGACTGCACATTGGAAGCACTACCTCCACAGTTAATTCCTATTTGAAGCAGATTTTACTCGGATTTAGACATAGTTGTCATTTGCACCCCCTACTTTGGGTAGGAGTGAATCTTTGATCTAAATAAATCCTAGATAAAAGATTTACCCCGTACTTACAGTACGCGGGTGAAAACCAACCCATTAGAAAAACTGGCGAAGAATTTCAACATGGTGGGGAAATGATTTGAGCGGATAAATTCTTAATTTAAGAAGAAAAATATATTCTCCACATACATATTCATATTTACCCACTACTTCTGATTTTAAAAATATAATAAAACATGTAGTTAAGGAATTTAACAAATAAAACCGACGGCATTTTATCGCCGCCATCTTGTCTTTTTGAATTCTCTCTTATTTCACCAACTCTGTGCCGATATAAGTAACCATTTGACACTGGATCCAGGGGTTCCACTTCCGGTTCCATACTGAAGCAGTTTTGGCCAGCTTTTATATAGTGTTTGTGTTCACCCCTGTCCTATAAGTACGCGATGAATCTTTTATCTAAATAAATTCCTGTTGCCCCCCCCCCCCCAACACACACATCCTTAGAAGAAAAACACAACAAAAACACGCATAGCCTACACAAAAACCAGCAGCAACAACAAACAACAAACGCTCAAAAAGTCAAAACTGACAACATACCTTCGCATGTTGCTGTGGTCTCGGGCTCGGTCTCATATACCCACTTGTTTTGTACGCATTTCACATAAAAGCTGTTAATGGAGGCATGATCCTTTTGGCTATAACCAGTGTCGCAAACAACTTTCAGACTTTCTTCATCGTAGCCTCGCAGTACGGAGGGGGAGACACTGTTTGCAAGTCTAGTAGAACTGCAGTCGTAGGCTAGGAATGACAGCACCGAGTTAGTAAGTGAGTGTCAACGCAAACAAGTCAGGCTCTAACAATAATTGCCTTTTTTCTGTGTCTCTGTACGGAAAATGAGGTAATTAGAGGTGCACGGTGCGTAATATAATAAAACTCTCACTCCCTGTCTGCGTATCTCTCTCTCTCTCTCTCTTTCTCTCTCTCTGTTTCTCGCTCAAATTATGTTCTCTCTCTCCGCTCACCAGAAAGATACTCACATGTACTAACACAACAGTAACAGGACAGACGAAATCAAACCGCCACACACACACATACCTACATATATATACATATATACACACGCACGACGCAACTCCAATGAAAAGCCAACACGTTCGTGGTGGGTGAAAAGATAATTTTATTATCATTTTTTATATTCAGAATGGTTGAAGATTTTACGACAATATGGAATGCTACTTGAGACGATTCTTTCCCCGCCTTTTCTATGCTAAAGCCCGACGGACACTAATCGATATCGGGGATGGAATGTGGTCGGTAGTATGGTCTTCTAGTACACCATGTGCAATTTACTGCTGACCAACATTTAATGTGTGATTGAATGGGTGGGTGGTGGTTGAGGGTTGGGTGTGTGGTGGTGTTTGGGGTGGGTGGTTGGCTGGTAGTGGTTGGAAGGGTGGGTGATTGGTTGGGGGATGGGTAGGTGGCTGTTGGTGATTGAATGGGTGGGTTGGGGTTGAGGGACCGATGGGTGTGAATTGAAGGATGTGTGATTGGGGTGGGTGGTTGACTATTGGTGATTCGATGTGTGGGTGGGGATTGAGGGACGGATGGGTGTGGATTGAAGGATGTGTGATTGGGGTGGGTGGTTGACTATTGGTGATTCGATGGGTGGGTGGGGATTGAGGGGTGGATGGGTTAGACTTGGAGGATGGGTTGGGGGTGGTGATTGTGTGTGTGGGTAATTGGTTGGGGGTTGGAGATGGATGCATGGTTTGTTTGTTTGTTGTTTTACGTCCTAGCAACATCTAAGGTCATATCAGGACGGGTACTGACTTGTGACAGTGCGCACTCATGGTGACTTTATAGTGCTGCCCCACTGGAAGACCAGGCCGCCAGCACCATGACCTGATATCCCACTCAGTCACATTATCCAGACACTGAGCCAACCAGTCCTTGCCCTATCCTAATAATGCCGAGCGCCAGGATAGGAAGTAACAAGTATCAATTTTTAAGTCATTGGTTTGACTCGACCGGGGTTCGAACCCACGATCTACCAACACGGGAGACGGACGCTTTAACTCATTCGGCCATCCCGTCTGGATGCATGGTGGTGGTTTGGGTGAGTGGTTGACTAGTGGTGATTGGGTGGGTGGAAGGCGTTTGAGGTCGGGGTTGGTGTGTGATGGTTGGTTGGTTGTTAGAGTTTTACGTCCTGGCAACATCTAAGGTCATAACAGGGCGAGGTGTGTGAGGGTAATAGACTACATCACCGTTCCAGCCACGCGGTGCATTGTCAGAACAAACCCGCGAGAAGCACATGGCACATGCTAATACACTGGGTGCAGTTATGAAATGTGCTATTTTCAGCTCATCTCAGCTCTTGTTTGAAACATACAACACTAACTAAAAAAATATATATAATGAATTAAGATATTAATCTTTTATTCAGCATTGCATTTACATCAATATAATCAGCACATCCTTTGCCATGTGCATTTAGATTTAGACAAATCTGGGCACTTAGACTAGTGTTAGAGCCATAGCCAGAGTCAGTTTGACTTATTTTATTCATGTTTTTATTTATATCCTATGGTTAATGACATATGTAGAAATAGAAAATGAGTAGGGATAATCATATATTGGTTATATATTTCTTTGAAACAAGTTTTTGTTGACACATTTGACATTTTAATATTTAGAACAAGAATTACTTCTGGCTAATCAATGGTGATGTAAACATCAGCCTGTAAAGTGACTGAAATTGTATATTCCTTAGCTCAAAATGCTTAATTATGGGGAGTTGTGTCTTAAACATATTCATTATATTATTATATTGCATCCTTCCATTCATGTTTGTGCCAAATTGTTATGTATTTCTATTAGTTTTGAATAAAATGGCAGTTTTGCCCTATGTGTATGGGCAAACTCAATGGCCGTATGCCTTTGCTTTGCTCCCAATGCCGTTTTCAGCGCATGCACACTGGGAACCGTGATCTCGTCTCTTGGGGTGGATGATTGGTTGGTGGTAATTGATTGGGTGGGTGTGGGTTTAGGGGTAGTGGTGATTGACTGGTGGGGGGTGGGGGGGATGGTGGGTGGGTGATGACGATTAAGGGTGTGTGGTTGGATAGTGGTGGTTGTGGTGGCTGGCTAGTACTGATTGCGGTGGCTGAGTGGACGGGGGACTAGACTCATCTAAGGCATCAGGGCGCATGCTGACCAAATGCATCCTTCCATATTTAATGGTAGAATACAAATTCAATTCAACCCACTGGTTTGACTGGATATTAGAAACTAGGTGTTTGAAACCCAGCATGGAATGCAGGTCTCAGGCTTGGTGGCGTTAAACAGTTTGGCTCGCCCTCGTACGTTGCATCCGGACTTTCTGAATAATAACATAATTTACTTCTTCTGGGAATACAAAAAGAATAAAACGCTAAATATTAAAATTCAGCCAAGAACAAATATGGTAAAGGATGCATTCTTTATAATAGAATTACATTTTTGTCCCCGGTATGACTGTGTATTTTGGGAATTTATTTATATTTACGGTGAATGTAATGGCGAGTTATTGTTAAGATGTGTAACTATGGTTACCGGTGTAACGATTTCAACTTCCCCCCTTCCCAAGTTCCCCCCCGGGAATCTGAAAACGTTTTTAACTTCCCTCCGGGGAAATTAAAAACGTTTTCAGATTCCTGGGGGGGGACTTAAAAACAGTTTTCAGATTCCTCCCCCTATTTTCAAATTCCCCCCTCCGGGAATTTAAAATTGTTTAAAAAACTTTAAAAAACGTTTTAAATTTCAGACCTATAATATTTTTTTCTTAACCATCTTGGAGACTTGTTTTGTCATTTGTGGTTAGATATGTTTTATTGTACTAGTAATAATTTCCATTATGCTATTCTCTGTATATTATAATATTTGTCATGAAAAATAACAAAAAATAACAAAAAATATCAAAAATAAAGAGAATTCCCCAAAAATGGGGGGGGAGGGAAAGTTAAAACGAGGGAGGGAATTTGAAAACGTTTTCAAATTCCCCTGGGAGGAATTTGAAAACGTTTTCAAGTTCCCGGGGGGGAACTTGAATATGGGGGGAATTTGAAATCTTTACACCGGTCATCTTTAGTTGTGTATGCGTAGCTATGTGTGTTTGACGTCCATGTGAGTGTTGTATTGGGATAGTTTGCTTTTTAGAGTTTTACGTCCTAGCAATAGCCGAGAACATATCAGGACGGGTACCAGCTTGTGACAGGGCGTGCTCATGGCGACTTCATAGTGCTGCCCCATTAGGGTACCAATCCACTAGCGCAATTAGGTGAATCCCACAGCATCAGGATAATGTGGCTGAGAGGAATATCGGGTTATGACACTGGCAGCATGGTCTCCTAGTGGGGGATGCACTATAAAGTTGCCATGAGTGCGCATTGTACTTATTTCTTTTTTAAATTTTGTGATGGGTGTATTTATGCTTCCCATAACGGTTAAGTCTAAATCTAATGACTTGTTTTCGCCGCAAGACAGTAATAGTCTTGTGATTTGGTACCAGTTCCGATGTGACCTTAGATGTTACTAGGAATTAAACCTCCAACAAACAATCTAGGGATTTGGAGGAGAATAACATCTACATCACATGAATAAGCTTAGAGTATACTCATAAGCATAAATCTATATGTATATAAATGTGTACTTACGCAGGTAACACACATAGAAGTGTTAATAAATGGGTGGATCCAGTGCTGTTCGTCTATAGTCCATACCTTACCTGGGATTCAACATCTTTCACGAGTTTGATGGATTTCATTACTAGTAGTCTGATAACCAGCTGCGTCTGCATCTCACACTGGAGGAATATCTGAAAAGATGCAAATAGTTTGTGTTGTCATCATCATCATCATGCTGTCGGTCGCGATGCGACAAAGACTGCTTTCATTACTTGACTGCCACTCTCCGCATTTCATGAAAGCTGCCTGCAAAAGTGTTGAAGTGCTGCTGTCTTTTGCAAGTTACCAGCGGCACTCTCTCGGGGAGCAAATAGAGGATTCACACCGGCAAGAACAAGTCCAGACAGGCGCAAAACTATTTGTCCCTGCAGTGGCTGGTCGGGAGATGTTGGGAGTTCAATACATCAACCGCCCTTGATGCCTCCACAGTGACATGGTTTTCTGTTCAGGGTTTGCTCCCTTAGCCTTCGGTTCTGTCAAGAACATGTACCACAAGGCAGTGGTTTACAACTCTGCAAGGCAGGGGCGTCAAACTCCCTGAGGTATTGCAATACCTGCATACCATAGTTTGCGTATACTGTATATGATATACAAGCCTTAGTTACCGATCACCTCACCCCACTCCAACTATATAGCAAACAACTGCACACATACACTAATAATGAGCATCATTGTACAAATGACTTGGCACATATCTATTCTACTCATTTTAGCCAACCAAATCAACTCATACATCCCTTAGCATTTTACCTAAATCCAGACTGTACCGTACTAATGCACATACTGAATACCAGACGGGGTGGCCGAATGAGTCTCCCGTATTGGTAGACCGTGGGGTCGTGGGTTCGAACCTTGGTCGAGTCAAACCAATGACTCAAAAATTGATACTTGTTACTTCCTAGCCAGGAGCTCAGCATTGCTAGAGTAGGGCAAGGAGCAGTGGAATGAGGAAGACCAATTGTCCACCATTGAAATTTCCCCTGCTTACACAACTAATGTTAAAAAAAATATTTTAAAAAGTTGCTATAAACTAGATACATCACGACCACTTAGTTAGCTAAAGTTGAATTATACCTAAACCCACACTCTAGGGACACAACTCTGCATCGAAAGTTAATGTTTTCTGCAGTTCTACTAGACTATTGCAATTAACATATTTATTCCTTAAATATCACTATTATTAGGCATATCATCACATACATACACTCCCATTGTCATACGTGTGAAATACTTATGGTTTCGCCCTAACACATCTAGTAGGAGTGAAAGTAAGTGGGGTGGCGGAGAGAGAGAGAGGGGAGGGGGAGTTATTGAGCCTGTCAGCATTTGTGTGCTGTGTAGCTGGAGTGCGGATGATCTACATATTAAATGCATTCACTGAATATGTGATCCTAATTAGATACATCACAACCACTTAATTACCAAAAACATAAACACCTATTTTCCTCTCGTAAAATCGTTATTGTAATTAAATAATGTAAAAGACTGAAGTTAAATATGGCCAGAAGACCAGTGCCTCGGCGCTGAAGAAGAATTGTATTCAGATGAATATAAATGTTTACGTAAATATAAAATATGCATGCGTAGAAACCGTCCGAATTGAATCCCTGTCATTATATATGTATACACCATGCGACCCTCTTATTAACAATTTAATAATATACGTTAAACCAGCATGACAAGCTTAGTCCAGTGCAGTTGTCGCAAGCGAATGCTGGCGGTAGTGTGACTGGGGTATAAGTTGACTGGTGCGATAGAACAACGCCTTTGTGTTCAATTCAAGTCAATGAAGGGACTCTGAAAATTCATTCTCCAGGTGGCAGCACCTTCAAATATGTCCAAATGTTTCCCTAATGAGACTAGTGTTGTGTGTTTATACTTATTGTGCAGTCCCTTGATTCGCAACAAGAAGGAGGTAGAAAAGAAATGAGGAGAGGGATCGGTGAGGAAGCAAGTTCCGGTGAGATCCGGTAGGTGACGCCTCGAGCACCGTCGGCAAAAGACAGAGTTCGGAGGGAGGGAGGCAGAATGGTAAAGGGCAGTTCTCTCCCCCACCGTGAATCAAACGCAATGCGGAGCCATGGCGATCAACTTTTAACACACAATGTGAAGGAATTGGTTGGTTGTTGGAGTTTTAGGTCCTGGCAATATCTAAAGTCATACGGGGGTGTAGACAGTTTTAATAACCCGGGTGGGCTGGGATAAGGGTAGTAGGGCCTATTATAATATCTACACACACTCCTTACTAGATATACTGGGTGCGTTTGTGTGAGGTGGAATATTCATATATCAACAAATATTCCATATTTATATTCATGGTATATATTTTTACGGAATGTTTTATTTTGATTATCGTGAATGTTTATTTATGGCAGTATACGATAAAAGTAAAAATAATATTAAGTAGTGTTATATCTAACATATTTGTATTTATTCACACATCAGCCACACAGCACACACACATGATGACAGGCTCACCCGCCCCCCCCCCTGCCCCCCCCCCCTCTCCACTATTCCCCTTACTTTCACTCCAACTGGGTGTGTTAGGGCGAAACAATAAGTATTTATGCTAATTAAAATAGAACAGCAGAAATGTTTAATCCATAATCAAATCCTACATTATGTAATACAAGAATGGTTTTTACTTCGAGGTAATAATTTTGTCAAAGTAGAGTGCAGCCCATATGTATATACAGTAAAACCTCTCTAACCGATCACCTCCACAGATCGACCAATCCTCTATATCAGATCGCTTTACTTTGGTCCCAAACGATCGCCCATTCAATACCGTTGTAAAAAAGCTCATTAAACCGACCACCTCCCTAAATCGACCATTTAAAGTCGGGCCCATGGTCGGTCGACTTAGAGAGGTTTTACTGTATATTTTACCTCGGTATACAGCCTCAGGCTAGCCTCAGGCTAGGGAGAAGGAAGCATGTGAGGTACCAGCAATTAGCATATACAACTCACGACTGGATTACGTGTCGTTGGGTTGCTCCGGCAAAATTTAGGTCTACATTACAAGCTAATACGCGAGTAAAGAATAATAAAAACTGGGGTTAGCTTAATCATGATGCATTAGAGCATCATTATGGAAAGTTTAGACTTTCTTTGGTCCATTTTGGACGAGTTATTTGGTTATAAAAAACCAAGGATAGAATTCCTTCTCGAAGGATTGAAACCGGTCATTAGCGGTTCTGTCAACACCCGAGTCACCGTGTGATTATGGGTAGAGATGTGGGCTCTGCCTCGTCTCCTGTGGAAAATCTCTCGTATTCTAATAGAGAGTAATGTTGGAGATGCTCCTGGGTTTCTTTTATAGACTCCCCACAAAACTTTTTCAGGCGTTTCTCCGAGTTTCGTAGCATTTTCTCCAACTTGTTGACGCTGTAGTCACAGGTGGGAGAAGTGTGCATGACAGAGGGATGGCCGGGCCGATACACTGGTCCCGACCCCGCGTAAGGTTTGGGATTGATCCACAACCCACGCACAAATTTAGCTTATTACGCCTGTGTTATAACGGTATAAACACGTTCTCTAACACCAATAGATGTCCAAATGAGTTTTAAACAACCATGTTGTGACATATATATATATACCGGGACTGATCAAAAATTTTGTTTCAGCTCTCGATAGCCACGAAGCGGAGTAAGCGCGGTGCAGCAGCAGCCGAGGGGCGTGTTCCGAGTGGCGAGGACGAGGAGTACGACTCCTCACCCGTGTTGTCGGCAGGGCCTGCGACACAGCCCGGGGCGCATATTCTCTCCGAGGAGGACATAGTGCCTGGCGGCGCCGCGCCTCAAAATTGGGAGACGCGGGTTGCGGCGATGGAGAGTCACATAATGGCTCTCAAACCACCGGTGTCTCGTAAACGGAGTGTGCAAGAAGAGTCTTCTGTGGAGGATTTCTCCGACACAGACTCAGAGATGGAGCTTAGGGCTCCTCCTCCTTCTCCTAAACAAAGAAAGAAGAAGAAACACATTGTTTCTTCGGGTGATGAGTTCACCAAGGAGAGGGGGAAGACTGGGCTTCGCAAAAAGCGCAAGACCAAGTCCAAGAAGAAGAAGAAGAAGAGGAAAGTTTCTTCTTCTTCTGACTTGTCCACGGATTCCACGTCTACGGAATCGGCCTCAGACACGCAATATGAAGGTGTCTATGCTGCCATTGGAGGCAAAGTGGCTAAGAAAGTCGAGAAGCCAAGGGCTAAGCGGGTGAAAACCACTACGCTTATGCGTGAGAACATTAATGACCATTTCCGCACGTTTAAGCCGGCGGAGATTATTTCTAAATTATCAGATGAGTTAACAGGCATTAAAGGTGTTACTAACTCCATCATTAAGGAGATGGATCGAGATGTCAATATGACGGAGGACCGTAAGAGATTTGAGGGTGTGTTGCACATAGTGCATAAGGCGGTGCTTGGTACCTTAACAGCTATTGCTCCTGTAGCAAACAGAATGCAACAAGAAAACAAGTTCTCGTCTTTGGCTAAGACGATGGACAAAGGTATTGCATTGTTGGTGGCGGCAGGCTGTCGTATCGAAGATATGAAAATGTTTTCAAGTCAGTTTGCACAGATGCTGGCAAAGAAGTGGCTCGCTCAAAGAAGGTTACTGATAATGATGGGAAAGAGTTTACGCTCTTTCTTGCTCCAGAGCCGATTAAAGGGAAACCTTTAGATAACACCAAAATGTTTGGCGCGGTCAACTACAATACCTCTATAAAGAGGTAGAAACTGCAGCCAAGAGTGGCAAAAATATGGATGGTAAGAAGAGACAGGAAACTCCTCGTTTCAAAAGGTCACGAGGGGATTTTCGTCCACGGCGGTTCACCAGGGGAACCAGATCGGGTTCAAACCTCATGTCCAAGTTTCGTTGGCTCTGCGCCGGGGCGCTCGCCTCTGGCTGGACCGCACAACACGCACCGGCCACTGGGCCGAGGGGGTAGAAACCTCCGAGCAACATTCCCAGGGCGGGTCCAAGTAGAGGTTGAAACACAAACGTTACAAGTCCTTCCAGCCTCTAAAACCACACAAACTGTAAGCAACTTTGTGGCTGGTAATATTAATAATCATATTTCTGAGTGGCACAAAATTACTGGTGACCAAGAAATTTTACAAATAGTTACGGGTGTTCATATTCCCTTCACACAATTTCCGGTACAAGGCAGGATACCTTTTCCTTATAACATTGAACCGGTTGAACGAGAGGCACTAACTAAACAGGTACAAAAATTCTTTGAGAAAGGAATTATACAGAAAGTGACATACTGTTCAGGAGAGTTTATTTCAAACATCTTCTCGAGACCAAAGCCTAATGGTGAGGTTCGAATGATCCTGGATTTAACAATCCTTATTAAAATGGTTGAATATCGACATTTTAAAATGTTCTCGCTAGATACAGTACGCGATCTGATTACGCCAGATGCGTGGATGGCTAGTGTTGATTTACAAGATGCATATTATACGCTTCCCATAAGAGAAAAAGACCGGAAATTTCTTCGTTTTTTTTGGGATAACCAACTCTATGAGTTTACTTGCATGCCGAATGGTTTAGCTTGTGCCCCTCGTTTATTCACTAAACTGCTTAAACCTGTTTTTTCAGTAATGGCGCGGAAGGGTCATATAATGTTTCCATACATAGATGATTCCTTTATTATTGCATCAACACAAATTGATTGTGAGAATGCAGTGTTCGATTTATGTGCATTACTTACTTAATTGGGGTTTTATGTACATCCACAAAAGTCAGTGTTTAAACCAACAAAACAACTCAAATGTTTAGGGTTTATTCTGGATACACAGTCTCTTACAGTGTCGATAACAGAACAAAAACAAGATAATTAGTTTAGAATTACAGCGTCCAGCTCATTAAGTACCAAAACGGTAAAAATTAAGACAGGATCGCCAGTCCTTATTGGGCATAATGATAAATCGGTATGTACCCCGCACAATTCTATTAGGCCCGCCCCCCCAAGGCTATTAAATCTCTAGAAATGGATCAAGATTTTGCATGTAACACGAAACTAAAAGGGAATTTTGAGCGAAAGATGTTTATTTTGCAAGAAGGGCTACAGGATATTGCATGGTGGATGCAACACATAGCAAGTTCACCAAATCCAATCCGCATGGCGGAACCTAATACGGTAATTACTACTGATGCTTCGTTTGAAGGTTGGGGAGCTCATCGAGATGGGGTCACAACAGGAGGTAGATGGCTTGATGATGAAAAATCAGACCATATTAATGCACTAGAATTGCGTGCTATTTATCTGGGCTTATGTAGTTTAGTAAAGATACATAAATCACAAGTTAGAATGGCTAACTGATATTACTACAGCCATGGGCTTTATATTGTTACATGGGGTCATTGTCAAATCAAAGCCTTTGCAATCAGTTGTGCTAAACTGATTGATCTGGGCAACAGTGCTCAACAGTTGGTGACTGTAGCGCATTATTCAGGGTCACAAAATACACTTGCAGACTATAAAAGTAGAAATTTCCATGACCATTTAGAATGGTCTCTCTCTACACCTTTGTTTAATTTCATTTGTGAAAAATGGGGTACACCTGAAGTTGACTTATTTGCATCACGAAATAATAACAAATTACCTTGGTATGTTTCTTGGCATCCTGAACCGGAGGCTTGGAAGGTAGATGCATTTGCTATTACCTGGGAAAATAATTATTTTATATTTTCCCACCGTTTAGCATTATCAGCCGAGTTGTCAGGAAAATCGGTCTGGAAAGGACACATGCGATACTGGTGGTGCCCGATTGGGACACGCAACCTTGGCTGCCAGCAGTTTCACAACTGGCAAAAGAACATATACGATTCCCAAGAAAACTCGGGAATCTGACACACGACGGACCGTTAGTGGTTCACGGCGACGTGTCAAGGACGCCCCTATTGGCATTCCTTTTCTAAGGAACCAGCTGCGCCAATTTGGATTGGACAAAATTACTGAGAATAGGATAGTAGCTGATGCCTGGAGGCCAGGAACTGTCAAAATGTACACATCCTATTTAAAGAAATGGGGTGTACATTGTTTGTTAATGAAGGTTAAGCCAACAAATCCAACAATTTCACAAGTAGCTCGTTTTCTTCGTTCTCTAGAGGATGAGGGACTATCCTTTGGGTCGATTAATGCGGCAAGATGTGCGTTATCAATCATATTACCGAGAATTGATGGTGAAACAGTTGGAAAACATTATGTTCTTGGATATTTACTTCGTTCAATTTATCAAAGGAATCCTCCAAAACCAATGTATAGTCGGTTTTGGGATGTGTCTGTAGTATTTAAGTTGTTTCAGGCTTGGCCTCACAACTCGTGGTTAGATTTAAAACAATTAGGTTTTAAGGTCGCGGTCCTGTTATTATTAGTAACCGGACACAGAGGACAGACGATTGTTGCTTTGTCTTTAACTGGATTAGAAATAGACAAGAAACAAGCTACGTTTGATTTAGCACAATTGCTTAAATCGAACACGTTAGGTGACCCTTTATCTACGGTTCACTTAAGACTGTTTTCCGAGTGATCGGAAATTATGTGTTGTGTCAGCCATACGGGCTTATATATCTAAGACAAAGGATTTACGTGCATCACAACAACTATTAGTGAGCTTTATAAGGCCACATAAAGCAATTTCACGAGACACCCTTGCCAGATGGACAATACGGTTGATGATATTGGCTGGAGGTGGTTTACGAGCAAATACTCATCCCCCTCAACTAGAGGTGCCATGGTCTCGCAAGGCACGGTTGCAAGTATTTCTGTGAAAAAGAATACTAGCGCTGCAGGCTGGTGAGAAGGCTAAGTCGTTTGCAAAACATTACAACAAGACTTAGAAAAGGCCTAGCGGCATTGCAAAGCGCCTGCTCGCCAACCTAACAAGAATAGGTGATGTGAGAAACAAAAACGTTGAATATTATATAAGAATGGATGATATTAAGGATAAAAATGAATTATGTAAAGGTCTCCCTAGCCTGAGGCTAGCCTGAGGCTGTATACCGAGGTAAAATAGTATAGTTTTACGAATCTTACCTGGGTATAGATGATGGATAACTGTTGTTTTCCAGAGGTAGAAGCCTTGGGTAGACGTGGGCTAGGGCCCACCCACCACGCCCTGCCACGTCTATCCCGTTGGTGTACCGTTACGGGAAAATCATAGTATCCATTGTATTGAAAGTTCATTTTTATCCTGAATAAGTAGTTAAAATTGCTGGTACCTCACGTGCTTCCTTCTCCCTAGCCACTATATATATATACATATATATATATATATATATATATATAGATAGATAGACGGTAATTTACTATAAAAAACACTTCTTTAAAAAAATAGTTGTTCTTGAAATGACTCTTCGCTGTTTTTTTAAAACAAAATACTCATTCTAGAAAGATCAATTGTAGCACACTTAGACTGATAATAACCATGGATACTTGGGTTAATGCGTCTGGTGGAATCAGTTCTTACTTACTGGGTTGGAACCCATTCTGTGAAGTCAGGGAGAAAGAATATGTGGGATTGCATCATAGGGTGTACGACATCATCAAAGGGATTCAAATTCTAGAAAGATCAATTGTAGCACACTTAGACTGATAATAACCATGGATACTTGGGTTAATGCGTCTAGTGAAATCAGTTCTTACTTACTGGGTTGGAACCCATTCTGTGAAGTCAGGGAGAAAGAATATGTGGGATTGCATCATAGGGTGTACGACATCATCAAAGGGATTCAAATTCACTATTATTCAAAGTAGGTGTTGAGCTAGTTTCCTATGAGCATGTCATTCGCAGTGAACGGCTTCCTTATCACCCTGACTGGACAGGGTGGCGAGAATGAGTTGAGCATCCGTCTCCTGCTTTGGTAGATTGTGGGATTCCAACTCACTCGAGTCAAACCAATAACTTATAAATTAATATTTGTCGCTTCTTAGCCAGGCGCTCAACATTATTAGGATAGGGCAAGAACTGGTTGAGTCAATATCAGGATAATGTGACTGAGTGGGATACTAGGTCATGGTGCTGGTGGCCTGGACTCCCGGTGGGGCAGCACTATTAAGTTGCCATGAGTGCGCACTGTCACAAGTCGGTAATCATCCTGTATGACCATAAAAGTTGCCAGGATGTAAAGCTCCAACAACCAACCAATCTGCTTTACAATTATGATGGGGCTGTCACATTACAACACATCGTGCAAACGTACGTCAACGTATGTAATTTCTTTGCCACTACATTGGTATACGTCATTATGCGTTACACGGGCGTCAGGCGCAGGTATACGGCAAGTACCGGCTGCAGTACCTGCGCTGCCCAAAGCTTCCCTTTTTTATCCATCCCCCCGTTCATTGAGTCCCTATCATGAACGGCCAGGACGCTGTACCCTACTTCCTGATCAGTGACGATGCCTTCGCTCTACACCCGACAATTATGAAGCCATACAACCAGAGGGGTATGATGCATGAGGAACCCATCTTCAAATACAGGATTTCCCGAGCTAGAAAAGTCATGGAGAAATCACTTGGCATCCTGGCAAACTGATTACAGGTTCTGCTCACCATGATGCAGCATCTCCCCTCCACCTTGAAGCTGATCATCACTACATGCATGATCCTACACAACATGATGAGGAAGCGATATCCCATGCTCCAGAATCAGTAGCTAGACCGTGAAGAGAATGGCAACCACAACGTCATCCCCAGAGCATGGAGAGAGGGCCTAAACCTGCCAGACCTAGCCGCTCAAGTACCTGGCATGAACACTGGCTCCAGGGCAGGAAAGGAGCAGCGGAATCTCCCCCCAGCCGGTTCCATTGAATGGCAGGACAATATGATCTAGTAATGTCTTTGTACTGTGATGTTATTGTACTGTGATCTCTGTCATTTGTGATATTTACTGTGATATTTGTATGTAATAAAATGTGATAGTTCTATTGGTTTAAATAAAAGGTATCAATATCTGTTGTTGATACTGAACCAAACTTAACATGTCAGTTATTTATTTGGGTGGGGTAGGTTTATTAAATTTTGTCTGGCCTCAATTATATACACTGACAAATTTACATCTCAGTTATTAAATTGGGTGGGGTAGGTTTCTTTAATTTGTTCTGGCCCCAATTATATACACTGAAAATGTATGTGTCAGTCATTAAATTAGGTGGGGTAGGTTTCTTTAATTTTTTCTGGCACCAATTATATACACTGACAAATTTACATGTCACTTATTAAATTGGGTGGGGTAGGTATCGTTAATTTTGTCTGGGCCCAATTATATACACTGACAAATTTACATGTCAGTTATTAAATTGGGTGGGGTAGGTACCGTTAATTTTTTCTGGGCCCAATTATATACACTGACAAATTTACATGTCAGTTATTAAATTGGGTGAGGTAGGTACCGTTAATTTTTTCTGGGCCCAATTATATACACTGACAAATTTACATGTCAGTTATTAACTTGGGTGGGGAAGATTACTTTTACACTGACAAATTTACATGTCACTTATTAATTTGGGTGGGGAAGGTTACTTTATGGGGAAGTTTAATTTACTTTTTAAGGGCCAAATTTAACATGTCACTTATGTTAAGTAGGGTAGGGTTCTTATTTAGTTACATGTCAGATTAGTTTTGGTAAAGTAGGCTAGCTGGGCAAAGGCCTAAATTATTATAAGTTTCATAATTTTATTTTTACCACATTGCATTTGAAAAGGATAAATAATGTTTACAAAGAAATAAACTCGGAGACCAAAATCTGGATTAAAATACATATAGTTTTATTTACACAAACATTTTATAAATAGTGTATAGAGGCACATCATAATGACATTATAACAAATATACATATATACATGGCTACAATATTTACATACTATAAACAATAAATATACACAGCACCAACATTACAGTCACTCCTCCGTGGCCTTTGGTGGGGCAGGTATCCATGTCCCCCGCAGGAGCAAACAGCTCCTGCGCCTTGATGTTCAAGTTGGACATGTTGGAAATCCCCGACAGCCCGGACGGATTCAGCAAACTGTCCGCTGCTGTCGGAGTACTGGACTGGTTCAGCACCGCTTGCTCTGAAACCCACACCCCGACAGCAGAGCTGCCACTCCGTTGTGGGGTTACTGACGGTGCTGCAGGTGCTGTCGGAGGTGATGCTGGTGAAGGTGCTGGATGTGCTGTCCGTGCTGAAGGCATCCCCACTGGTGGAGGCGGACCCATGGCCTGCTGGGCAAACAGAGCTTGGGGCTGCAGTACCGGCTGCAGTACCTGCGCTGTCGGCTGGTGCTGCGTCGGTCCCATCAGCTGGTGCATCACCACCACCGGCGCAGGCAGCACCAGCTGCATCATGTACTGCTGCATATACTCATGGCTCTGTGATGCCCATGGGGATCCTGTTGGTGGTTGGTCTCTCCACTGATGGGGATACAGCTGGTACATCTCGCTCGGTGACGGACAGGAAGACGTGTCTAACGACTTCGACTGCCATGACGTTGCAGACGGGAGTCGCACAGGACACGCCATGGTGGGGGTGTCGCTTTTCGTTGTCTACCTCTTCATCCATTGAGTCCCTGACAAAATTACCACTGGGCCCTTGATGCAACTGGCTTCAGGGTCTCCAGCAGTTCCCCCGACTCATCGATGTGCTGCTGGAGAGTTGTCATCAGACAGATGTCCTCCTTCGCACTGCCTCAGGCCATGGCTGGGGGTCTGGGTCTGCCCTGCTGGTCGTCCAGCCCGATTTGCAGCTCAGCGCAGGCAGACTCTGCAGCCCCCAGATCGCCCTGAGCTGCATCTATGGCGGCAAGCACCTGCAAGACACAATAATAAAGCACATTAAGTAACATGAATACAAATTGATTGGCCAAAATGAGGTGAAGAATACAAAAAAGCATATCATTGCAAATTATAATGCCATTAAAATATATACATAGATTTATCCAGAATGAGGTCTATAATGAATCAAAATCCACATCATTGCAAGTTACAATGTCAGTAAAATATATAGTACTTACAGTTCTGCAGGACCTGATGACTGAACTCAGGAACTCAAACTTGTCCAAAATCCACTGCTCCCTCTCGGTGTGCAGGGGAGGCCCATCACTGGTCTTCTTTTTGTGCAGCCATGTGTTACAGTCATGTAAGGACTTGAACCAACCCTGGAGATGGCCCGCAGTTTTGCCCATCCTTTCGCTCTGGTTTGCCCAAAGCTTCCCTTTTTTATCCATCCCCCTGTAGTCACTCATCCTGACATTCATATGACGGGGTTGTCATGCAGGAACACCAGCATCAGCTCCTCGTCTGCTGTGGTCAGAGTGCAGTCACGCTTCCTCACCCTCCTCTTGTTTGGCCCCTGCTGTGTGTTTGATGAGGTGGAGGTGATGGACGAGGGGCGGGACCGGGGAGGCGACGGAGACGATGACTGCATCTCCATTGTCTCCTCGGACTGGCTAGATGGCGACGTCCACTGAGCAGATCCCACAGGAGGAGATGTTGGTGATTGTGGTGGAGATGGTGATGTCTCTTCCGTCATCCTCTTCCTGCCTTTCCCTTTCCCTTTGCCGCGTCCCTGGCCAAAATGGTTGGGTGCTGATGAGGTCTTCTTCCCTGGCATGCTGGAGGAGTTGTGAGGAGAGAGCCAGAATGCAGCCTTATTTATACCCAAGGCGCGGGTGGGTCGGGTGCCCCCCCCACACATTGGCATGCTTTACTCACACATTATGCCAACATTGCGCATGCTGGGTGCACACTGGCACAATGCCGAAACATGCTGGACTGTCGTTGGACATGCGTCACTCATGCACTGGCACTACGCTCTCATATGTTGTGCAACAGGTTCAACGGTCACTAGCGGAACGTTGGGAGTGCGTTATGCCAATGCTATGTAAACGCTATGTGCGCGAGAGGCATGTTAGTCACACGTTGTGCCCAACTTTTTTAGTTTTTTTTCTCATGCGTCGACTTGCATTACCACAATGTCGGACGGACGCTACATTCATGTCCACTACGTTGTGCTGACGCCCAACTTTTCACCCGCGCCGAAAAGTTTGATGCATGTTGGCTTAAAAAAGTGATTTTACGCGTTGGCGGCGCGCTTGCGAGATGCGTCGTAATGTGACAGGGCCTTTAGTGCCATGTGATTCTGAACATGTTTCGGTTCTATTTGACGAAGAAAGCCTATCTGACTGTGAGCATTTCCATGCTTACGTCAGATGAGGTGTACCATTAGGGCTGAAAGACTCTAATAATCATAGTTTGACCACATAGAACCCCAATGTTAAAATTGCATAGTCCAATGGTTTTGAGTTTCAGCATTCTGAGAAAAATCAATTAGATTGATTGATCATTATAATCTACTTTACTTTAGTTTGAAGTAACTTCTATTTTAAATGGCTAAGTTTTGAGATATTTGAAGTGTAAAAATGTAAAATTAATTTTGGCAAGCATACCAAAAGTCTGACAGCACAGCTTCTGCAGTAACAGCTTCTATTACATTGACACAATATTTCCTTCTAGATGGTCAGAAATGCTTAATAAGTGCATCACTATCTAAGTTAGATATGTAGAATAAAATCTAGACAATTTTCTTGGTCTTGAAAGTATAATGCTTCAAAGGACTATGCCGCTTTTAAGTTGCATAGTCCGATGGCTTTAAGTTTAAGCTTTCTGTGATAAATACATTAGATTGATTGATCATTATAATCTACCCTACTTTAAGTTTGAAGTAATTTCTATTTAAAATGGCTAACTTTTGAGATACTTAAAGTGAAAAATAAAAATAAATTCTTTTTGGCAAGCACCTCCAAAACTCTAACAGTTGAACACCAAAGGCCTCAGCATAAACAGGTTCTATTAAATTGGCCCAGTATCCACTTTTATGTAGCAACAAATGCTTAATAAATGCACCAGTGTCTAAGTTAGGTATGTCAGGTCAAATATAGCTGAGTGCTTTGGTTTCGAAAATGCGATGCTTTCCATCTGACTAACAGGTAGCTTAAAGATTGACACAAACTATGAATAATTCTTCTTTTCGATCATGAAAATTGTGACTAAGTAAAGTTGCGTTGGTCGCGATACTGCCCCTTTAAATATAGACTTAGGTATGTCTATAAGCTAAGTGGCCAATGGAAACTTCACCTACCAATCTTACACATCGTAGAAGGCCCCGTCTCGGCTCTCCGCCGGCATCCCCGTCCGACTTCTCCCGACGCGAGGCCGTCGTTTGATCCCCGCGTCCCGATGAAGTGTGCGTCGGTGAACACGTGACCGTTTCCCTGGTGACAACGATTGCACATCAACTCGGGGCATGCGTAATGCATCGCGCACCGAGTACTGCGCATCGTCCACGCAGCGTCGGCACCACGTTACCAAGGGTTCATCGACTTTCCGAAATTAGCCGTGTGGGTTCAATTTAGAATCCCCAGCAAATCAGTATATCGGGATTAAATCACAGAGGAATAGTTCCGCACAACTTGTGATTTCGGGTAGCCTATTTTACAACTTAGAACAACTTATAAATAATTGTTGGGGGTGCAAGCGAAAAGCGGCACTTTTGTTATTGTTGTGAGGGTGGAGGATGATATTTGGTACTACATAGCCTGGCATTTGGCATTACTGAGATAGGGCAATAACTGGTTTGCTCAGCACTAGGATAATCTGACTAAATGAGACTGAAGGCGATATTGGATCACAGTGTTGGTTGCCCAGTCCCTCAGGCTCCCATTGAGACAGAATAATAATATAGCCATGAGTATCGATACAAGAAACAAACAAATAAGACAAGACTTTGTCTCGGCAAAATGTTGACCACATTCACATGTGTGTTAATAACAGGGTTAGCTTCGACCAGCACTTTACTGCTACCTAACGGGCACCCTGGGTTCTAAACCGCAAACCCTTTATCACACACACTACTGCGTACGGTGAATAACATTTAAACCCAGAAATTAATGTGATAATGTATTTATGTGCGGTATGAGAATTATATAAATATATGTAAATATATTTTGTATATATGTATATTGATATATATATATATATATATATATTCATATATAAATTTATATTTATAAAAGAAATCATATCCATTATATATATTTATAAATATATTTATATATATATTTATAGATAAGCATGTGCTTATAAATTTTTGTATAGTTGTTTACTTTTATATATTGATAAATATACAAGTAGACTGTGTCTTCCTTCTCCTAGTTTAAACTGGGGCCGATGTGAGCCTAACAAGCTCTGACTGGCCTATGGCAACATGGTGGTGGCGCCAGGATAGCACAGCGGGAACCGGCCCGCAGCAAATATGACAATAAATATTGTGGGCTATAATAAAACGGATCATTAAAATGCAAGGATCTTGAAGGATATAGGATAGAGCTCCGCCCCTTTATACTCATAGTAATAAATTATATATCACATATATATATAATTATGAAAGTATTGCAGGCGACTATTCCTGTTCAAGTGACTTAGATGCGAAACTAAGTGAGATGCTGATGAAATGCAACACGGCAAGAATTCTACTGACCATGGCTGCTTTTAACTATACATTCATCAATATTTCTGTCCAAAATAAACTGTTTGGAATGCTACAATAAAATCACATGAAACCATCCGCATAATCTCTAATTTACAGAAGCAGTCTTTCAAGTATTAAACATATTTTTAAAGGTTAAAAAAAGTTTAGGAGGTGCGAGTCGAAAAGCAGCATTAAAAGAAAATATTAGCAGGAAGGTAGGTTCCAGTTGAGAGGAGAACCAGCTGACTTCCGGTGTACAGGACCGCAGCAGGCAGCCAATGAAATATGGAGAGGTTGCTCCATCCGTTTAGAAGTTAGCAACCATTGTGCCAAGTGCTGTCCTGTGTTCCCAGTCATGTCTTGAGTACAAGGTCAAGCAAACCCAGTCCTTTCCTGAGTCCCCAGCTGAGGAAATTTGTTTATCCAGTCTAGCCATTTGTGCCCAATCCTGCCCAGTATTGCCATGTGTGCCCAGTCCTACCCAGTCTTGCCCCGTGTTCCCAGTCTTACCCTGTGTGCCCAGTCCTGTTCAGACTTGCCCTGTGTTCCCAGTCCAGCCCTTTATGCCCAGTTCTATCTACACTTTCCATGTGTGCCCAGTCCTGTCCAGACTTTCCATGTATGACCAGTTCTGTACAGTCTTGCCCTCTCTGCCCAGTCCTGTCCAGACTTTCCATATGTGCCCAGTCCAGCTCTGTATTCCCTGACCTGTTTATGGTGTTCTGTGTCACAGAGTAGTTAGAGTGTCTGACGTTTTTCTAGGTTGGACTCCTAATCTGAAGGTCAGTTGTTCGATTCCCTCTGACCCCCACCTCTGCCAATTTGGATTTCCACTGCTGTGTATAACTTACAACATCATCAAAGGCCAGTTGCTCTCATACCATGTCTATGTGGTGTGGGAGGTTAAAAACCCCATGGGTCGGTAAAAGTGTAGGCTCAAGCTTTCTATCAACAAACTGTATAATGGTGAAAACAAGTCTATTCAGACTTATCCATGATAGGCAGTATAAATCTTCAAGAAAAAAAAAGAAGAAAAAAAGGCAGCAGTCGAATGAGGAGTTTGATTGTCTGTGATTGAAATTTCCGTTGTTTATTTAACAAATGTAACGTGAAGAAGAAAAAAGCTAAAACATTATGAAGACGCCGTATGCAGCTTCCTGGTGTGAAATGTTGCACAGACACCATCTGTAATGGTCGATTGGTTGTTTAACATCCTGGCAACATCTAAGGTCATATCAGGACAGGTACCGACTTGTGACAGTGTGCACTCATGGCAACTTTATAATGTTGCCCCACTGGGAAATCAGGCTGCCTTCAGCATGACACAATATCCCACTCACTCACATTATCATGACACTGAGCTAACCAGTCCTTGTCCTATCCTATTAATGCTTAATTGTTAAGTCATTGGTGAGTTCGAACCCCACGATCTACCAAAACGGGAAACGGATGCTCAACTCATTCGGGCATCCCGTCTGGTCACAATAAGTGTTACGGTATCTATGTTGGGGATGTAAGATCAAATAAAAGGTTAATGCTTTGGTTTCAAACATTTGATAGTTTCATCGGGCTATGCAGCCTTAATGAGTCTATGTATGCAAAGCACATGTATAGACTTCCTAGTTGAATCTAGTCACAACGAGTGTAAGCTATGTTTAAAGTCGCCCGGCATAGCTCATCCAGAAACACAGTAACTCCGAATAGTTCTAATCACCAACTCCTGCAATTCCGGTCTCAAAGACTTTCCATGCACCACACCTTTGCTTGGTTGTTTTTTTTCAGTTCCTGCAAACGAGCATGTGGGGGGGGGGGAGAGAATGTTGAGGTCTGTAATCTGTAATGTATGAATGACATCATGAGTGAGATTTCCTCATCACATGACATCGAGGAGTTACCCGCAGACAGGAATTCAGGGGAACCATCAAGATGGCAGTCACATAAAGCTCTTAATTCAATTTTTAAAGTCTATTAATATACACCAGAAAATTGCTAGTTATGATGAATAAACATTTGAACTTATGCTTAACACATTAGTTTGCAAATTCTGATATTTTTCTTTATAGGGTTATCTAGGAGCCCTGTCAGTACTGCTACATTAATTACAACACAACAGGAGCAACCAACCTTGGAACACTCTCACACCACATACTCATTTGCAAAAACTGAAGAAAGAAAAAAAACAGGAACAGGTGTGCTTGGAGAGCATTTATTGTGTACGGCTTACTTCCGTGTCCGTGACCTATACCGGTGTAAAGATTTCAAATTCCCCCCATATTCAAGTTCCCCCCCGGGATCTTGAAAACGTTTTCAAATTCCTCCCAGGGGAATTTGAAAAGTTTTCAAATTCCCTCCCTCGTTTTAACTTTACCTCCTCCTCCATTTTTGGGGAATTTTCTTTATTTTTGTTATTTCTTGTTATTTTTTGTTATTTTTCATGACAAATATTATAATATACAGAGAATAGCATTATGGAAAGTATTATTAGTACAATAAAACACCAGACGGGATGGCCGAATGAGTTAGAGCGTCCGTCCCCCGTGCTGGTAGATCGTGGGGTCGTGGGTTCGAGTCCCGGTCGAGTCAAACCAATGACTTTAAAATTGATACTTGTTGCTTCCTAGCCAGGTGCTCGGCATTATTAGGATAGGGCAAGGACTGGTGTGCTCAGTGTCAGGATAATGTGACTGAGTGGGATACCAGGTCATGGTGCCGCGGCCTGGTTTCCCAGTGGGACAGCACTATAAAGTCACCATGAGTGTGCACTGTCACAAGTCGGTACCCGTCCTGATATGACCTTAGATGTTGCTAGGACGTAAAACAACAACAAACAACAAACAAAACAATAAAACATATTTAACCACAAATGATACAAAAAGTCTCCAAGATGGTTAAGAAAAAAATATTATAGGTCTGAAATTTAAAACGTTTTTTAAAGTTTTTTAAACAATTTTAAATTCCCGGAGGGGGGAATTTGAAAATAGGGGGGGAATCTGAAAACTGTTTTTAAGTTCCCCCCAAGGAATCTGAAAACGTTTTTAATTTCCTCGGAGGGAAGTTAAAAACGTTTTCAGATTCCCGGGGGGGGGGGAACTTGGGAAGGGGGGAAGTTGAAATCGTTACACCGGTTCTGTTTATGTAAGGACAGGAGGGGATGGGAGTGGAGGAAAGGGAAAGGAGGGGCGGCAAAGGGATGGGGGTGAAGGAAATGAGGGCTCGGGAGAGAAGGGGAAGAGAGGGGAAGAGATTGGAGGGGCAGAAAGGAGGAGATGGGAGCTGAGGAAAGGGATGGGGACGAAGGAAAGGGAGGGGCGTGAGTGGTAGGGAGAAGAGGGGAAGGGAAGGAAGATGAAGGGAGGAGAAGGAAGCGAAAGGGAGGAGATGGGTGGGCGTGCGGCTAACTGACGATTAGCTAAAGTACTTCAAGTCTGTGCATATATTATTAATGTATGTTTAGTAGTCTTCACTAACCTCTCAGACAAGGAGCCGCATAGACAGGTAACTGTGGGCAGGGTGGTGACATCAGGGATCCTAGGTGGCATAGCGGTTATCACACTGGCCCCGAATGCAAGAGATGTAGGTTCAATTCCCACTGTAGGTGCAATATTTCCGGTTTTCATCACCCCCTGTGACACTGGTTGCCAGGACCAGGATCCTGTACAAGCTATGCGCTGTATGGTTGTTGAACCTACCCTATGTGTTTATACATAAGTGCATTGCCTGTATGTATGTAATTGTAAGCATTAAATGACCAATTAAAAGATGTACAATTCCAGAGGGGCGGGTGTAGTAGTCTGTACTGACCTCTCAGATAAGGAGCTGCATAGACAGGTAGGCGTGGGTAGGGTAGTAAGATTAGGGAGCCTTGGTGGTGTTATGGTTAGCACACTGGCCCGGAATGCAAGAGATGTGGGTTCCATTCCCGCTCTCGGTGCAATATTTCCCCTTTGCATCACCCACACGACATACATAATTATCCTGCTTTGTTACCATTCTCTTATTGTTGCTATCTACTACCCGCTTTTGATATGCTCCTTTGTTGTTCGGGATACTGGAGGCTGGGGTGCAGCCTGGAGAGCAAAAGGTCTGCTACCAAGCAGCTCTGCTAATTCTCCTACCCTCTAGGGGGTGCCTCACCGCCCCCCACCCCCTATCTGCCCATTTTGGCATCGACTTTGCTTAATAAAATGTAACAGTAGGTCTTAATACCCCTATTTTGGGCGTAATATGTAAATATGGGGCCAAGTTGGATGTCAGTGCCACGTAGTTGACGTGAGCATAACGTCGGTATAGCATAGTTATAACGTGGTTCAACGAGTGAGGACAAAGGAATAATTAATTGTGTCAACGTGAGGCTAGCGAAACTCCAGCATGCGCGAAGCAAGCCTAGTGTGACATTAGCGGCGGCTTAGCGTTGGACTGGCGTGATCATGTCAGCTCTAACGTTGCCACGTCCGACTCAACCATTTTTCCTGACATGAGACAACGTCGGCCCGCCAAGTGATTAGCGTTGGGCTGACGTGAGTCCAGTGTGGCCAGCGTGATGGCAGCGCACGCTCAATGCGCTCGGCGTGAGCAAAACATGGGCTGATGTGCAGAAAAGCACCCGACCCACCCGGGCCTTGGGTATAAATAAGGGCGCTGTGTTGCTCTCTCCTCACAACTTCTCCAGCATGCTGCCTCTTGTTTAGTATATTGTTTTTTTCCAGGTGCTCATTTATGTGCCTGTGGAATATTTTTTCAATTAGCTTGCCTGGTGTTTGCAAGATTGATATTGGTCTGTAGTTCCCCATGTTTTGTTTGTCACCGCTTTTGTAGATGGGGGTGATGGTTGCCATCTTCCATGCTGTGATGAAGTGTCCCTGTTCAAATGATATGTTGAACAGGTCGACCATGATATTCATATCATATTCTCCTGCCATTCCACTGATCACGCTGGTGATTTGACCCAGTCCTTGAGGACATTCCGCTGTTCCTTTCCTGCCCTGGAGCCAGTGTTCTGGCCAGGTAGTTGTGTTGCTATGTCCGGCAGGTTTCTGCCATGTCTCCATGCTTCGTGGATGAAATTGTGGTTGACGTTCTCTGGACGGTCTAGCTGCTGATTCTGGAGCATGGGATATCAGATACTCATCATGTTGTGTATGACCATGCATGCTGTGATGATGAGCTTCACGGTGGAGGGGTGGTGCTGCATCGTGCTGAGCAGAACCTGAAATCGGTTTCCCAGGATGCCAAACACATTCTCCACGACTCTCCTAGCTTGGGAAATCCTATAGTTGAAGATGCGTTCCTAATGCGTCATACCCTCCTGCTGTACGGCTTCATCATCATTGGGCGTAGGCCGAAGGCATTGTCACCGATCAGGAAGGATGGAACCATGCTCTGGCCGGCAACAATAGGCTCGGGTTCTGGGAAACCTATGGTACCATCTTCAGTGCTGGCTTTCAGCTCAGAATCATTGAACACTTGCGCATCTGATGCAGAGCCTTTAACACCAACATTGGCCCAGATGAACTTGTAGTCTGCATCAACAAGTTATAATAACAGGGATGCTCGGCCACGTTGAGCACCCCATGCTACTACAATACTCTTCCCCTTCATATCACCTGTGATGCAGTCATACTAAACCAATAGTATCAACTTATCAACCAACACTAACCAATACTAAGGAAGAAAGGAAGACAAGTCACACAGATAGACAGTGAGGGTGTTGTGCTTTAATGACACCAATGCCTGCTCACCTACCAGTGACCCATCAACCTAACCCCTCACCTTCTACTGTCCACACTATGTCTCATTATCAACTTAGCTTGTATACTGAAAGCAGTGCCTACAGCCCATGGGACAGGAGTCCTATGGCTGTGGATACACTCAATTTGAATAGGTGAATTTGGCTAGCATCAGACAGAGTGTCTGGGGTTCCTGCTCAAGAGTAGGTCTGTCTCACTCAAGAGCCAGGAGTAGAGTGATCCCTCTTCAGGGTGTCTGGAGAAGTTTCTTGAATAATTAATTAGAATGAGACTTGTGTGGCCATGATAGGCCAAGGGGGGTCAGGTGACCGGATCTCCCACAGACAGCCAATCAGACACTCCCCTACAGACTGGTCAGTGCAATGCCCTAATATGGGGGAGTTGTCACCCAAACCAGCCTGCAGGGTGTGGCTCTAAGGAATGTAGTATGGCTGGTGTAATTGGCCCTGGGTCCGTAGGGGCGGGTAGTTGTATACGGTTACAATTAGATATATGTATGTATATACCAAAAATGTCCTTTTTCTCCAATTGCATTCTTTATGAATACATAGAGGAACATTTCATCAACCTTGAACTGCTTCATATATAAGAACATCTCTTCCTTAACTTTAGGCATCATGCATGAACATATATCTCACATAGTTTATATCATGTCATCATGTGAGTGGGGGCACCATTGCTTTTAGATTACATAACCTTCTCCCCACTCCAAGCCCAAGAATAATAATGCTCTCTGTCCAAATATAATTCTTTACTGAAAATCCGTATATTTTTACAAAGTGCCATGAGAACTATGGAGTAGAACCCCTTATAGTTGTAGTATAGGGATCCACTCTTTGGGGGACACCGGCATGCAACATGCTTCCCATCAAGTGCCCTGCAGGTATGGGGGAAGTTCCACCTCTCCAGGAAGTTGTCAGAGATGGCACGCCATCCATCCGGAGTGGTGGAGAAGGTCATCACCCCGTCAATGCACTCTGCAATGATGGACTTGCACACCTCTCTCATGATGAGAGATTGGGTGTTGGGTGGCACCATCCACCCAAACTTCATGGAAGCGTACTTGTTGCCCGATGCTAGGTGACTCAGAGTCAGGGCAAGCTTCAGGCCAGGCTCGAGTAGCTCCCTGTAGGTAGTGTAATTTTTGGTGATCCGCGGACCCACTCTGGCTAGCATCTCATCGAACAGCTGGGGAGGCATCCGTATGAAGTTGTCCTCATTATGGAGTTCCACTAGAAGCTGGTCATACAAGCCAAACTCATGCCACCTCCTGATCCACTGCCGCACCCACAAACGCTTCGGGTGATATTTTGTCCTTCTCCTTCTTCTAGGCTCAATATCGTGCAGTAACAACACATTTGTCTCACGGTGAACTTCGGGAATGGCCATTTGGTAGTCCTACATGACCCACTCAGGCGCATGTATCCGCTGCGAAGAGCGAAGCTGTTCTGCTGACAGTAGGACATTGTAGGTCTTTACATTCGAAGCATGTGACAGACATTACTCACACGTCAGACGTTCGTCAACTATGTCAGGACACATTTGCGTTAGGCACACGTCACAGACACGTTGGACCTAGGTTGAGATACGTTAACCCCACGTTGTCTGAGCACAGGCCGCATGTTCCTCCCGCCTGTCCGTCAGTCTCACGTAAGACAACGTTGATCTAACGTAGCTGACGCAGCTCTATCGCACGCCTAACTTATCTCAAGGTTGACCTAACATGAGTGTAAAGTCATTCCAACATAACTGCTTTATGTTGCGATGCAGCAAAAGTTTTGGGTATGTCCACAACCTTGACGCATGCTGCCATAACTCAATGTAACCTGATGTATCTCGACGTAACTCAACGTCTGCCTAATATAAGTGTCATGTAACCCGCCGTGCCTCAACGTAATGACCAAAATTCACATACGTCGGCTCATGTTAGCTCGTTATGTTGTAGTGTGACAGGACCATAATGGCCAGCTACCGGGCACTGTGGCCGAATTGGTAGAGCGTGGACCTCGCGGGAGATCATGAGTTCGGGAGTTTGGTTCCCGGTCGAGTCAAACCAATGACTTATAAAATTGATACTTGTCGCTTCCTAGCCTGGTGTTCGGCATTAATAGGATAGGGCAAGGACTGGTTAGCTAAATGTCAGGAAAATATGACTGATAGGGATATCGGGTCATAGTGCCAGCGGCCTGATTTCCCAGTGGGGCAGCACTATAAAGTCACCATGAGTGCACACTGTCACAAGACGATACCCGTCGTGATATGACCTTAGATGTTGTCAGGATGTAAAACTCGAATGACCAACTTAAGGGCCAGCCAGAATGTTAGGCTCAATCCAATACGTCTATCTTGTATCTTATTTTATTATGGAAGTAATTAATAAGACACATATTATTCGGACTACCAATGCTTCCAAATAATTAAGATGAAGATCTCTCAAAACAAAATTGTCCACTAAGAAAAAGGTGAGCGCTGCACGATCCTGTCAGTCTATAGATCCTCTACAATGGTGGTTGGGATTCAACATAAATATTGACACACATCAATACAGTATGAGTGAAACTACCGGTTGAATGGAGGCGCTTCACTTCCCATGGTGCATCTGGCCGCGCGTTAAAGTTTACGAGCTGTATGTTAAAGAGACGCCCATGCATCTAATACAACGCAAACTTTACTAAGAGTATGTCATCTCATGCTTTAGCAGTTAGCACATTAATTATGAACAAGGGATAGTGTTTGTATGATAATGGTGCTCATTGCATCCCGGTAGTGTTAATCACAACGCCATCACCAGGTGTGAATGGCTAGTAATATGTTTGTTAAATAAAAAATAGAGAATACTTTAACATT
This sequence comes from Branchipolynoe longqiensis, assembly GCA_030323885.1. NCBI lineage: Eukaryota > Metazoa > Annelida > Polychaeta > Phyllodocida > Polynoidae > Branchipolynoe > Branchipolynoe longqiensis. Next base: position 47,969,116 of record CM059196.1, on the reverse strand, counting down.
TTGTGTGGCGAATTGCTGGTGACACTTGTGGCAGAGTGTGTCCATGACGTTGCCTGTACAAAATTTATATCAAGCGGATCGATGTCTCCTCAGTCTCTGTTCAACTACAACCATCGTTACTTTTATTGTTAGCCCACCTATTGAATTGAAAAGTCCTAATGGTTTTCAGCTTAGGTCATATTCTAAGAGTAGAGCTACATTTATTAGGTGTGTCGTTAGAATCTATATTTATTTTTCCTTAGTTTGGCACCAAACGCATTTTTTAAACAGTTGTTGATATATATATTTGAATTTTGAAAGGAAAACATGCAACAACTACTTTATTGATGTAGGTGAGAATCTTGCCAGAATGTTTGACCAGGCTGTAGATAGTCAGGACACCTACACGTTCACCACCAATGATCAGACGTATGATTTGACTGAGATAACACAGGAGCAAATCCTCAGAAAGGTCAATGCTGCATCAGCATATAAGTCATCTGGCATTAAAGACATCAGCTCAGCCCTAATGAAGGTTTCAATTACTGCACTTATAAATGAATTCACTCACCTGTATAACCTAGTGGTCAACACTGGTATTTTCCCGGAAAGCTGGAAACTAGCCACAGTTTCACCCATCCCAAAGACCAATAACCCAAGATACTATACTGAGCTGTGCCCAATATCTATTCTCCCTCCGACTGGCAAAATCATAGAACAAATTATACATGATGAGATAAAACATTTTTAGAGTCTTCCAATTACCTAAAGGGGCTGTCACATTAGGGTTTTTTGCGGGAGCGTACGGCGGCGTAGGTGCGTTACGTCATATACATCGGCATATGCCGCCATACGCCATCATATGCTATGTGTACGCCATGCATAGGCCGTCATGTGCCGGCCTATGCCGGCATATGCCATCATACACCACCATATGCTTTCTCCCATCCGTCCGTCCAAATTTTTGTGTGCATGCTAAAAAAATCTCGACCTACAGGAGCGTATGGTTCATACGCTTCTCATACGCTGGCATACACTCCTTGTATGCCGGCGTATGCTCCTCGTACACTAGGGGTATGCTGGCGCATGCTACGCATATGCTCAACTTGCGTCACTGGCGTATCTCTACCGTATGTAGCGTATGTAACGTGTTACGTATTCTAGCGTACTCCTAGCATATGCACAGCGTATGCACAGCATATGCGCAGCATATTCAAAGCGTGTGTCATAGGTCAGGACATCGATCTGAGCCGGGTAAACGGACATGTTTGGACCATCCCATTTCTTGTGGAGACTGCTTCCTAACAGGTCCACTGTTTATTAATGCTGCAGTTCTGCAGCCAGTGACCGCTAGGTCACAAACCCCCCAATAAGTAAGTAAGCCTAACAGGTATTATATAATAATAATAATAATAATAATAAACCTAACAGGTATCTAAGGTCGATATGTAGGATAAAATCTAGGTACATGTGTGTGTAGTGGGTGTGTGTGTACATGTTTGCACCATCCCATTTCTTCATATTTCATATGGAGACTGCTTCCTAACAGGTAGTTGCTTTTGATAGTGGTTGGAGCACATGTTTGGACCGTCCTACATGGATGTCACACAAATATTGTACACTAATTATTCAGTTTATTTTTTATCTCATCAATTCATATTTTACATAGCTGTAAAGGGGAGATTTCTAGCTTTCATTTGCAACCAAAAAATGTAAATAATTCAAACATTAGATTATAACTCTCCATGTGACACTTCTGGCCAGTTTTCAGTAGAGTGACCCATGTGTGGATGTATGTATGTGTGGATACCCATCCTGATATAACCTTAGATGTTGCTAGGATGTAAAACAACAACAAACAAACATCGATCTGAGCTGGTTTAACGGACATGTTTGGACCGTCCTACATGTTTGCACCGTCCCATTTCTTCATATATCATATATGGAGACTGCTTTCTAATAGGTAGTCGCTTTTGATAGTGGTTGGAGCACATGTTTGGACCGTCCTACTCTGGATGCCACACAAATATTGAACACTAATTATTCAGTTTATTTAAGATAAGATACGCTTTGCATACGCTAAGCATAGGTTCTGCTTAGGTTATGCATACGCTACTCATACGCTCATATACTACACATACGCTACTCGTATGCTACTCATACGCTACTCGTACACTACTCATACGCTACTCGTACGCTACTCGCACGCTCCACATGCCAATCAAAACTGTCAAAAAATGTCACAGCACGCTCCCATACGCTCCTCGTACACTCCTCATAGGTTCCATATACGCTCAAAACCACCCGAGAGGTCACCAAAGGTCATCATAGGCCAGCACACGCAGGACTTACGTAGGTTTTCAATACCCTCCCGCCATACGCCATAATGTGACAGGGCCTTAACCACCCAACAAAATGGATTTAGAAAAGACAGATCAACAACTAAGGCATTGGCCTCTCTTATGGATGAGTTATTGACCAACATGGACAAAGGTGAACTTACAATTGCAGTATCAACTTCAAAAAATCTTTCGATACAATTGACCATAGAATACTACTGCAAAAAATCCAGAAAGCAGGACTGGGGAAGAAAACCTGTACATTCATGGCCAACTACTTAACTAATAGGAAACAATGCACAAAACTTAATGACACTGAGTCAACCATCAGGACTATTAAAACTGGAGTTCCACAGGGTTCAACCCTGGGCCCCCTTCTGTTTTTAATCTTTATAAATGATTTACCCCAAGTATCAGAGGATGCAACATTCACATTATTTGCAGACGATGCAGCACTCACAGTACACAATAAAGATTTCCAAATAGCAACTGATCAGGTTCGGACAGTGCTGACCAGGGTTAACCTGTGGTGTTGTGAAAACAAACTATCCCTTAACACCAATAAAACTGAGTTTGTCATTTATGGCACCAAAGCAAGGAAGGCAAGGGCACAACCCTGCATATTGGCGGAAACCAAATTAAGGAGGCAAGTGCATACAAGTACTTAGGAACAGTGATTGATTCTACCTTAAATGGGAATCAACAGCTGGCTAGACTAACTCAATCATTGGCACTAAAAATTACTGCAATCAGGAAGATGCGGAGCTTCATAAGCGAAAACACTGCCCTACTGCTATATAAATCAACAGTTCTACCAATAATAGACTATAATGATATAATTCATGGATTGCTCATAAAGCAGCAACTGACTAAGCTACAAAGGATCCAAAACCGGGCATTAAGAACAATTTATTGGGGCAAAACACTAAGTGTACAGGAAATGCATGACACAGCAAACCTAGATTACACATCTCCTATCACTTATGTACAGAAGAGCCAGAGATACCCAATATATAGAAAACACAAAAAGGAATACTAGACGGGCTGATTCCACTCTACTCAAAGTCCCCAAGCCTTACACAAAGTAATTAAAGCACCAATTTACAAAGGCAGCACGATGTGGAACAACCTACCAACCAGAACCAGGGCAGCATCCTCTTACCTAGAATTTAAAAACTCACTAAGAGTACATCGGATGGGGCAGGCCCTTATGCAGTTGCAGTAAAGTATGTTCCATGGTGTCACCATACCGTAAGTGGCAGACCACCAAACCCTCAGCCTCGGTTTCTCCCCCCCACCCCCACTTTTTTAATTTGTTGCTGTTCCTCTGTTATCTCCAGTCAACCATATACGATGACAGAGACAGTCCAGGTAAAAATGAAAAATTTTAGACCTAAATGCACTGGGATTGGTCCCACTGCTTCACTGGTCACAGCTGATCCAGTGTATTATTAACAACCCCACCCCAACAACATAATTCATAAACTCACATAACTAACTACATTAGAGTTACACTAGAATTTTCCTAACAAACCAACATTTATATATCGCTTACCTAACTGCAACTGAACATTAAAACTTACTACAAGTTTACCAACTAAATACAGAAGATAACTTCTGCTTACATTCTAAATAATATGTAAATACTCACATTGATCTGGCTAATATTGATCTGGTTATATGACACTACTATACCATATTGTTATGGAAGTTTTGGGTTTCAGAATTTCATTGTGCTACATGGTGCAAATTGTGTATTCAACAGGTATTGTACACCTTATTCTATATACCTTTTGTGTAAATAACCCAAATTGAAAAATGGCTGGAAGACCAGTGCTTTGGCACTGACAAAAGACTTATTCAGCAGAATAAACATATTTACCAAAAAGAAATATATATTTGCTATTCCCAAATAAAATATTAAAACATGCTCTACAAGCCATCCAGACACCATAAAAGACTTATTTAATGCCTCTTTTGAAACAAGGCAAATTTGTCGAAGCCTGGAAGATGGCCACTATCACCCCCATCCATAAAGGTTGAGACAAAGCATGGGCAACTACAGACCCATATCAATCCTACACACCCCAGGCAAATTGATTGAAAAAAATACTACACAGGCATATAAATAAACACCTGAACAAGAATAATATACTAAACTCGAGACAAGGGGGATTCAGAAAACTCCACTCCACATAGAAAACCATAACCATACTCACCAGTGACTTACTCACCTCAATGAACAAAAAGAAATATATGGGGCAGCATTTATAGACATCAGCAAGGCTTTTGACACAGTAGATCACAAGATACTACTTCAAAAACTATTCCAAAGTTGCCCACAAAAACTGGATCGAATGCTACCTGAGAAATACGGAACAAAAAACCAAAGTAGAAAATAGCATATCAGAATGCAAACCAATTACATGTGGAGTCCCACAAGGGTCAGTCCTCGGACCACTACTCTTCATAATATACATAAATGACCTACAGAAGTGGCTAGACACTGAATGCCTCCAGCTATATGCAGATGATACTGTCATATATGCTGAGGGCAACACTGAGGAAGAGGTAACAAATATACTAAATAAACTACTACAGAAACTGGATGACTGGTGCGAATCTAATAAAATAACCATAAATGCCAGCAAATCCAAAACAGTCCTCTTCTCACATATACCACTACTGGAAAGTAAGGCCCAGTGTAAACTAGGAAATCAGGCGCTGGAAAAAGTAAAGCACTACAGATACTTTGGCCTAGAGCTGGACAGCCAACTAAACTACAACCTATGCATGACAAAAATCATACACAAAATAAATCACAAACTCTGGTTATTTGCCAAATTAAGAAAATTCATGACACAAGAAATGGTAATAAAGGTCTTCAAAGGAATGGTACTCCTGTACTTTGACTATGGAGACACAATATAGATGGGAGCAAAGCAAGAACTGCTCAACAAGCTGCAAATCCTACAAAATAAAGCATTAAAAATATGTCTTGGGGTGGACAGAATGCACTCCACCTATGACCTGCACATGCAAACCAAAGCAAAATTGCTAAAAAAAAATAATAGAAGAGTAGTACACCTCAAAACCCTCGCATTTGGGTACAGTTGCGATAGGAAATACCAAAAGCAACCAACCAGAGATACACAAATAAACATTGCACCACTAATAAAACAAACAAGGAGCCGCATAAAGGCCCATAAGAGAAGCACATTAGAAATGGCTGCTAAAGGTTGGAATGCCCAATCAGTAAAAGAAAGGCAGATCCCTGATCTAAAGACATACAAAACATATCTATGTAAAAAAGGGAGGACGCTGATGACACCCTAGGGCCAGAACCCCAGATGGGCATGTGATAGGTCATGGCCCACAAACAGGGCTGCCCCAAGGGAAAAACCTGGACCACTCTCAGTAGATAACGAACAACCACAAACCATCAAAAACAGAGACTCCCGATCTCAAAACATACGCCAATATATATGTAAAAAAAAAAGGGAGACCCTGAAAACACCCTGGGGCAAAACCACAGAAGGGCATGTGATAGGTCACGGCCCACAAACTGGGCTGCCCCAAGGGGGTAATCTGGACCACCCTCAGTAGATAACGAACAGCTATAAACTATGTACAAGCCTATAAATGTAGAGTAGGCTATTTCATAAGTAGTAGTAAAACAAAAACAAAAAAACCAATATACTATTTGCACCCACTACAAGGATGATCAGAAAATAAAACCAACAACACCTACACTTAGAACTAAAACCATTAGCTATCTATCGGACCTTCCCTATTTCGGATCGACCTTGGATAGCCAAACCCAACACAAAACAAGCTCAAACATCTATGAGCAAAGAACACACTTAACTGCCAACAGCTACCTAGCAGTCCTTCCCTATTTCATATCAACCTTGGATAGCCAACCACAACACAAAACAAGCTCAAACATACTAAATAATCACCATGTACCTGCTACTGTGTGAGAAACAAAAACATCTTATCACCTCCTACTGTGTGATAAGATTAAAACGACTACTCCAACTGGCCAGCATTGAAAACAAGCCCGAGCACTCAAGCTTACATGCTATGGACAGTATAAACACAGCATACAAAATATAAATTAAAAATAAATTAACAAATATTCCCACCAAAATTCTTGACATAAATTTGTGCAGCTTGCAGCAGTGATTGTAGGTCAAAGTGTTACTATTCTAAGTCAAATGTTTCTATTGGAGGGCAAAGTGCTGCTATTGGAGGGCAAAGTGTTACTATTGGAGTTCAAAGTGTTACTATTGCAGGTCAAATGTGTTACTTTTGGAAATCAAAGTGTTACTCTTGGAGGTCAAAGTATTACTATTGGAGGTCAATGTGTTACTACTGAAGGTCAAAATGTTACCATTAGAGGTCAAAATGTTATATTGGAGGTCAATGTGTTACTATTAGAGGTTAGTTGGCATTACTAAACTGCCTCTCTGATAAAACTGCATAGTGTATCCAAAATGAAGAAGGGAATACTCATGCATATCGGTTATTAAATCTCACCGAAATGCATTAATAGACTCCTATGTCGAGTATTACAGCTTAGAAACAACCTACATAGAAAAATACTACGAGACCCTTCCGAAATTGTTAAGCCTTTTTCCTCTGGAGTATTCTGAATCTAAAGTACTTTTCGGATGCCCTATACCCACCACCTTCCCAATACCACCCCATTTATCCTGGCATCACAGAATTGGAATAGCTGTGCCTCAATCCCAGAAACTAAATAATGTGTCAAAGCCAACAAATTTCTTTTATTTTTTTGTGTGTTTGGGGTGGGGGGGGGGGGGAGTTCGACTTCCGCATCAGTTGTTCACTTTTCGTAATGAAAATGGCGACATGGTGGGGTATCAAAAACAAATAATGCATCAATTGGTTGTTCTTTTTCATTGGATATTGAACCTTACTGACCATACTTATATTCAAGTTGCCATAATTATCACTCAGGACACGGATCAGTATATAGTGGTAATTTTAATTCGTTTAAGGTTTGCGTTACAGAGTGGATGGTATTCTTGTTACATATGTTTCTGAGTCAGGGTAATGTTCGAGCGCTCAGCCAAAGGTAGTGGAGAGCGTGAAGGGACATGCCCTGATGGCGTTACGAGGCACGTATTGATGGACCGCAGATGATGTCCAAGTGCCGAATGTCTGGATGTCGTCCAGGGTGGCACCGAGGGCCACGCAGGCCTGTGCGCCCCCTCGGCGGAGGCTGTGCAGGGTCACCGTGCGTGGCGCAGGGTGGCCGGATGAGGCGAGTGCCAGTCGTATGACGGCCAGGAGGGAATTGGGGCGCAGGGGCATGCCCGATGTGGTGATGAAGACTGGGCCTTGTTTTTGGAGGGGGGCATTGTCAGTGTAGGCACGCCAGGAGGCGACTGGGCAGAAGGGTGACCCGGGGATCGCCGGCACCGCTATGTCAAGGTGCTCGCCAGATCTCCATCTCGTCTTCGTCGACGCGACGTGGATGTTGATGCCTTCGTCAGTTAGTGTAATGTCGGCTGCCCGCAGTGCATGTCTGCTCGTCCGGCAGTCGTTTGGCTCCCACAGGTTGGACTGCCTGAGTATCGTGAAGTATGCGAGCAGTGTGGCCGCCTTCAAGACACTTCCGTTCGGTCCGGACCGTGATAGGAACTCGACAATGTTCTTGATGTTGCGCGGTGTTATTGGCGGGGCCTGTGTTGGTACATGTTGTGACGATCTCTGTATGCCCCTTTTCATGAGTCCCACGGGGTACGTGTCAAACGCATCATGCACTCCTCCGACCATGCGCACCCACGTGCGCGCGCCGCTGAGGTAGTTAAGTACCGCGCCGGGGGTCTTCAGCACGTCCGATAGATGTAGTATGTAGGACAGTATCATGTACTGTGTTGGCCGGGATGGTTGGGCTCCGTGTCGAGTGAGGTATGCGATGTACGTCGTCACCTGTCGATTCTTGTTCTTCTAGGTTCCGGGAGCGAGGCCGTCATGGATCTTCTTTATGAGTCGCTCGTGATGTTGGTCGGAGAAACCTGGGGATGAGAGGCAAGATGTTATGGGGAACAGCCAGGTTATAGGCCGGGGGTGAGTACGTGGTCGAAGTCGACATGGACCTGTACTAGGCCGCGGTGCGCCAGCATGACTTGGGCTGTCTGGCGAGCTGAGTTGTCGTTGTGGCGCCTGCTTAGCGCGTCCGCTAGGACAAGGTCCTTTCCAGGCTTGTGATGCACCTGTCTGTCTGTGCTGAGTGTGGCTTCAAGGAGCCATATTTCTCTGGCGCACGCCGTCAGCACCGGATCGCGGCCCTTCCCGTCGGCCATCACTTGTTGTGACGCCGAGTTGTCGGTGCTTACGTGTATGGTGTGTTGGTGTGGTCTGAGAGGTAGTAGGGCCTTGATCGTGGCGATGAGGTTGAATGCCTCTAGTTGGGCGATGGTCATTGTCTTTCTTGTGACTCTTTTGGGATACCTTTCGGCATAGTAGTGAGTCGGTGAGTGGGCTCCAGCCCCGGTGAGGGACGAGTCACACTCTATGCGCCAGTAGTTCTTGAAGTTTTGGTGCAGCAGTACGTATCCGTTGGAGGCCTCAGTGAATTTGTCGAACCACGCGATGTCCTGGAGCATCTCTTCCGGCACGGTGTGCTTGCCGGTCATGGGTGCGTTCCTGAGTGCATCGAGGATCCTAGAGATGAACCTTCTCGTGGACCTGATGCACTTTGCGACATGCTGGAGCCTGCCTACGAGTCTCTGTATGTCGCGCCTCGACGCCTCTTTCCCGGCCGTCCACAGGCGGCACTCGGTGAGCACCTCAGCGAGTTTGTCTTCGGGTATCTTGACCCACATTCTGTCGGTGTTAATTTGGAAGCCTAGCCACTCGAGCTGTTTCGTGGGTGGGACGCATTTCTGGGGTGACAACTCGAGGCCCAGTGTGTGTGCGGTGTGTAGGAGGTCTTCATACGCGTGTGCGGCCTGGTGTTTGGTTGCGGCGGCCCTGACAAAATCGTCGAGGTAGCACAGCATATGGTGTCCCTTCTTTCTCATCAGTTGGACCACCACGTTTGTCATTCGGGCGCAGGCCATTGATGATGTCCTGCATCCGAATGGGGGCGCGGCATCGATGTAATATCGTCCATCGTACTGTATGCCTAGTAGTGGGGTTGAGAGGGGGCATGCGCGCAGCTGCCTGTACGCCCTGGAACTGCGCTCTCCTTATTCCCTCGTTCACGCTGGCTTTCCCTGGGTATGATAGGTTGACAACCACTCGCCTCGACTGCGAGTACCGCTTCGGCCTGGTCATGATTGGGCTGCTCTGTGTCCATGGCTTAAAGGGGGGTTTGTCGAATGGGCCTAGGAGGGCACCATGCTCGACCTCCTTTCTCACATACTCGGCAATGTGGATGTCATGTGCAGGGTCCTCTGCGTGGTTAGCGGTGGCGGGGACCGGGGGCAGTGGTGATGTATAGTCCACCGGCCAGCCGAACTCCAAGAAGTCCACAACCTGTCGGTCGTGATAGTCCTTAAGCAGATGACGCCACGCGGGTATGTTCAGGCCTGATGGTACCGGTATGCGCATCCCCATATAGTTCGGGAGCGCGCATCTATGGACAGTGTCGTAGAGCCTCATGTACGTGGTGTTGTTCGTCCATAGTGCTGTTATCGTGTGGGGCCATATGTCGTGTAGTATGAATCTGTAGGCCGTTGGTGTTAATGGGGGGTTGTATGGTGGGGCTAGGTCGTCCCCGTCATCGTTCAGTATGGTGTCTATGTCGTCCGGCTGGTGGTGACGTAGTTGCCGTCGATCGGGAGTGTGCTTCCGTAGAGTGCTCGTTTGGTTGTCGTGTAGATATGCTGGTCGCTGCGAATGGGGTTATGGCATTGCATGGTCGTGTTGTGTTCGTTCGTGTTTTTGTGCCAAGCCGTTGGTTTCTGATAGCTTGTGGTTGTCGGGCGGTGCGTGTGTCGATCCGTCCGTGTGCATCTGTCCGATCAGTCACCATCAGTCCATGGTTGCTATCGTCGTCTGCAGGTTGGTCGTTGGCACCGCCTTGTATGTGTGGGTGGTTGGTAGGTGCAGTGTCCGGGTTGGTTGCACCGTTTGTTATGACACCACACGCACGTGGTTGGGTGGCTTGCGCGGTGGCTCCACCTTGCGTCACGTGGCGGCGTGCGGGTATGGCTTCTTCTGTGGTGTGTGTGTAAGTAGGTCAGTGTTGTTGTCGTGAGTATTTTCTGTTATGGCAACAAACGCACGTGGTTGGGTGGTTTGCGCGGTGGCGCCACCTTCCCTCACGTGGTGGCGCCACCTTCCGTCACGTGGTGGCTTGCGGGTGTGGCTTATCCCATGGCGTGGTGCGGTGTGTGTGTAAGTAGGTCAGCATTGTTGTCGTGAGTAGTTTTCGTGCGTGTTGTTGTCGGGGTACCCTCGCGGTACTCGCCGTCGGCTGTATGTGCTGCGGTATCCGTGCCGTCACCAGTTGTCGTGGCGATTCGGCCGCCTCTTAAAAATCCGCCTTGGTCGTACCTTTGTCCGTACCGTTCCTACGATCAAAGAACCTTCTCTTATTCTGACATTCTTTTTCTGGATGCCGGTTTGCCTTTGCGTATTTCGTGGCGCACCATGCACACAGGTGGCACTTCCTGTCGGGCTTTATCCCGTGGGATGTGATGAAGCCGCATTCTTCTGCCCAGTTCCACTTTGGGCATGGCTTCCCATCCGTGTCTTTATTATATACTGGGCGGTCGTATTCCGATCTCTCCGATCTGCTCGTCGTACTGTCAGTCTTCTTTGCTGTGGTGTCGTCGGCAGCGTGCTGTTTCGTCGCTTGCTCGTTGCCGAGCGCTCGATGTCGTCGAGGCGCTCGGTCATCCTTTCTAGTTTTTCGTCCATCTTCTGGAACCCATTGAATGCCTCCAGAAGTGCAGACGAGTCGGATTTCCTCCGCTTTCCGGCTGCCCTGTCTGGGCTGTTCGGTGTGCGGCCTCCCTCGTGGCGTTCCTCGGTGCGGCTAGATCTCGACTGTGTTTTGTTTGTTGTTTTTTCGCGTAATACTACTGATTTGGGTCGTCCCCGGGTTCTCTTAACTGTGGGGGGCGCTGGTGTTGTCGGTGGAGTGTCCTCCCTTTGTCTTTTGGTACGTGTAGACGGCATTTTCCAGGTATTTTGATGAATACTCCAGGCTAAGGCTCGCAGCAACCACGCGGCAGGTTCGGGTTCACTGGCGGAAGTGAGCTGCTCCGAGCTCCACGGTTAACGCCAGTGTAATCCGCTAGGGGGTGGGCGTTTGCTGGCTTTAGAAAATAGGTGGCGCCACCATCGCATAGAGTTCAGTGGTTAAGGTTTAAACGGTCCTGAGTTCCAAATTACCCATGTTGCTCCGCAACATGAACAATGTTGGCCTTGCAATGTTAACTACTGTAAACTTTTTTTATGGAAATGTATTATATATGGTTAAGAGAGCAAGATTAGCTTGGTTGCTACTTGTGAAACCTTTAGCATTTCTCAGAATTCAAGATGGCGGTCTGGGCCATCTTGAATTTTGGCCAATTTTCAACTTTTGATCTCGATGACATAGAGGGTGGTGTAATACCTCTCTATAGTTTTCCAGGATGGGGAGTCCATTTCTGGAGTTATTTTTTGGATACGGGGTCAAAGTTAAGGTCAAATCAGAGGTCAAAGGTAAAATTTGACCTAAAATCAGGAAGAAATTACTTCTATTGACCAATTATATGTGGTTTGTTGCCTATCTATTCCAGAATGTCAGGGTTTACTAGGATCGATAGGTAGGGACATGTATGTTTGATATGTCTACGTGTAGGTAGGTCCTGGGTACCATTAGTCAAGTTGCCATAATGTTGACCTTGCAATGTTAACTACTGTCATCATCATCATCATCATGCTGTCGGTCGCGATGCGACAAAGACTGCTTTCATTACTTGACTGCATTGTACATTTCATGAAAGCTGCCTGCAAAAGTGTTGAAGTGCTGCTGGCTTTTGCAAGTTACCAGTGGCACTCTCTCGGGGAGCAAATAGAGGTTTAACACCAGCAAGAACATGTCCAGACAGGCGCAAAACTATTTGTCCATGCAGTGGCTGGTCGGGAGATGTTGGGAGTTCCATACATCAACCGCCCTTGATGCTGCCACAGTGACATGGTTTTCTGTTTAGGGTTTGCTCCCTTAGCCTTCGGTTCTGTCAAGAACATGTACCACAAGGCAGTGGTTTACAACTCTGCAGGGCAGGGGCGTCAAACTCCCTGAGGTATTGTAACAAGGAAATAAAGAGTATATTTATTGATCATCGACACTTGGCTCCCCTTCATCGTCTTTGATATCCATCAGCTTGCTGTTGAAAGGACTACTGGTGCTGTTGAGATGGCCGGTGTCATGGCAGAGCCTTCGATGCTCCAACCAAAGTTGGCAATATTTCGAGCTTTTTCAGGTGGTTCACGTTGGTCCGCGGCCTTCCACAGTAGCATCTGAAGACGAGCTTGGAGCACATGCAGCTACAGGTTGCCATCAGTCGGTGGACATTTCTTCAGTGGCGGATGTTTCTTATGGCCATGGTAGAAGTGAGCATGTGCGTCATTCATTGTTGTTCATCCCTTCTGTCCGTAGAGGGGTAAGAAGAATGTATATGCTGTCTCCTGGAGCTGAGCATGGGTCGCGCCAGCCTGTCCGAGCACTTGATCGAGATCTAGTATATCTATCTCTAGGAGCTTGAGCGCTGACTTTTTTCCTTTTCCAAAGGGGTATGACACTGTATCGCAGCCTCACAGTGCGTGGATACCAAGAAGTTGACTGCACTTTCTGGGGCCTAACCGCTGAACAGTTTTGTTGATGTCCAAGACATTGCCATTCCACTTTTCCTTGGCGACAACTCACATCCCCAATGTCCAGTTATCTTTACAGTACAGGTATATATATATATATGGGATATATAATTTATTACTATGAGTATAAAGGGGCGGAGCTCTATTCCTATATCCTGCAGGATCCTAGCATTTAATGCTGCCTTTTATTATTAACCCACGATATTTATTGTTATATTCGCTGTGGGCCGGTTCCCGCTGCGCTTTCCTGGCGCCCCACCATGTTGCCATATGCCAGTCAGACCTTGTTAGGCTCACATCGGCGCCAGTTTAGGGAGGTCTAGAGAACACAGTGTAGGGAGGTCTAGAGATCACAGTCAACGAGCTACCTGTGTTTTTTGTTTATACTTGTCGTCCGGGACAGCGGATGACTTTCAGTGTTGGATTACTGGTGTAGGACGATCAGTGGACAATCGATTCGACGATTTGCGAGTCGATTTAACCTGCCATATTGAGGAATGTTCGACAGGGCTGACGGTATTGTAAAAACATTTGAATACTTGACCGTTGAGAAAAATATTACACAAGTGTCTTTTATATTGAGTGTCGATCACCAGCGATGGGCTTGTGAGTCGATTTCAACTGTCCATATGGAGGAACGACCGGCAAAGCTGACGGTATCGTAAAAACATTGTGAATTTCCGACCGTTGAGAAAAATACTTCATGTGTGTCGATTTCATTGTGTCGATCGGCGGTTGGGTTTGTGAGTCGCTAACTCGGCGGAATGCAAGCATTTGAAGGCAGGAGGGTCGTATCGATCATCGACTATAATTTCGATCGACTGTATTTTCGATAAACTTGTTGATAAGAAAATACTGACTTAGCACCGATCGACACAATTGCCCTGCTGACATCGCAATTCATTATGCTGCATTGACAATTAATGTGAAAATAACTGAACTAAGTTAACACAGTTGTGAGTTCTAAATATAATCGACATTCAGGTCGATTTTAGACTAACTTAATTAGAGGCTTACCGTAAAATATAGCTGATCTGCAATATATGGGCCCTAGTATTGTAAATGAAGACCATGGGTCACGCTATAACACACCTGGTATTTTTGGCTGCCATAGCCTAGCTGAAAAGCGCAGCGGCACGACTCGAGATTGGCAATAATCAGGTGAAATTCATGTGTGTCGACCATCAGCACGCTGGAATGCGATACCATTACCATACATTTTGTGCTCTGCAAGTATTACATACATAGTCGTAACACTGGATAGTTCATAGAACGAAGCCCGGTCGATTAAAGGGACTATGACGATAGACTTCTGCGCAGTGTGTGGATCGAGTCACGACGGAGTCGAAGTAGATTACTGCAGTAAGAAGAAGAGGACAGCGGGACCAACGTGCAGAACTACACGAAGCAGTGCCGCTAAGATGTCTAGGTCAACGACGGGGGAGTCAGAGTCGGAACCTGCTTCTGACAAGTTGGCTCTGGAAGAACAACGAGATGCGGTGCGGTGAGAGTTGGAAGAACTAAAATTGGAGGATGAGCTAATGGAGCTAAAAGATGAACGGGCCATCTCCTAGCGGCACGTGAGAAGAAAGGGAGGCGCGGTAAAAAGGCTGCGACGAATTCACCTCAACGTCGGGAAGACAGCCCGGTTGGGGCAACATGCAAGATGCTGGCCAACGACCAACCGTTGGCCACCGGTACGACGGATTCAGGCTATTCAAACTACGGACGCTCAAGGAATAGATCGAGGGAGCAGCGGCACCGACATCGACGTTCGTCCAGCAGTTCATCGGTGGATAGTGTGGATCGAAAACTTAGAAGTAAGTGGTCCCTGAAGCGACATGTCGAGTCAAAAAAAGATGTGAAGAAACTCAACTGTGAAGAAATTATCTGCGCAACCGCTGCCTGGGTGTTAGAAATTCCAGAGATGTCTATCCAGGACCACCGCGCTATGTGGGAACACATATATTTCCTCTCACACCGGGCTAGCTATGGTGAATATCAAGATAGTGCGCATGCGGACTATGACTTGTGCATCCGTAAGTTGGCGGTCAAACGTGGGTTTGAGGCATTTTCCAGCGCCCATACGGGAAAAAGTGTTCTTCATTATGGCCCGGACAATATAAAGAAGAAGCAGTCAGTTCTACGGAAATACAGTGAGGGGAAGCGAGGCAGTCGAGGCAGCAAGCCGAACACTGCTTGCTATGCCTGGAACAGCGAGCAGGGCTGCAGCAGGAAGGAGACGGAGTGCAGGTACGAACATAAGTGTTCAAAGTGTGGCGGTAGGGGCCACAAGAGAGTCACTTGTAAGGACTGATCTACTAGAACATTGGAGCACCTGCCTGATCGCACACCTGTGTCCGACCCAACAGTAGTCACGAGTGGACAGAGTACTGTTGGTGTGGGGAGCGCACCTCAAATAGTGATGCAGGTGGAGACTACGGGAGCTTCAATATGAGATGTTGATCAACGTCAGGCAATATTGTACACGTCAACCATTGACAACAGCTCACAACGCGAGAATGGGAGAATGAACATGCAACCAGTCACAACAGGGGAGATAGGTCAGCAGGGGAATAATTACCCTACATTGGAGCAATGCGCAGGGAGGAGCAGCAGTGAGATACGGGGTGGGGATGTGCGATTGGAGGACGATGCCTACCAGGGAGTATCACGGGTGACACCACACCGCAGGGAAGGGGGATTGGAACACCCACCAGTAAAAAACAAACCTGGATTGTGTGAACAGCTGACCGGAGTGTCTGCCACGATAGCGCGGGCAGGCTACGAGGACCTATTAAGAGTGCATTGTGATAGCGATAAACGCTGGTGCGTGTCAGTAAGGGAGAACACAAACAGTATGTATGTAACTTTTCGGGTGGACACTGACTGTCTGAGTGGCACTTGCGCATGCGTTTACGAATTGCTTTCTATGCCATGTCAACTAAAACCTTGTCGTTTATTTGCAGAAGCATTTTGTAGGGGGGACACTGACATAGATGCTATGTTTCTCCTGCAGGGCACAGTCTTTGGGTTCCATGTTATTGATGACAATTGTGACGTAATGTATGGCTGTCAGCGGGAGAGAAAGAAATCTAGATGGGAGAGAAATATAATAGAGACCGGGCTAGCAGCGGAGTTAGAGGAGGGAGTGCTAAGGAAAGTCGATAGTCCTCCGGCCTGTATACATGGGATCTTTGTTGTTCCAAAAGATGATGGCGGTGCTAGAAGTGTCATTGACGGTAGTAATCCAAAAGGTGGGAGTGTCAACAATTACACAAAGAGGGTGGCCCCAAAGTTTAAATATAGTGGGCTGGATGATGTGGTAGAATGCCTGGAGAGGGGCGACTACCTAGCCACTATTGATATCAAGGATGCTTACCGCGCTGTCCATATTAAACCAGAGCATAGGAAAAGACAGGGGCTTCGCTGGATTTTTTAGGGTGATTCGGTGGGAACCTATATGATGGACGGGAGACTCTGTATGGGTCTCTCGTCTAGTCCGTATATATTCTATAGAATTTCAAACTTCATTGTCCGATGCGCAGGCAGAGAGGGGGTCTGCAGAATTGTTAACTATCTAGACGATTTCTGCATTCTGGGTAGTACGGAGGAAGAAACTACAGGTTTGCAACAATGTGTACTCTCTATATTGCGCAGATTGTTTTGTTTTATCAGTTTTTAAAAATTGCTCTCACCAGCTAAGAAAATTAGATTCTTAGGGATCGATGTAAACTCGGAGTCGCTGGAACTTACTCTCCCTGACGATAAATTGAAGAAGCTTCGGGACATCCTCCTGCTCTTCTTGGGTCGTAGGAAGGCGACCCGTAGGGAACTCGAGAGACTCGCCGGACACCTCGCACACTGCGCCAAAGTTATCAGGGGTGGGCGAACTTTTAGTAGGCGGGTCTACGACCTTATAGGCACCCTGCGCGAGCCATTCTACCGTGCACGGCTTAATGCCGGATTTCGGGAGGATATCAACTGGTGGGCATCATTCGCTGAAAAATTTAATGGTAAGGCGGGTATGCTCGGGAAGTTTGCGGTAACTACCGCGGTCTACAGTGACGCTTCGAATTGGGGAATCGGTGCTTTGCATGAGACTGACTGGTTAGCTGCTTCCTTTAAATCAGAGGACAATGAAGTGCTAGGACAGCTGATAGGACACCATCGTGTGGTGCTCCCCACTGAGGCAGGGAGGGACCACATAAACATAAAAGAGATGAGGGCTGTGATGGAGGCGGCCACACGTTGGTCATCAGGATGGGAGGATTCCGAGATTATATTTATAACGGACAGCGCGGTAGTCCAATCCGCTCTTAACTCAGGCCGATCCAGATCAGTTGGGATTATGTCCATGCTGCGAAAATTATTCTGGCTTGCAGTCGAGAAGAACTTTACATTCTTATCAACTTACATAAATACCACAGTTAATGTGGTGTGTGATGCCCTCAGCAGGCTAGACGTAGAGGGTAGTGCCGCTAGGATTAGTGGAGTGGATGTGGGTCGGATTATGTGCTGTGCACTCCGCTGTTCTATCTTTCCAGGACTGGAGGAGCTGAGGGCAGAGCAGCGGGGATTTGAGAAGCTATTCTACTCAAAGAATTCGGTCACCATGAGATCGGTCCAGATACGAAAGTATTTTGACTTCGTTGATCAATTCTCAGAGGACAGGGCACCTCTCCCCTGCTCATCGGAACGTGTCGCGCTGTACGCCTCCTGGCTGGTGAGAACGCTCACGTACCGTTCCGTGCTGAACTATTTATCAGGGTTGAACTTCTTTCTGCGCTGGAATGGTTCCCCGTCGATAAGATATAACGATTTTGTAGTACAGGCTACACTTAAGGGGATTAGGCGCCAGAAGGGGGATACCCCGCGGCAGGCGCCACCTATGCTGCCGTGTATGCTGTTGAAGGTGTTTGTGCTATTGACCCTAAACCCAGGGCATGTATCTTGGAGAGCTGCTATGCTCTGCTCCTTTAGGGCTTTACTGAGAAAGTCCCAAGTAACTGAGTCCGACTCCGCCTTGCGCAGGCGAGATTTTACTTTCTTTGATTGGGGTATGCTAATAAAAATTCGGCGATCGAAAACGATCCAGTTCACCGAGCGGGTACTAGAGGTCCCGGTTGCACTTTGCCCGAATAGAGCACTGTGCGCGGTGTACTGGACATTGCACCATTTTAAAGAATTGCCTGCGGATCCCGAGGACTTGGCTTTTCGATTGCCAATGGTCGGCCTCGATTCTAGGCCTATGACTTATATGGCTTACCAGACTATGCTGAAGCTATTTTCGAATCAGGCGGGCCTGGGGGATTTTTATTTTACATCCCATTCGCTAAGGAGGGGGGGTTGCACCTACTTGGCTATGTCCGGCGCAACCATTGAGGAAATTAAAGTCTGAGGCGACTGGGCGTCAGAGACCGTGTATTCCTATCTAAAAACCCCTTTGCAAACCCGAATATTAAATGATCTCCGGGTAGCGACGAGTCTTTCGTCTGTGGAGGCGTGAGACGAGGAGTGGTTGGGGCCTGGGCCGGTTTAGCTGGCTGGGGTTGGTGGTTATTGCTCAGCCAGATGGGCCTCAGCAAATAAACTAGGCTTCCACCACTTCTCGTCTTGTCTCTTATTCTCCTATGTCGTAGCCCAATTTATATATATATATATCTAGTATATATACCTGTACATATATATATATATATACCTGTACATATATATATATATACCTGTACTGTACAGAATATATAGGATTTTTTTTAAATAAAGGACTTGGGGTCTAAGTTACTCCCAACTCATATCACATACTTGCTCTATCTCTATTATACTTATTTCTACCTCGTATACATGTACCGTAAAGATAACGTAAGAATTATTCTGTATATAAAGTCTAACAATGTTCCATTTCCGTGGATGTATGTGCATACCAAACTGTTAGGTTTGCCTTAGTGCTTTATAAACTAACATAACCGAATGTGCTTATTTAGAGTCGGACTACTTTTGACGAAAATCAATACGCCTTTGTGCGTCACAACAATGTATGCTAAGCTTTAGTCCCTGGTCAAATGTAATATTCAGAGCTTACGCTTGCAACGGAAGTTAGTGTTCACGCATGACTGAACATGGGACATCAAAAATGGATGTCTGAAGGAAGCACTAAGCAATTTCTGACACACAGAAGCTAACTAATATTTCATGCTTTTTCTAAGAATTCATTCCGCCTTCCTATGCATTTCTCAGGAGTTTATTTTGTGAAAGTGTTTAAGATTGCGTGTAAAAATGGGCGGGAAGTGATCAGTAAGAGTTGACTGGCTTCGGGGTGGTGGGTTCGAAACCCGATCTAACACGCGCGGTGGCCTAATTGGTAGAGCGCGGGCCTCGCGTGCTGGAGATCGGGAGTTCGGTGCCCGGTCGAGTCAAACCAATGATACTTGTCGTTTCCTAGCGTGGCGCTCAGCATTAATAGGATAGGCCAAGGACTGGTTATTTGTCTCAGGATACTGTGACTGATTGGGATATCGGGTCACGGTGCCGGCGGTCTGATTTCCCAATGGGACAGCACTATAAAGTCGCCATGAGTGCACACTGCCCCCTACCTGCCCACCCCCAATCCTCCTTCACGCTGTCTGTGATCTTGAGAATAACGTGGTCTCCAAACAGGACAGGATGGTCTGATAGTTAGTGCACCCGCCTCCTCATTGGAGCGATCTCCGACTCGTACAATCGATCCCCGACCGAGTTAAATCTAAAGACAAACACCATGTTATAAATTATAGTCGTCGCCATATTGCCTGGTGCTAGGATAGTGCAAGGATAGTAGTGCAAATTCCAGTCTTATGACAATGTGGCTGAGTAGAATATCCTACGATGATCTGGTATGCCGGTGTGGCGGTTTCAGCGCCCGGTCAGTTTCAGCGGCCTGTCGTGGCTTCTGCGCATGCGTGGATTTACGCATGTTGCGGCGAGCACTGCTATTTGTTTTGCTTACATTCGGAGATTCGACGCCGATCTAGCTGCTACGTTAATATCGCTTGGAATTTAAGGTTAATTTAATTAAATTTCATTATTTGAGTAAGTAATTCTGTTAAATATGATCGCATTCAATAGATTTAGGCCTAATCGGTCCCTAACACTGCCGGGCACCAGCTGAGCTTGTAGCCGGCGAGGCCACGGGTGTTTTGACCACGGCAGGGCGCTGAAACTGACCGGGCGCTGAAACCACCACACCGGTGACGCAGCACTACAAAGCTGTCGATGAGTGGGTAGTGTCACAAGTTGCTTACCATTTCTACTATGACTTCAAATGTTGCTAGGAATAAGCTCCCACCCCCAAATCAATCAACATACAAAGACGACGTTGCCAAGGTGTTAACTGGTTCATTTGTCAAACTGTCCTGTTTGGGGAGTGGTCAGTGTATGGATGGTCATGGTTTGTTGGCCTCTTTGTGTGCTTTATTGAGCTGAATAGTTATTTTTGTCAGCACTAAGGTACTAGACTTCCAGCTCTCGTTCTCTCTGTCTGTCTCTCTTTATCTCTCTCTATGAAGGCACAACAACCAACAAACGGAAGTGTGGGCTTGCTACACGATGTGAGCAGTCTATAGTTGCTCTGTATCGATTACATTTACAGGTGGTCCGCTAATTCATAAATGATTGCTAAGTTAAAAGTTGCACAGTCCGATGGTTTTGAGTTTCTTCCATTATTTGAGGTAAACAGAATAAGGTCGATTGTTATAATCTACCTTAAGTTAGCTTGAAGTAACTTTGATTATGACCGGTTAACTTTGACCCGTTCTGATATGGCCTTAGATGTTGCTAGGATGTAAAATAACAAACCAAACAAAGTTAACTTTGAATATATTTGAATTCAAAGCATGCACCATTATTTTTGACACGCACGTCGAAATTATTAAACTATAGACTCCATGAGTAGCAGGTTCAATTAAATTAAAATAGTATGCCTTTCTTTGCAGAAACAGATGCTTACTTAATAAGTGCATCAGTGTCAAAGTTGCATGTTATAGGACTATGCAGCTTTAAAGCAAGCGGACTGTCTTGGCTAGCAGTGTGATGGCAACATGGACATTATTTATGGTAGAAGTGTACAACTACCATGGTTGGTGGGCAGACAATTGGTTGGCTGTTGTTTGTAAGTAGGCTTGACCCCATGAGGGGGACTACCAAAGGCAATGAACGACAAGATGTGCCACTCAGCACTTTTCCATGAAATACAGATGCAGTGCTGCCACCCAACGGCATACAAGTCAATTGGACAGGTCCCCTAGCCCAGCCTGACTGCTGTACCATTAAAGCAAGGAGACAGGTTGCCTAGCCCACCATGACTGCCATACCATCAACAACAATGTTCAACAATTATAGTCAATTGCATAAAATATTATTCAATTATATAATTATTATTCAATCATAGCGACAAATATACTGGGAAATATACACTGTAAATATAACATTTTAATTGCCATTTGATGTGCACCTTGCTTGCCACTGGATGGCACCAGTGCATGGTTATTTAATCAATTCCTATATGAAAGCACTGAGTGGCGCATTTTATCGTACATTATCTTTGGGACTATTAAGAACTGAGTCACCATCTGGTAACTTGCCTGCATTGTGTCAGATGGCTATGCAGTGCTGGATTAACATAATACCAAAAGTAGCATATACTAAGTGCCCCACATGTTCAAGGGCCCCGTGCTAAACGCTTCCACTTGATATTTACATGTAAGTAATACTATTATTGAAATGTCACACATTTGTACTATTATCTGGCTGTATTGCAAATGATTTTTTAAATATGTTTTACTTTACTATGCAAGTAAAACAATGTATTTGATATTATCTGTATTTGTTTAAAGCTGCATACTCCGATGAAAGCACCAACTCTTCAAAGCCAATACAATTATCTAGATTTGATTTCACATATCTAGCATAGATACTGGAGCATTTATTAAACATTTGTCACCACATAGAAGGGAATACTGAGGCAATTTAATGGAACCTATTATTGCAGAAGCCGATAGTGTAATTTTGGCGTGCTTGCCAAAATTAATTGTGCACAGTTGCACTTCAAATATCTAAAAACTTAGTCAATTAAAATAAAAGGTGACTTCAAACGAAAGTAAGGTAGATTATAATGATCAAACTTATATATTTATCTCAGAAAATGACAAAAACTCAAAACAATCGGACTATGCAACTCTAAATTAGGGCTTCTTTGCAACACCTGCTACATACCCCGCACTAACATAATTTAGGCCTGCGGCTATGTATTGTGTGTCAGACTTACTGTTGTTACAATGTCAGAGAGCTTTGTGGGCTTGAGGTCAGGAAAACAATGTTACAAACTCTCGAGAGCCATATACTCACTTGATGGTGTGCTTCATGAAGTACAGTATCAAGTATGGCTATTGACAGGGTAGGATGTGTTTGTGTTTTATGTCCTGGCAACATCTAAGGTCATATCAGGGCAGGTATCGCCTTGTAAGAGTGGTCCTGACGAATTTATAGTGCTATCCCTCTGGGAGACCGTGCCGCCAGCACCATGATCTTAGATCCTACAAAGTTATATAATGCCGACAGTAAGCTAACCAGTCCTTGTCCTATCGCATCAATGGCAAGCAGTGGGTTAGGTAGCAAAAAGTATCAATTTTGTGATTCTTTCGTTTAACTCAGGTTGGATTCGAACACACAACATTCCACATCGGAGGCCAGCGCATTTGCTGTTAGTTTACATTTAGTAAATTTACAATGTCTTCAGTGGAATAATTTTGATCTAATGGTAATAGCCATGTTACATAGGAATGCATCCTGTCTGTGCTATTGAATGCGGATTAAATCCGATATTTGCTGATAAACTTGGTGCCTCCTGAGGACAACAAATAAGAGTTGGTAGTCAAAAAGAGGGGTTTAATTTTTTTAATAATTTTTTAAATAATTATTTCACCAACAAATATACTATTGCTATTGGGGTGCTGAAAAAAAAACCGTGGGAAACACGACCCCTGAAATGGTTCTCGAATCCACTTTTTTGCTATTCCATATCAAGCATCGTAATCGGTGAACTACCTAGTGCAATGCTTACCCATCTATGTGGCCCATTCTTCATGTTACCGGTATATTATTATTATATGGGTAATTCGCGGGGCGGAGGCCGACGGCAGAACCACACCCATACTTTGCCTTGGCGGTGGCGCCACCTTGTGCAAACCAAATGAAACCTCCACCCCTGGCATCCAAACACCACTGGGGGCTGACCGTCGCACCGCTCCTTTAGAACACTCACCTTACCGGCACAGAAGGTGGGTGACTGACTCTCCACCTCCACCACTGAGTGACAACAAAACCACAATCCCTAGCAACCAACGCAGCTTCTCCGCTTGCTGTTGGACCAGACATCAACAGCTAAGAAAACAAAGCCGCCATTTGCAGTCCCCACCAAAACCCATGAGGTACTGGGATATCAACATCCACAATTCACCCACCTACGTACCCCACAGAAAAGGTGACAGGTGGGGTTAAACATACATGGCCCTCAGAACTCTAAATTGATCATCAGCAAATTCTCTCGGCTTGAGCAGAAGCCTTGAACTTGCAACCTCACACCTGACATCTCCGTAGCCTATTAAAATTGATAATAACCCAGTTTAGCCTGCCCACACCTTTGTATATTCGCACTGGCTATTCGAAGAGCTGTTCTGCGAATTAGAGCCACCAATACTGTAATTCCTAGAGCTACAACCAACAATTAGCATGCATCATTTTACTGTGCACAGAATTATTTTGCTTTTTGTTTTGGTCATAATTCTTTGCATTGCGTTTGATTCACTGTGGGAGAAATAAACACACCCAAGCTCTGTAGTCAGTATTGATACCAATAACTCTTTCGGTGATGCTACTCTGTAGTAGCTCTGTAAACTAATTTGCTGAGCACTTATGCAGAAAAGAACAATTTCTTCAGTAATTTGCATAGCAGCTCTGTGAATAATAAACACACTTAAGCTCTGTGGATAACAATCCCTATGTCGGGAATGAACAGAACAGCTGTGCAATTAATAAGCATATTTTCAGTAATCCACATAGCTGTATTTGAATAATAGATCTACTATCGTAATGAACTTAAAAGAATTATATAGGATGGAGAGAGCAGCTCTGTGAATAATGAACACATTTTCTGTAAACTGAAGAGCAGGACTACGACAGAACATCATAATCATTCTTCCACTAATTCGCATAGCAAAGCAGCTCTGCGAATAGCCTTGTCCTTGTATATTACCTGATGAGGTTAGTGCAGCTCACCACACTAAATTGAAATACAATTTAATTCAGTCAGATGGCATATATTCTGATAAGTAAGAATAGTGTGCTTGATAACAATTTAATGTGAATCAATTGAAATTTCTTTTTAAAAGTTTATTTTAGCAGGATATTTGCAAGATATGCATAAATACAATACACAAGTTTTGACATGATCTGATAAGGTTATATATATACTGTATGTTTCTTGGTTGGTTGGTTGTTGTTGTCTTACGTCCTAGCAACATCTAAAGTCATATCAGGACGCGGTGCTTCTTGTTAACACAAAGGCTACATCCATTACGAATTAACTAGATTCTACAGCAAGTGCATCATTTGGAACACTTTAAAAGCTAGTCCGATGAAACCACCAACATTCCAAAACCAGAACACACACTTATATATACAGATTAGACCCTACAGATCTAACTTAGCTACCGGTGCACTTATCTTATTAAACATTTGTTGTGGCGTGAAAGGGAATGTTAAATCAATTTAATAGAACCTGTTAGTGCTGAAGCCTAGTGTCCAGCATGCACACCAAAATAACTTTACAGAATTTAAGTTCAAATAGATCAAAGATAGTCATTTATAATAAAAGTCAAAGTTACCTGAAACTACAGGTAGATAGATTATAGATTATTGACTAGTGGAATATCTATTGATATGTTATCCATGAATAACAGTGCAATAGTTAGCCATGACCCATGGATAGATTGCCAGTCCCTAATTATCAGGTGTTTTCTCAATCAGGCTACAATAGCACAATACCAAAGGAATCCAACATGTGGATGGATGTCTCATCAAAGAACCAAATTGTACTCCGTTCATCTCAAGTGTAAGATAACGGGCCTGCCATTACAAAATGGAAGTTATTTACCAGAACAGCATGCTGTGCACTACATTGCTGCCAAGTCCTCACAACTGCTGCAATGAGCCAATAGCTTTGCAGTATTCTGGTCACGTAGTGTAAGATAGAGTAACAAAATAGCGTCTAGGATAAGTCAAACTTCCATCAATGAGGATTCGATTTCATTAATAAAAAAAAAAAGCTCTACTCAGTTAGTCCAGAGTGTGTACCTAAATCCAATAAATATTGTGCAGATGTATTATTCATCCCTTGCATACTTTTCTACACTTACAATTTGTGAAAGGTTACAAACACCTAGAAATATACAATGAATTTCAACAGTTGAATCTGGGTCAAATACCTACACAAGTGTGTCTGTGCATATGTTCAATAACTCAGTACTGATTTGATAATTACAGACATAACAGATCTGTCAGCGTAGTGATTGATACAACCTGTCATATCACTGAGCATTTTCAGCAGACTGTCAGAATATTAATTGAAATAGCATATATCTCATCGGTGTGGTACCACCCGTCATATTACCACACATTGTTAGCACAGACTGACAGAATATTGATTGAAATAGCAGATCTCTCAGCAGTGTCATATCCCCACACATTGTCAGCACAAACTGGCAGAATATTGATTGAAATAGCAAATCTCTCATCGTTGTGGTACCACATGTCATATCACAACACATTGTCAGCACAGACTGGCAGAATATTGATTAAAATAGCAGATCTCTCAGAGGTTGGCATCACCTGTATCATATCCCCACACATTGTCAGCACAGACTGACAGAATATTTACTGGAATAGCAGATTTCTCAGCAGAGTGGTATCACTTATGTTATATCCCCACACACTGTCAGCAAAGACTGACAGGATATTTATTGAAATGATATCACCTGGGTCGCATCCCCACACATTGTTAGCACAGACTGACAGATTTATTGAAATAGCAGAGTGATCCCAACTGTCATATCACAACACATTGAAAGTAGAGTGACAGAACATGTGTTCCTCACCCCACTCCACCTAGTAGCCTGCCTCCCACAATCTCCTTGACTAGTCCTTAGCGCCTCTTCCTACACCAGCATCCTTCCTCTTCCTCAGCTTCTCCTGCTCCTGTTGATCCAGACTTCTCTTCCTTGTTCCACTAAGCTCATCCTTACTCATTGTTCATGTTACGAGAACATGGGTAATTGGATACGCATGAGCGACGTTTCACTATCGCCTGGATACAAACCATCTCTTATTCTATTTCTGGACTAAATCCTAGCCGCCTGCCCGACCCCTTCGACACCTAGCGTCGAAATTTGACTTTAGCTGCCTAGCCCGCCATTCAACTCACTTCGACCTCGGCTACGGTTCCTACAACATCTACAGTACGGGATCCTTTGTTTACCATCCCACCTACCCAAGCTTGTAAGAATATTCGTGGGGTTAAGTTCTGTAAACCTCGAAACACTTGAACTCTGACATGTAACACTAAGAAGACAATAATAAATCCCAATATAAAGTATGGCAGTCTTGCATTATTTCAATTATTGTATGTTGTGCCTTTACCTGTATTCGTGACCCTGATTATAACTCATGCTCAGACACAACCCGTGCTTTATTCTCCTCAAATCATCATAGATGAGAATGGCCTGACAACAACAAATCAGGAAAATATTTTATGAATTTTGGGGACTTCTAAAATGACAGAAGCCTAAATAGTCGCAAATTTGGCAAATATCCGGGAAGAAATCGGGCATATAAAAAGTCCGGAATTCCAGATAAATCCGAAAAATTCTCATTTATGAATGCACAACCTTGGAAAGCGCTTACACAGTGCACAACCTTGGAAAATATTGTTTTTGAATAACTTGGCTCATAAAAGAAAAGAAATGTTTTATTGAATGAGTTTAAAGCAACATAGTCTGGTGAAAGCATCAACTTTTCTAAATCAAAGCACTTATCTAGATTGTATTTTTCCATACCTAATTCAAATACTGGTGGACTTATTGAAGCCTATGGTGCCAGTGTTTTGACGTGCATGCCAAAACATTTTTTTTTTTTATAAAGATTTCACTTCAAATATCTCCATAGTTAGCCATTTAAAATATGTTAATTTATCAGAATGTAGATTAACACATTTAACTCAAAATAGTGTAGAAAATCAAGACAATCAGACTGAAATTATAAAACCATGTCCTTTACACTGGCTCTTGTACCTGGTAAGCACTGGACAGGGTGCCCTGGTGGTTAGAGCATCCGCTTCCCTTGCGTGAGACCAAGGGATCAATCTCCTACAGGGCAGAAAAATGGTGGCTAGTTGGAATTTTGCTTGATGCTAGGAGAGGGCATGACGTGGTTGGAAAATGACCGGACATTGAGCAATTCAGAGGTGAGACATTAATTTATCGGAACTAGTTGGTACCTGATGTCTCAGTACATGAAACAGACAGTAGCTGCACCACCACTGGTACCCAGTGTGTCAGTGAGTGTACGAAGCACTCAGTGCCCACATCACTACTGGTACCTGTTGTGTCAGTGAGTGTACTAAGCACTCAGTGCCCACATCACCACTGGTACCCGGTGTGTCAGTGAGTATACGAAGCACTCAGAGTGCCCAAATCACCACTGGTACTTGGTGTGTCAGTGAGTGTACGAAGCACTCAGTGCCCACATCACCACTGGTACCCGGTGTGTCAGTGAGTGTACGAAGCACTCAGTGCCCACATCACCACTGGTACCTGGTGTGTCAGTGAGTGTACGAAGCACTCAGTGCCCACATCACCACTGGTACCCGGTGTGTCAGTGAGTGTATGAAGCACTCAGTGCCCACATCACCACTGGTACCTGGTGTGTCAGTGAGTGTACGAAGCACTCAGTGCCCTCATTACCACTGGTACCCGGTGTCTCAGTGAGTATACGAAGCACTCAGAGTGCCCATATCACCACTGGTACTCGGTGCGTCGGTCAGTGTACGAAGCACTCAGTGCCCACATCACCACTGGTACCCGGTGTGTCAGTGAGTGTAGCAAGTACTCAGAGTTCTCACATCACCACTGGTACCTGGTGTGTCAGTGAGTGTACGAAACACTCAGTGCCGACATTACCACTGGTGCCCGGTGTGTCAGTGAGTATACGAAGCACTCAGAGTGCCCATATCACCACTGGTACCTGATGTGTCAGTGAGGGCGTAATCAATTAATCAACTCGGGTGACCCGAGCCACATTTTGGCACATGCGTACATCCTACAGACTCGGGTTGAATAAACGAATACCCTCAGGGTGGATAAAATGGTGGCTTAATCTAAACCTTAATATTTTTGTTCACTAACCGATATATGTACATCAAAATAGGATTTTAAGTATTTTCTGATTGTAGAAGCTGACAATCTGGGTTATTAAGAAAAAAGTATTAAAACAACACGTAGGACCTGTAGGGGTAGCTGTTATCTTACAGGTACCAGCACAGATGTGACATCATCGCTCCTAGTAAACCCCAGCCAAGAGGTGGGTTATTGGGGTCGGTCGTTTTGCACACGGCACGTGTATTTCTCGACTCCACTCGCGGTGTTCGATTTGAGATTCTGACGACTCGGGTAACCCGAGTCGCTCGGGTCGTGTTAATCGATTACGGCCTCTGTGTATGAAGCACTCAGTGCCCACATTACCACTGGTACCCGGTGTGTCAGTGAGTATACGAAGCACTCAGAGTGTCCATATCACCACTGGTACTCAGTGTCAGTGAGTGTACGAAGCACTCAGTGCCCATATCATCACTGGTACCCGGTGTGTCAGTGAGTATAGCAAGTACTCAAGACTTCTCACATCACCACTGCTACATGATGTGTCAGTGAGTGTACGAAGCACTCAATGCCCATATCATCACTGGTACCTGGTGTGTCAGTGAGTGTTCAAAGCACTCAGTGACCATATTATCACTGGTACCTGGTGTGCCAGTGAGTGTACGAAGCACTCAGTGCCCATATTATCACTGGTGCCCGGTGTCCCAGTGAGTGTACGAAGCACTCAGTGCCCATATCACCACTGGTACCCGGTGTGTCAGTGAGTGTACGAAGCACTCAGTGCCCACATCACCACTGGTACCCGGTGTGTCAGTGAGTGTATGAAGCACTCAGTGCCCACATCACCACTGGTACCTGGTGTGTCAGTGAGTGTATGAAGCACTCAGTGCCCTCATTACCACTGGTACCCGGTGTCTCAGTGAGTATACGAAGCACTCAGAGTGCCCATATCACCACTGGTACTCGGTGCGTCGGTCAGTGTACGAAGCACTCAGTGCCCACATCACCACTGGTACCTGTGTGTCAGTGAGTGTAGCAAGTACTCAGAGTTCTCACATCACCACTGGTACCTGGTGTGTCAGTGAGTGTACGAAACACTCAGTGCCGACATTACCACTGGTGCCCGGTGTGTCAGTGAGTATACGAAGCACTCAGAGTGCCCATATCACCACTGGTACCTGATGTGTCAGTGAGGGCGTAATCAATTAATCAACTCGGGTGACCCGAGCCACATTTTGGCACATGCGTACATCCTACAGACTCGGGTTGAATAAACGAATACGCTCAGGGTGGATAAAATGGTGGCTTAATCTAAACCTTAATATTTGTGTTCACTAACCGATATATGTACATCAAAATAGGATTTTAAGTATTTTCTGATTGTAGAAGCTGACCATCTGGGTTATTAAGAAAAAAGTATTAAAACAACACGTAGGACCTGTAGGGGTAGCTGTTATCTTACAGGTACCAGCACAGATGTGACATCATCGCTCCTAGTAAACCCCAGCCAAGAGGTGGGTTATTGGGGTCGGTCGTTTTGCACACGGCACATGTATTTCTCTACTCCACTCGCGGTGTTCGATTTGAGATTCTGACGACTCGGGTAACCTGAGTCGCTCGGGTCATGTTAATCGATTACGGCCTCTGTGTATGAAGCACTCAGTGCCCACATTACCACTGGTACCCGGTGTGTCAGTGAGTATACGAAGCACTCAGAGTGTCCATATCACCACTGGTACTCAGTGTCAGTGAGTGTACGAAGCACTCAGTGCCCATATCATCACTGGTACCCGGTGTGTCAGTGAGTATAGCAAGTACTCAAGACTTCTCACATCACCACTGGTACATGATGTGTCAGTGAGTGTACGAAGCACTCAATGCCCATATCATCACTGGTACCTGGTGTGTCAGTGAGTGTTCAAAGCACTCAGTGCCCATATTATCACTGGTACATGGTGTGCCAGTGAGTGTACGAAGCACTCAGTGCCCATATTATCACTGGTGCCCGGTGTCCCAGTGAGTGTACGAAGCACTCAGTGCCCATATCACCACTGGTACCCGGTGTGTCAGTGAGTATAGCAAGTACTCAAGACTTCTCACATCACCACTGGTACATGATGTGTCAGTGAGTGTACGAAGCACTCAATGCCCATATCATCACTGGTACCTGGTGTGTCAGTGAGTGTTCAAAGCACTCAGTGCCCATATTATCACTGGTACATGGTGTGCCAGTGAGTGTACGAAGCACTCAGTGCCCATATTATCACTGGTGCCCGGTGTCCCAGTGAGTGTACGAAGCACTCAGTGCCCATATCGTCACTGGTACCCGGTGTGTCAGTGAGTATAGCAAGTACTCAAGACTTCTCACATCACCACTGGTACATCCAGATGTGTCAGTGAGTGTACGAAGCACTCAGTGCCCATATTATCACTGGTACCTGGTGTGCCAGTGAGTGCACGAAGCACTCAGTGCCCATATCATCACTGGTACCTGGTGCGCCAGTGAGTGCACGAAGCACTCAGTGCCCATATCATCACTGGTACCCAGTGTATCACTGAGTGTACGAAGCACTCAGTGTGCCCATATCATCACTGGTACCCGGTGTGTCCCTGAGTGTGCCTCCTATCTGACTACTGGTGACAGTGGTGCGGCGGTGGTTGGCGCAACCACTCACTTAGCACGCATCATCATCTTAGTCTTGGTCGGGTAGATGTACGCGTTGGAGGCATACCATTGCATCTCGCCCCATTGGGAGTTGAGGTAGGCGGTGCCACACAGGTTATACCACCAGCCACCTGAGTAGGAGACGGCACAGTTGAAGTCGGTAGCCTTGTCGTTGTCAGAGTCCTTGGCGGTGAATTGCATGTTGTCACACAACTTCATCGCATCATCTGTAAAGCACACTCCATAAGTCAATCAGCACATGCAGGGTTCTTACTTAATTTTCACAACACCGGAAGTTAAGTATTCACTTTTGTTGTTTTTGCTGAACAAATCTACTTCATCTTCCTAATACTGGAGGGTAAGTACAGTAAAACCTCTTTATCGACCGACCATGGAACTGACTTTTAAATGGTCCATTTAGGGAGGGGATCGGATTAGGGAGGTTTGTTTTTATCGTTACAATGGTATTGTATGGGCGATCGTTTGGGACCCAAATAATGCGATCGATATAGGGGAGTGGTCTATCTGTGGGAGTGGTCGGTTAGAGAGGTTTTACTGTATCCTCCTTTTTTTTGGTGAACACATCTATCTCCATAACCTTCCAGTACCGGAAGCTACTACTATTAATTTCCAATACTTTGCCACGACTAATCTCCACTTATGTTGTTGATTTTTAAGGCGGCAGGATCACTTAATTTGTGATATGGACGCTGAGGATGACAGCAACAAGGACATAATAGCAATAAGGCAAAATTTAAAAAAATTAAATGGTGACCGTCCTTTTGAAATAAAAATCAAGGTCAGGGGGGCGGTTTTGTTTACGTAGATGTAATGCGTAGCCAGAGGCAATGGCCGAATGAGTTGAGCATCTGCCTCCCATTCTGGTAGGTCGTAGGATTCGAACTCCTAGGTTCGAACCTTGACCGAGTCAAACTAATGACATAAAAATTGATACAAAAGTTGAATTGCTGCTTGCCCGAGATATCTTTAGCAGTTTTAACCAAAATATTCTTTTTTAATTCAGGGGCACACGATTTTTCAGGCGCGGGCTGGGACGATCACCAATTAAAAAGTTGTATTTGGCCTAAGAATGAAATTATA
The DNA here is from genome assembly GCA_030323885.1 of Branchipolynoe longqiensis. Lineage (NCBI taxonomy): Eukaryota > Metazoa > Annelida > Polychaeta > Phyllodocida > Polynoidae > Branchipolynoe > Branchipolynoe longqiensis. Next base: position 47,936,726 of record CM059196.1, on the reverse strand, counting down.
AATAGCTCTGCGGGTTCCTGCACCTTCTTTAATAGCTTTTGATGACAATTATTACTAAACTCCATGATATTTTAGACAAAAAATAATCATCTTTCCATGCCACGTGTTTCTTTCAAACTACATGTAACACCAGTTCTGATTGGATACTGCCAGTACATACGAGTGGACTGTGGTGCCTAGAGGCCCGAAGAGTGCAAATATTAGTACATTCTATACACACATACCGCAGGTCAACTAGTAAGTTTAAAAGAATTTCAATATCACTTTTAACGAGTGAAAATGACTAAATGAATTTTACATATATAAATACAGGGGAACTTGATCTTCAAAGACTTTACCAATAATAGTCCAAATTCCATGATTTTCAAGGCATGATTTAAACAAAAAAAATGGTATAATATCCATGATGTTCCAATGTTTCCAAGAGCTGTCGAAACCTTACTATAATGGCGGCTGACAATGCAACCAGAGGGTCTGGAGGCACTTACTGTGCCTTTTTCCTTGATAATCGCCAATGTGCAGACGGTAGTGTTCGTGTCTGCTGTCAATGCTGAAGCGGCCATACGAGATCTCGAGGTTCATTTTCCTGCGTAAAAGGTTCCCATCTTTAGTTGGGTCAGGCAGATTAGCAAGATTAACTGGTGATGTGAGGAGCAAGGGCTTAGTTAACATATCCAGGGATGAAAGTGGTCTCTGACAAAACAAACGTGGAAATCAGGTCGAGACCTTGATGCCAACAGTGAATTTCTGTGAAAACAGATTTGCAAGAATAACTGGTGATGTTTGAAGGATGGGCTTAGTTAACATATCCGGGGATGAAAGTGGTCTCTGACAAAACAAACGTGGAAATCAGGTCGAGACCTTGATGCCAACAGTGAATTTCTGCGAAAGCGCAGATATTCCCCCATTTATAACAACTCAAATGTATTTTATTCATCAAATAATATCTTGTCAGCGCCAGAGCATTGGTCTTCTGGCCGTACAGTGCAATTCCTTGATACATAAATGAAACTATCAGTTGTAATAATAACTGAATGCAAATCCTGTTTGATACTAGAAGTATTATACATATTATAGATGAAATATCAGCTGTAGTAGTAACTGTGTACAATTCCAGTTCAATAAAAGTGTGATGCATTCGGTGAATAGGCATATGGTATTGCATGGTTCTAGAATTTTATATATATAGATAGATAGTACAATGGCAACACTGATTTGCCCATAAATGAGTTATTATATACTGAAGGATAAGGCATGATGGTGATAGAGGAAAGAGTTAAGTAAATCAGAACAGTGGATGTCAGTGTGTTGTTAGTATGATGTTCATTTTTGCAATACTGTTTGCAATATTGTGCGATTTGATGAATGGAATAGAAGTCTGAGATTGTAGTGGGGACTTATATGACTGGTCTTGTGTCAATTCCAAGGAAAATGTTAGGTACTAGGTATGTAGTGGGCATTTAAAGAGGGAAGGGAAGGAAGGGGCTTAGCATGCAGTGTCGTGTAGTGCATTTGAGACCATTTGTATATATGCATGTGCAACGGTCAGGGCAAAGGTGGTCTTCAGAATACCTGCAACTGTGTAGGGGTCTGACAGGCATGTTGTAGAAAATGATAAAAATTCAAAACAATCCGACTATGCAATTTTAAATAAATTGCTAAAAAAGTAAAAGATGCAAGAAACTCAAACTATTGGATTGCAACTCTAGATGAGGTGAACCTGATAGAAGAAAGGGGGTTTCATACTTGCTCTTCAGGACGATTAGCAACATATGTGGTCTGCTCTTGGTGGTGCGGTAGAGCACCTCGTTTCCGATCCAGTGGTTCCCGGAAAGGATGCCAAATCCAGTTTGGTAATCTCGCCAAGATCTATCAAACCTGATTTTGCTACTTTCCCTCATTTGGATTAACTGCAGGCGAAATGTAAGGCAGGCAGTTATGTTTTGTTGCAAGTGAAATGAAAGGGAGTCAGTTATGTTTTGGGGTTATGTGTAGTAATTAGTATTCATCACACACATACACATACACACACACGCACACACACACACAATGCAGAAATAGGTTTAAGCAATTCGCTCGCAGGTCAAACCGACTCTCCATTCTTTATTATAAAGTAAAATTCAGCAACAGCTAGTGCCTCACAGGACCAAAACGGGCTGCTTATAAACCCTACTTCTGGCCTTGGTACTAGCCATACCTGCCTGCAGACAGCAATGCACACCCATGCTGCTCAAGCTACCTCAGACACAATAAACCAGACAAATGCTCAGTTTCCCAGAACTTCCCGATCCCAGTTCCATGGTCATAATATTTATATAAAACTCCATTTTATATCATGAATAATATATGATACAAACGGCGGGGAAAATATTGGGGGTGGGTGGGAAGGGTGCAAGATGATTGTTTGTTTGTTTGAGTTTTGCGTCCTGGCAACATCTAAGGTCATATCAGGACGGGTACTGACTTTTGACAGTGCACACTCCTGTATATAAGGTAAGTACTGTGGACAAGTGAAAATTCAGATGGACAAGTGAAACTGGGGAATAGGAACCCTCCATGATAATGCAGGGTTTGTACCAAGGCAGAAATAAAAATCCTACTTTTGTGAAACCAAAATCTTAGTTTTCCTCCAGTACTTAAAATGTGGAGAAAAAAAAGCTGCCAGACAATTAACAATATATATTCTGAATTAAGTGACTAACTTATTTCCTTAGCATTCCAAAGAATTTGCATAAGGGAGCCTAGATGGAGTAATGCTTAGGACGTAAGCCCCGGAATAGCAGAAGTGTAGGTTCGATGTCCGCTCTCGTACAATGTTGGCAAATAACAACTGGAACAATTGAAGTTCGGTTCTACAAATATGTTCTATAGATAATTCTATAGATTCTATATGAACATTTTGTTAAGATATATTCATGAAATATAAAAGCTGCAAAAATTGAAGTTAAGTTGTACCATTACAGTGTATGCATATTTGCTGACAACAAATATCCAAATGTTAAAACAGGTGACCTGATCTTTAAATATATCATGAAATAATACAGGTAGTCCGAGTTCCACTGGTCCTTCAGGAAGGCCTGAAGCTGCAAGCCTGGATGCCGGGTCACAAGCTACAGCTCTCACACTGAAAGTTGGAATCAATGCCACACCCACTCTTACTTAACCTTCACTATAGGCCCCACACATCGAACTCACTTTGCACTGATGATCAACATTGGCATGGTTTTTGGCATACATTTGTTTCTAATGTAGATTGCAGTGAAATTATTCTCACAAATATTTTACATTAGATAAACTACCACTTCGTGAATGCGTATTCATTACCTCTGACAACTTCCATTGTGTAAGCTGCAGCTATGATCTGGCATGCTAGCTCACAGCTATAGACATTCCTGATGGGCCAACAGAACACCGAACTCACATATAGTGATCTAAAGCTTGCTCACCGTCCAGCCTCCCCCAAAAGTGGTATAATCACATCTAACGGAGAAGTTGGGGCCACCATCAGGTGACATGTATATATAGGGTCCCCGATAGCCGTCTTGCATTGCGTGTTTGCAGTCAATATAAACTGGAGACCAAAGAAAATGAAATCATTAAGAATATCCATTTTGGATAGGTGTTATTTTTTGTTGCAGGGCATTGACGAATTAATTCTGTAATGTTAAAAAATAATCAGCAAGCAATTAGTGGATCTAACTGAGTGCAACACCAAAAAGAGAGTGTTTTCAACAAGTTTCTAACCGTTGTGTTTGCCATAGTAAGCATTCGAAGTAGTGATGGAACGATAATTCACAACGCAAACCAAGAACTACATAAAATGGAACATTATAAAGTTCAAGATCGGAGGTTCGAATCCATCAACTCAGGCGCTCAACTCTGCCAAGTGGTTTTGAGTGTAGGGTTGGGCGGACAGCCGAATTCGAGGAAGTCTACATGTTTAACATCAAGGTAATCTTGAAGGAGGTCCCGCCAACAGTAAATGTACAGTGTACAGGGCACGGGTATCTGGGCGGGTACATGGTTAGGGAGGCTGGTGGCCATAACCTAGTTGACCATGCAATCATAATTTCATCAATTTGTTCAGAATAATTGGATGACATTGTTTCTGGATGTCATGTGATATGACTATAGTATGAGTAGTAAAGTCAAATAAATCCTACCACATGATGCAGTAATGGTTAGTCATACATAAAGAGTGTTTAGTCAATCTGTATATACATTTTATTCATATTATTATACAAGTGGCTAAAAGACAACCCAACATCCTGCTGTAAATAGTATTTCGAAAGATATGACTTAACATCCTGCTGTAAATAGTATTTCGAAAGATATGACAATGTGTTATCCATGATGACTATTGGCACTTTCTTCTGTATTTATCATATTGTAAGGTGCAGATCAAAGTCATGTACAATTAGTAATGCATTGGCCCTGCAATGTAGTCATTGGTTCATTTGTCCTCAAATTCAGTGTCTGTATCTGAGTGTGTGACGTGGGCACATATCCCTCTGCATTCGTCACATGCCATGAAGCAGTCCAGTCCCACTCTTCAGCAGGCATTTGGCTTGAGACTTTATCTGTAACATTACTGATATAAATATCAACTTGTATGTACAATGATCATGTGGAAATAAATATATTATTATTATTATTATAGTATTGCCAGAGCCCCAGGTAACTGATAGACTTTCCTTTCTGTCCATTGTACAGAGAGACATCTTCTCTTGTTATAAATACTTCTTGCTATGTGGAACTTTTCTTCATGAATACTTCTGCCTGTTCTGCAAAGGAGCTCTTCTTTATTTGCACTAGTGCCAGTTTTTTGCTGATGCCAAACACTCCAAATGTTGCATTTCATCCGTGATGACAAGCATAAAAGGTAGATTATCACTATTCTTTTCTTGATATTCCAACATCAGTGAAATTGTGTGGGTGTACATTCTGTTCTGATATGAAGTAAACATTAAACAGTATGTTCCTGAGGTGGTGACATAAAAGTAATGTACCAGAAGGTTGGTGTTGCCACCAATTAAGATGTTACATCTTGCAGAGGACGCGATAGCTGTTTCGATTATGAGAAGTATGGCATCGCCTTTTGCATGAAAGACATTATATATTTCTTGTTGGAGCTTCTACTCCGGGAAAGCATGTGGATGAACCATTGCTGGTTCTTGTTGCAAAGGAACTCTTCGTTTCTAGTTTGTAGTCATTGTGCTTGAGAAGTGCACCTCTACTCCTAGATGCCACCATTTCTCCTTCCAGCATGCATGCAATCTTTGGTGCTTGGTTCATCTGAGTGGCATCAAATATATACCATACTTCTGTTTAATACAGCTTGCAGATACTTTCCCACATAGCTCATTTTGACCATGGGGTCTAATGCAGCAGAGCAGCTCTATCTAGAATATATTATACATCAGTGGTTGGCCATGAGGTAGCTGCAATTTCTGACATTCACAAAACATATATCTGCAAGGGTAGCTTTGTTGGCTGGCCTCGTGGCATAGGCCTACTTTCACTGAAATAGAGCAGGTGGATACATGCATAACTTGAAGCTCAATATCATGGATAAATCATCATACCTGGCATCAGAAGTCACTAAATGCTGGAAGAAGAGTTGTCCATCATCCATTTCATCTAGGGTCTTGACAGTTGATTTCATATCCATTATGACAGCTTGATTCTTCAGTTAAAAGGAATGACTGGCAACTTCTTGCCCTTCCATAGATGTCGGGATGGTCTGGCCTACCATCTTTACATCACATGCATCTACAGATGATTCAGCAAGTACTCCAATTGTGATGTTGTGCACTGATGGTTCCATGGTAACTGGGTTTCTTTGAGCCGAGTACTACTAAATAGCTTGGCAGTCTGGCCCATCTTTTGTCATTCTCACTGATGCAGCATCCTTATGTTGTTCACTTGTCATATATTGTATGCCAGTGAACTCTTGCATAGCATTATTCATCACTGCATATGCTGGCACATACTGGAGTTGAGAGCACCCAGATGAGATTTTGGGTCTCTGTCAAACCTCTACCCCTTGTAAAACCTCCAGCTGTCTTTACACAGCACATCAGATATTGTTCTAAAGTACAGCTTGTTTTATTTAACGACGCCTCTAGAGCATATTGATTTTCATATCATCAGCTATTGGACATCAAACATATGGTCATTCTGACATATCTCTTTGGAGGAAACCCGCTGCCACCACATAGGCTACTCTTTCCGATAAGCAGCAAGGGGTCTTTCATATGCACTTTCCCACAGACAGGACTGTCTGATAGCTGGATGAAATGCAGTCCTTCTGGGAAATGCCTGTAGACCTCAGGACGTTGTATAGACAGATGTACTGATTTCAGCTGAAGGTTGTGTCCAGATCCTACAAAGCATGGCAATATGGCATAGAGGCTTTGCATGTGTGGAGTGAAGTTCCCTGTTCTTTCTCCTGTGATGAAGGCTCTTAGTAGGCCAACTATATCCAGATACTGGAGCCAAAGATAGAGAGGTGCTAAAAGCACACAAGGACATGTGGCTTGCATTATTGCCTGTCCAACTGATACAAGCTTGGGTTCAGTGTGTTTTTCAACAAACAATGTTATGAAAAATGTTTCTAATAACCGCTGGAGGTAAATCCATCCCCTTTTCGACTGATGATATGTCATTGTAAGAAGGATAGCTATCCTTGGATCGCTTCATCTCCTTAATATCTCGCTAAATGAGCCTCGCTGAATTCTTAATGATGCAACTTGATTCATCCACCAGACTATGCTGCTATTGTTGATGGAAATCCTGTAAGATTTTTGGAAATAGTGCTTTGAAATGGAACGTTAGATTTTCCATTAATCTCTCTGATCACAATTTGAGCCCCAGAATGTCGGTTTATTTTGGATTTCTGAGGCTACAATGGTCACATCCTTCGGACTTTGTGTAGTCCTTCATCTTTTCAATCAGGTCACTGACTGTTATCTGTTCATCCTCGTTCTACTCAAGATAATCAGCAACCTTCAGAAATCCATGTGTATTTGCATGCTTTTGGATCATCCATTGACACAGAGAGTTGAGGAATTAGTTTTCCCATTCTAATGTTAACATTGCTGGTAGATATTGTGCATACAGTACATGAGCACAAACCTTATCCACCCACTCATTAGCAAAGCTGTTGCATTCTCGGATAACTTTGTCTGAAACAATGTAGAGAAAATTACATTCATCTTCAGAAAGCTGTAGTTCTGTCAATTCTTTATGGATTTTGACCAAACAAAAACTGAAAGCTGTGCAATTTAGGGCACTTCAAAATAGCAGCAGAGTCACCACAATTTGAGCAGAGTTAAACTGCATTTTCGTGCGTGACGAAAAACGGTATGCTGAAAAGTGATGACGGTTCAGCGCGACTTTAGCGCGAGTGGCCAGCGCTCATGGTGGTGTAGATCATCGTCAGTCGAGGGTGAGCGGTGGTAGTCTCTGCTGCTCTTTCCCTGGGAATGGTCGGTATAGTCATAGCATCTCCATGGCAGTTGTCCGGTGAACATTTCCGGTGGCGGTTATCCCGGGAGTTTGAGCTGCATTGGGGGCTCCACTATCACGGGTCTCATGCTCCATCTGTGTAGCTCTCTAGGGCCGTTTGGTGAGATGCCATGGGCAACGGTGTGCTGGGAAAGCGCTTGCTATGAGTGGCATTTGATTCCTTGGCATCCATCCTGTCCATTATTGTTCTTGAGATGTAATGGACTTGCTGAGTGAGCGTGTTGGCCATTGATGGCTTCAACAAATTGAGTTGGGCATCGGCCGATTGCAAGGAACCACATAGACAGGTGGGCGTGGATAGGGTGATTGCATCTTAGTATTCCGTAAAGAGTCCCACTACCACACGGTGGTGGTATTAACTACACTGATCCCTGTTGCAAGAAAGTACATGTAGCAACAGGTGGTAGCAAGCTAGCACTGTTTCACCCATTGCTAGCAGCCACATTTGTAAGGAGATTATGTGCAGCTAGGCAGTGACAGGTCACTTCTTTTCCTGATCTGATGGATTAAAGTGAAACATAGGGTTTACTCGATGTTCTCTTTCTTCACTGGCAACAGATCAGAATACAATCCATCACAAAAGAATCAAATTTTCTAAACCAAAACACTTATCAAGATTGCATTATGCGATACCAACTGCAATACTCATTACTGATGCGCTTATTAGTTGAGTAGAAGGGAATATTAAGTGAATTCAATAGAACTTGTTAATGCTTAAGCCTATGGTAGCAGAATTTCTATGTGCATGCCAAAGTTAAGTCTGCGGGTCTTCATTTCACATATCTCCAAAGTTAGCTATTTTATAATCAAAGTACATCAAACTAAAGCAAGGTAGATCATAACAATTTACTTAACATAGTTATCTACAAGGCAATTTGCAGAGACTCAAAACCACTAGGTTGTGCACCTTTAACAGGCAGTGTGTCATTTTGGCAATAAAGAATACTTTGGTGCAATTTATTCAGTTTCATTCATTAGTTTTAAAAGCAAATGATTAATACCTAGCTCTTTCATATTCTGCAATATCGAGGCCTTCGTCCTACTGTCTATCACGTGCTTAATTGCTGCAATGAATAGGCATACAACATTTGGTAAAGACAAGACCAAATAAACAGGAATGAATGTGGTTTCAAGGCAGATTGACGGCGACTTAGCTTACTGTGAACATGAGCGATAATAGAAGTCAAAACACGGACAGCAGAACGCTCCTCAAGCAGGGTCTGTACTGACTGGTCAGAGGAATTGGGCTAAGAATTGGGGAGTACTGTATAAAACTTAATTGCGGCTAAGCCTGTGAGTATGAGCGGCTGTCTGCGTTTTTGTGTTTATTTATTTATTCGGTTTTACGTCCTAGCAACATAGCAACAACTATAGTCATATCAGGACTGGCACCGACTTGTGACAGTGTGCCCTCATGGCAACTTGATAGTGCTGCCCCATTGGGAGATTGAGCCACCAGCAACATGACCTGATGTCTCACTCAGTCACATTATCCTGATACTGAGCTAACCAGTCTTTTTCCTATCCTTATAATGCCAAGTGCCAGGCTAGATAGCGACAAGTATCAATTTTGTAAGTCATTGTATTGACTCAACTGGGAATAGAATTCCTGTACACGAAGCCTGCACTCTACTGATTGGGCCAACGCGTCTGATAGCATTTTTGTGAAAATCACCCTGCCCAGTTCAGGGGACTATGGTGACCCATTGACCCACATAGCTGCCAGTTGATCCACCACCGCCAGTTGACCCATCGTAACCACAAGCCAGGCACGTTGATCAATGTTTAAGACATCCCTGGCAGTTAGTGATGGTATTTAGTTAATATAGAAAATACATAGAATTGTCCATCAAATATATATATATATTAAAAATAACATAAATCCAAAACCCATAAAAATCCTAGGTTATCTTTCTTGATATTCCCATTTGGAAGGCTATATGTGGGATCACATTTGTGACTGCTATTACCTAGATAAAAGATTCATCCCGTACTTGCAGTAGAGGTGAAAAACAACCCATTAGAAAAAGTGGCGAAAGGCTGTGTAAATGAAATCAGCACATATATTCTTAATTTAAGAAGCAAAATATACATCTTCACGTTTACCCGCTACTTTTAAGTTGAACAATATAGCAAAAAATGTAGTTTAATCAATTTAAAAAGTGACATCAGCAGCATTCTGTGGTCACCATCTTAGTCTTTTTTGCATTCTCTCCCATTTCACCAACCATGTGCTGATATAAGTAGCCATTCCACTTCCTTTTTTCGCCCGTATTTAGACTAGGTTGTCATTCACCCCTACCCTGCACACAGGTGAATCTTTTATCTAGCTATTACCATGTTTACTATGCTGACTAGTGTCTCTCACCCCCCCCCCCCTCATATAATGATTTATCAAGTCGCCGAACAGGGTTACCAAGATAGACCAATTCCTGTAAACCCCTAGCATTTATTTATTTTTGAAATCACAAATTTGGCAAGTCTTTAAAAGTGTTGGTGTTGGAAGAGATCATTGTGCATGAAGACAGCAATGAATTGAGAGAATCCACATAGTTCAAGGAGGCGGAAGAAATGGTCAAATTTGCAAGAGCACTGGCTAGCTTCCCTAGTACAGTAGCCACAGGAGAGGTGAAGAGCAACCCTACATAAAAGCTGGTGAAAATGAGGGGAAATGAAATTTGACAATAGATTCTCAATCTAAGAAACAAAATATATTCTTTACATACCGCAATATATTTACCGCCAACTTTTGAGCTGGTTAGTGGATTAAATCCTGTGGATAGATGAAGTTTCAAGTCTGGATCGACATATCCACATGTCAGCCATTTTGGTAGAGTCCAATCTAGGACATTTTCATTGGCTGAGGTAGTCAGGTGGTACATTTTCATTGGGTGAGGTAGTCAGGTGGTACAACCAGTTCATTCAAACATGGAGGATTTAGATTTACTTCATGGACTCTATCACTTCAAACTGGCTTTGTGTCATTATGCCTTGATATTATGTGATTTGAACTCTCAGGAGTCTATATGTTCAGGGAAAACATAAACTTGGATTTTAGCTATTGGATTTTAATCAAAATAAGGTAGGATTGCCAAAGTAAGGCCACCAAAAACAAAATCAAAAAAATATTGAGACACATTTTCTCCAACTTTTAGATAGGGGTGGAATTCACCTATGACACAAATTCAGAAGTGAATCTTTTATCTATAATGCCCCTTGATGGCAGTGGCAACAACTAATGTCGGTAAGAGCTCACTGCACATGCTGTGGAAAAGATTCTACTGGCTGGCCATATTCAAAGCTTTTTAAATGCATGACTTGTAATCAAAAGGCACCCCCCCCCCCCGCCCCCATCACCATTCCCAACACTATTTGTAATTTTCCGCAGTATGGGTATTCTGAGTTACGCTTGTACCTCTGGAAGTACTGAAGCTGGGACCCAGCACGCCCCGTTGCAGCCTCAGCTTCAGCTTAGGTGACGGAAAGTGAGAGATGTGGTGAATTCATATACACCATGACACAGAAGTGGTATTTTATTTCATGTAAAATATTTGCTAGGACAAGCTCATTGCAATCTACACTGGAAATAAATGCATGGCAATAACTGCCATGTTTGGTTACCAGGAGGCAAGTGAAGGGTGAGTTTTTAGGTTCTATCACGAAGGGTGTGGCTGGGATGGGGGACCATCCCCACCTTCCGCTGTGTAAGCTGTAGCTGTGACCCGGCGTGCTGGGCCGCAGTTTCACTCTTACTGAGGGACCAGTGGAACTCGGAATAACCGTATTCTTGGCTTACATTGTTTGTGTGCACCGTCCTTCCAGCCCGCACAATGGTGTCACGTGATTCTATAATACAGTGGAATTGTCGGGGATTTAGAAATACTTCCCCATTTTCGTATAGAACAATTTTGAAAAGAATATATTAATGTAGAATTGAAATTGTACAATACGCAAAAATAATTTAATAAAATGAAGCATGCTCCAAATGGCTAAGGAGTAGGGGCAACTTGACCGTTCTGTTGATACAAGATGTAAATTCATTCCAAAAACAGCAAATACAAAGTTACAAGCAATAGGTACCCAATCGACTAAATCAATTTCTTCCTATACCCCCCACCCTCCAGCTCTTTTTTATCTCTACAAGAACCGAACATGCTATCTGAAAAGATAATGTCTCTTTTAAAGATAGTGTCTCTACTAAAAATAGCATCTCATAACATGTGTATTCTGAGTTACTGTTTACCTGGTCCTTCAGGAGGAACTGAAGCTGCGACATGGCGTGTTTACACACCGGAAGTTGGGATTTGTGCCATTCCCAACCCTATCCTTTACCATAGGCCCTACTTGTGTAGTAGTCCATAGATGAGCCTCGCCACCACGTGGTGTCGGCAGGGATTTCGTTGACAGCTTTTGCTGCTTTGTAGCAACAGGGTGCAGCAGGCTATCCCGAGACAGTCCCCATGTGAAGTGACCCTGTGCCCTGCCTAGTGGTCACCCATCCACTCCCACCCCCACCCCCACCCCCACCCCCACCCCCACCATGAGGGGCTACCTGCATCCTTGGCTGCGTTCAGAGTGCGCATCAAAAAGATACCGGACGTCGCGCTAGTCTGAACGACTTTAGCTGTTGGTCACCACAAAAATGGCAGCCCCCATTAATGGGCAGCCATTTGCAATTTAAAAGAAGAGCTCTGATTGGCTGAAACCACTGAATTCGGAGGCCATTTTCAAGGCAGTTTTTGTCTCGTATTTGAAAAGGGAGACGTCTCAGAGTCGACTACAGGGCTCACCCTGAACGCGAATAGGCCCAAAAGATGTCGCGGAGCCGACTCGGAGGCATACCTTGAGGTCAATTGTGTTGTGTGGCCCTCCACAAGTGGAGCAAACAAAGACACAATTCTGAAGCGAATTGGAGTTCTCACATTGTGCTACTGAACACTTCACTGTACAGGATACAGTCCTATTACACTTTCAAATCACTTCACATATAAGCACATGACCTGGTAACCAAACTTGGTAGGGTTTCTGCGATATGTTGGCTTCTAATGTAGATGGCAGTGAAATAGTCTTAGCAAATATTTTACCTTAAATCAAATACTATTGCTCCCCACCCTCTGACAGCTGTAGAACTCGAGTTACTCCCACAGCCATGCATCATGTATAGAGCTGCTAAACAACCATATAGAAAAAGTATCGGAAGGCTGGGTTATGGAAATAGCCACATTAATTTTCAACCTAATATGCTAAATATATTGTTCAAATACTTATCTGTCATAGCCCACTGGTTTTGGGGTGAAGAATTTATGAAATCATGTAGATTAATCAGGGATGAAAGTGGTTTCCGCAAAAAAAACGGAAATATGTGCTTATGGCGAGGTTATCTGAATTTTCTCACATAGGCTTAGCACTGTCAGGGAATTGTTGTTGTGGCTGTATTATCACCCATGCCTATGCTGACTGTGCTGCAGGGTGATGGTGCTGCATGCTGTAGTATGGTATTTATCTACACTGACAGTGCTGCAGCGTTTGAACAGCGTAGTAGCATACATTGATAGTAAAAATCGCGGAAATCCACGAAACCGCGGATATTTTTCATCCCTGATTAATAGACTTTAAAAGTCTAATTGAGAGCTTCCAGTGGCTGCCATCTGTTTTTTTGTGCATTCTCTCCCAATTTTTCCAACTCTATGCCAAAATAGATCAACACTGGGTGCTGGAACCAGAGACTGTATATTCTATATATAGTTGTTTCGTACCAAAGTAGTTTTTGTTCAGATTTAGACGTGGTTGGCATTCACCCCTACTCTGGGTAGGGATGAATATTTTACCTGTATAACCCTAGCTATCAGGGATGAAAGTGGTCTCCGGGAAGAAAAGCGGAAATGCGGATATTCTCCCATACAAGCCATAGGTTTAGCATTGTCAGGGAATCGCGCAAATTTCCGGAAGTCGGGTTTCATATATATTGGTATACGCTGATAGTGCTGCGCCGTTTGAAGCACATATTAGTACTAATAGTAGTATATGCTGGTAGTGCAGCGCCATTTGAAGCATTTATAATATTAGTAGTATAGGCTGATCATGCTGTGGAATTGCAGTAGGAGCCTCCAGGAAGAATCCCGGAAATCCGCGATATCGCGGAGATCTTTCATCCCTGAGCTATAGAGTACTGACTCTATCAGTGCAACCTATAGGATTTCAAATTTTATGGGAAAACACATTTTGGGTTCTGTGCCCAGGGCTCATAGAAGCCCATCGATCAAAAATATTTGGTTCCATGAATCAGGTGATGGAAACCAAATGTCTGTGGGAAATGAAACTTTGGTTCCATTGTTTTTCCAGCACCGTAACGACATGTAACCGGAAATGATTGTTACCATTAAATCCCATATTACAGGTTGCAGTGCAGAGATGGCATGCCATATGTGGGTGTTTTGTAGTTGGGCTACTACACCCCACCCCCCCGACAGACGCAGAGATACTCACACTAGATAACACTATTGGATGAAACAAGTTGGGTGATAAATAGAATGCAATGTAAAGTTAGCAGTAATATATGGGGGTTCTTCTCTAAAACAGGGCACCCCATATTTGGTTTCAACGTTACAGTGCTGATAATTAATTCTTTCTTTTATTGATACCAAGTGAAATAATTAATGTTGCCTCTGTGTATTAATTATGTTAGCAATACTACATATATTTAATCTATCCCACAAAAGATATCAAAAGTATACATGAATTCTTTTGTGCTAAAGTGAAGATTTACACCTCAACACCATACATTTATATTTGAGTTATACTAGACTTACTTGTGAGTTGTGTTATTACTAAGATTCTCACGAATCTACGAATACAAAGGTAAGGAGCAGGGGAGAGAGGATAAGCTTGCGCAGTCCTTGAAGTAGCCTCAGTTTTCGAAATTGGAGGGAACAAAGAACCTAAGGTCCCTGCTCCTTCCCTTCGTATTCGTAGATTTGCAAGAATCTTAATAATACCACAACTTACAAGTAAGTTTAGTCAAATTAAAATAGTCTTACTTCATCTTCGGAATACCGGAAGTTAAGTACACAGGGAGTCTTTGTAGCCTGGCGTTTTGCTTTCCGACCTCTCCACCGTTTACTTTTCCTTCCTCCTTTCTCTACCTTCTACTCAAGAAACCTTTTGCCAATGTATCATACAACAATCTCTATCAGTTAGCAAACATTACACCTTAATACATAATTGCTTGGACTATCTTTCATCTATATGAAATTTTGTTTTTATTTAGCATTTTTGTTAACGATCAATTTTGTAATTTGTTTTTCAATTTTGTACAATCACATTCATGAAAGTCCAAACAATTCTTTACAACAGTCTTAATGCATTGTTCTGCTAAGTATTGTCCTTTGCACCTCGCCAGGGTCTTCTTACGATTTATGATAGAACCTTGCGAAGCTCGCACTATTCCTCCACGAGGCATTAGGCATTATTGCATTCAGGCTTGCACCCAGAGCCTTTTCTGAGGCCGAGGCTCCCCTTAAACTGCGTCCTTTGTACTTAGAAGTGTGTATTCCTGCTAGTTCCAGGAGCGTTAGCATCCACCTAGTCAACATCGGTCTTGATATCGGGCCATGCGGGCCTATGTAAGATATCAGCACTTGTTTACAATCTCTTCTTATATTAGCTGTTCTTGTCAAGTAACTCTTAAAGAGTCCTAACCACACACAGCTTACGATTGTCCTTATACTCATAAAACCTGACAGAGTCTAACGGTTGACCCAATTGGTTATGTTTTAACAAACTTTTTATTTTAAAGACAATGGAATCTTCCTCAATTCTCATCCTGTCTATAGACAGACTGAGAATGAGTTGTCCTCTTCGTTAGGATAACAACAACAGCAATGCTAATTTGTAATATAACATTTTCAAAGTTAACACAATATTACTATACAGATTTTGTATCCAATCTAAAACTGTCCCAACATTCCAGGATGTGTCAAATCCGGGTTGTGATGGTCTCTGCTCATGGCAACTCTTGCAGAACCATTTGACCAGGTAGTGTTCACCCACTGTGGAACCATATACTCTCAGGAGAATCAGGCTTAGATCACATCTAGCTGCATTAATGGCCCCATATCCTACTCCCGACTCAAAGTACAATCGAGGGGTTCATAACACTCACCCTTCGATCTAAAGCCCATAATGCCCATTTATTTGTGTGGGTCTGATAACAGTTTCTGGTTGTGGGCCTCCACGTATGTGTAAAGTATTGTAAAGTTTTCTTATCTAAGTTGAAGCCCTCAAGCGTGCGGCCTAGAAGCGGTAGCCCATAAATCTTTACGACGTTAGTCATTTTTCCTTTGCCCATTCATGTCTTGGGCCGTTCGTTCAAATTAGGTTCCCAGTGCTTTTTGGGAACTGGACCTTTTTTCTGGCTTCTCGTTGAAGTAGTGGGTGCCATGGTTGCGCCGGCCAATTTGGAGCCACCACTATCGCTCTTGGTGCGTTACTCTGTATCTTCTGAACTACTCTGGGAAGTAGAGAATGATGCAAAGCAATAAATAAATAATCCAGTCCATTTAAACGAGAACGCATCTGTTCTCCAGTTATATGGGTCCAACTCCCAGCTAACATAAGTAGGCAATTGTGTGTTCAAACGCGATGCAAACATGTCTACTTGTGATCTTCCCCAAATTTGGCAAATTTTCTAAAAGAATCTCTGTATTTAGAGCCCATTCCAAATGATCTTTGAATTTCCTCGACCTGAGATCTGCCAGGACATTATCCACCACTGGTATATCATTAATTGTCAACCAATTGTTTTGTCTTTGGGCCCATTCCCAGATTTCTAAGGCTTCCCAGAGGCAGTCTTCTGACTTCGTACCTCCCATGTTCTTAACATAAGCTGGGGCTGTCGTACTATCTGTCCTTTCCTATCTCTTTTCCTACACAGGTTCTTAAGTCCAAACCCAATAGCTCCTAGTTCTAAAGCATTGATATGAGGAAGTTCATCTGGGTGCCATCTACCACCCGTCTGATTTGAATCAGTGTGAGCTCCCCACCCTTGGTGAGAAGCATCGGTGAAAAGTTCTAAATCAGGTTCTTCTCTTGTAATATTCCTAGGGCTATTTGGTTTTTCTGTCCACCAGACCATGTCTTTATTATATCCCTCTTCGAAGTTTCCTTTACTTCTCTTCAAAGCTTTCATCTTGTCCCTTTCTAGACCCTTTGAAATGGATACCTGCATATTCTACTACCGGTGCATATGCTCCCATCAGTCCAATCAATCCCGCTACCTGTCTGATAACCAGTTCTTCTTCATCTCTTGAAACTTCCTCTATCACCTCGAGAATGTTGTTCTTCTTCTCATCTGTTAGCGAGACCTGCATCGTAATTCACTTTATTTGGAATCCCAGAAAGACTAATCATTGAGTCGGTGGTATACGTACCAATTTTTCTCTATTCACTTTAAAACCTAACTCTGTGAAACTTTCAACCAGTGTCATGATCGCATCCTGGCTCTCTTTTATATTCTTGCCAATTACAAAACTGTCATCCAAATACGGGAAATCCACATGTGCCATCTCTCCTAAAGTAGCATAAATAGGTTTAAGCAGCTTTGTGAAAATTCGGGGTCTCGGTATCAACCCATTTGGTAGCACTTGAAATTCAAGTATTGCATCTTCAAACCGGAATCCTAAGTATTTCCTTAGTAATATATTTATGGCTACTGAGTAGTAATCATCTGTTAGGTCAGAACTTGCCATCCACATGCCTGGCTGAATCAAGTCTAACGCTGTTTTTAAATTAAACATTTTTAAATTTGGTATTCTACTATCTTATTTAGTTCTGTTAAATCTAGAATCAGTCTGAATTTACCATTGGGTTTCGGCCTCAGAAAAATGTTTGACACTTACTTCACTTACTACTGTCAGGACTCCTTTTTCTAACAAACTAGAAATTTCTGATCGTACACAAGCTTTCTTCTTTGTCCATTTTAAATGGGAAGGCTTCCCTCTCCTGTCCTGGAGTCTACACGAATGGGATTGTCAAACCCCTAACACAGTTCAGAATCCAGGGATCTGACGTAAACAATTTCCACATCATTTATTATATTACGAGTCACAAAACCTACATTTGAAAGTTCAGTTTTCTTACCAGGTTTCAAAACCCCCGGGTCACCCACCTGGACAGGGTGGCTCACTTCTGAAAACCCTGGTGTGGCTGCTGCTTGGGACACTACCATATTGGGCATAATTCTCATTGGTACGTCCAAACCTCTTCTATGGGACCCCAGTTCACTGAACCTCGACCACGACTTCCTCTGAAGCGACCATTTCCACTGAACTTGTAGGGGGCACCTGCACGTAGATGATGATCATAGAAGGACCTTCTCTTCCCTTTGCCGTCCTGATATTACCTTAGACAGTGTTTTGTTGCTAGGACGTAAAACAACAAACAAACTTCCCTCTGTATCCTAGGTTTGTATGCATGCAATTGTCCGAGGCTCTGGCGGATTTCATAAGTTGTTTATTTCTTTCTGCCAAGTTGTCTCTGAGTAGGTAGTCACTACGCTCGGACAGGTCGCCGTATATGTCACGCTTTTCTTTTATCAATTCCTTGCCCAGTCATGAATTCACCACCTTATTCATACTGAGTTTTCTGTTGACCCTGCCATGTTGTTCGGAGGATTCGAAGACGCCAGGGGCGCGTTCAGGGTCCGTCTCGGAGGCGCCTCGACGATGTCTCGGCGATGCTTTTTGGCTTATTTCCGTTCAGGGTGCGTCTCGGTGACGTCTCGGAGACGCCTCCCTTTTTAGATAGGAGACAAAAAGCGCCTCGAAAATGGATGCCAAATTCAGTAATTTTAGCCAATCACAGCGCAGCTGTTCCATTGCAAATGGCCGCCGCCTATGGAGGCCACCATTTTCGAGGCGGCCAACAGCTAAATGCATTCAGACTAGCATGACGTCAAAGTCATCTCCGAGGTGCCTCCGAGACAGACCCTGAACGCGGCCCTGCTGTGACGCTTTCCCCGAGAACTTCGAATTTAAAATTGCCAACTAATCTGCTACTGACAGTGTTTCCCCTTATTACTGTCGTCATCCAAATATGTCAAATCCTCTTCGTAATCATCACCGTTGTCGTAATCCCAAACATCGCTGCATGTGCTGCCATGCTGACCTACATAGGACACATCTTCTCTCTGGTCGCATGCGGCCCATGGTGACCTACATATGACTCATTGACATCTTATTCGAAATGATATGTTGAATGCGCTTCCTGAAACAGTCATAGCGCTTCACCTTTTTCGCATTGTACCTCTGCTCTTAAAGCCAGCATTTCATCGTACATGCGCTTAATATCCGACATTTCTGTCATTTTCAAGCCTTCTAATTGAAACTGACTGTTCGAAGATGCCGCCGACTACGCAGCTTCTGGCATTTTTACGCAGGGTTTTGATTTAGCATCCTTAGTGTCTCCTGCCATCTTTTTCCTTTTTACTTTTGTGTGTGTATCCAACACCTTGGGTTCCAATTCACTCAACGAGCATGGCGATGCCAAGTCAACTTGTGGTTCATCCACTGACATCATTCTAGGCATTAGACAGTTCATGAGCTAGTTTTGCGACCACTCCACTTGCTCACCACAGTATGATTGGGATTCTTGCAAAGTAGGCGAGAGCGTGTCCGAAGCATTACTTCTCGCAGTCTTTAAACGATCTGTGACGACGGAGCATTAGATTTGCTTCAAGATAGTGACCCGTCACACACAGCACAAGTGTCACATAAAATCAACAACACAAACATAAATCTTTCCAAATATGTATTTCCCCTAAAACTGAGCTATATAAATGTTCATCCTCCACTCGTTGCTACTCCTTCACTGGCGAGTTACTTACTGAGGCTACTTCCGGGACTGCGCGAGCTTATCCTCTCTCTCCGGGTACTTAACTTCCGGTATTCGGAAGATATTCAGAAGATGAAGTAAGAACCCAAACTTTGCTTAAACTCTTTTTCTTGTAAGACATAACCTTGTTTGCTTAATTGTAATCAATAAAATATCATTTGACTTTGTTGTGTATGTTAAAATGATGTTCTGGATGTGTTTTTGATTTCCATGTTACATTCATGAGTGATATTAACATATTGCTCAATTTGTATAAGATCTAAATAAAAAAGTGAAATAGATTTTTTTCAACTCTGACATATGAGCCACATGCAAACCTTCATGGGAATGTGGATTCTGCAATTATTTGGAATCTTTTTTGCTATGGTTTGCAAGGTTTTCCTTTGGATTTCCATGTCACACTTTGGTGCCCAGTTTCAGAGAATTACCCATATATAGACTATCACCACCAGATTTTGCCAGCCTAGCCGGTGCCCAGTCTGGCAAGTCACCATTGCCCAATTACTTCCAACAGTGCACGAGAGGCACTCACATAGAAACTAAATAGCAGCTGATTTGGCTGGATGAGTTGAGCGCTCACTTCCTGCAAGACATGACACCAGTTTGGTGAACCGCAGTTCCTCTTTTGGTAATGGTGACGCAACTCACAGATATGTTCAAGCTATTCCAGGTCATCCTCCGCATTATTCAGCTTACACACCTGGGGTTGGGGATTGGTGCCCCTGCCAACCCTATCCTCCACTATAGACCTAATTCTTTAATCTTGCCAGGGTTCCTGCTATGCATTTATTTCCTAATGTAGATTGCATTGAAATAGTTCTAGCAATTGTGGTGTTCTCTGTGGTGGAGTGGTTTGAGTATCTGACTTTTTTCTAAGTCCGACGCCAAATCTGACGGTCAATGGTTCAATTCCCCATGCCATCACCTCTGCCAATTTGGAGCTCCACCATTGTGTATAACTTACATCATCATCAAAGGCCAGATGCTCTCATACCATATCTAGGTGGTGTGGGAGGTTAAAAATCCCTTGGGTCGGTAAAAGTATAGACTCTGGCTTTCCATTAACCAACTGTCTAATGGTGAAAACGAGACTATTCAGACTTATCGATGACAGGCAGTATCAATCTTCAACAACAACACTGCTCACTGTGTGTGCCCCCCATGTCTGGCATGCACACTGCCACAGTTTTGTAGATTGATGCAGTGTGCTCTAGCAGGGCTGGGGGCCTGAGATTACCGAGTGGCCTGCTGGGTCCTAGCATCAGTATCTCAGAATACTCATCTTCAACTGTGACTGCTGTATTTCCCAGTACTAAAAGCTGCATGGTCCGATGAAAACAGCAAATTTTCAAAATCAAAACAATTACCTAGATTTAATTGCACATATCTAACTGAGATACTGGTCCACTTATTAAACATTTGTTGCCACACAAAACAAAATACTGTGGCAATCTTCTTGACGGGGGGTTAGTAACCCTACGATGGTTACCGGCTGCAGAACTGTAGCAATATAGAAAGGCACTGATAAATCGGTCCGATCTTTGGATTGAAGATTAAACTTCAGGTGGGACGGTTGTAGAAGTGGGGATGTCTTTACAACAATTAAGCGAAGAATCGTTAGGGCGGCCCCGGATCACTCCCTTAATCAGGGGGAGGAGTAAGCCAGGGAGAAAAAAAAATGGGTAGAGTAAAGGAAATAGAAATGAGGAGAGAACAGGGAAAAGAAAATGTCCAAGTTTGAATTAGGGAGTTGGGTCACATGCCTTCTATCCTCACATTTGGGAGTTATAAAATTGGTGATTACTACAATACTCACCCAGTGCCACCAGACCCCACATTAACAAGCAAGTAAAAAAGCTCATCACTCCCCAGTGTTTAAATTCTCTGTAGCCTAAAAAGGATGGAGGCGGCGGCGGTGGTAGGGGCTCGATGACGTGGAATAAGAACTCTTTTTGGTCTTCTTGGTAGAAATCTATTAAAACACCAGGCTTCATTTCTTCAGATTCTGCTGTCATCCTAAATTCCAGCTTCACATCTTTTAGACTACGATCACTCTTACTCCGCGAGGTAGTGCCCGATCTTCGGCTAAAGAGGAATAGAAGTCCACAGTTAACAAACAGCAGGCCTAAAATTGGAAAGGGCTACTAATTAACCAAATTAGGAATATAGCATATATTGGACATGTTCTTTCTTATAATAGTCCTTGTGTGTAAATAGACCATTAAATATCTCAAACATTAATTGCATATAAACCTGTCAAAATATATACGCTTAACTCCATGAATAGACCTTACTTACTAGCAACTAATGAAATTGACCAAGTTATTATAGAAATGCACAACAATAAAAAAACAGTTATGGATAAATTTGGAATGCTTGAAATCTACAAACAGTTACAACCCGTAAGCAAGAAATAACAAAATGAAAATTATTACTAAAAAACTATATTCAAGATTTGAATCAAATTAGGCTAGTGCTGCCCAGCAGTGAAAACAAATATTAACACACTCATCCGTTATGGGTAGGGTAAATAAATTGCAATTTATATATATATATAGATATGTGTGTGTGTGTGATGTAAAAGCATTATGCGAGTATAAAGGCATGAAAGGGATTATGTTATTTACTACCTTATTATTGATGGGGTGCCTTACTTGCCCCACCCCTCCAACCATGTGACCAGTGGCGCTGCCACCAGCACGCTTCTCTCCTGGATGATACACTGTCACTTACGCCCGATAATTCAATATAAATATATATATATATATATTATATATTATATATATATATATATAATATCGGGCGTAAGTGCAGTATATATATAAATATATATATATATAATTAGATTAGTTAGACGAATCTTACCTTGGTATAGATGATGGATAACTATTGTTTTCCCGAGGTATAAGCCTCGGCTAGACGTGGGTGAGGGAGAGGTAAGCACATCCGGGTCCAGCAATCTTTACCTACTAATTCAGGATAAAATGATCTCTAATAAAAAAAAATTTAAATACTAATGTTTCCTCGGTACAAGCAACAGTCTAGACGTGGTAGGGTGTGGAGGGTGGGCCCTCACCCACGTCTAGCCGAGGCTTATACCTCGGGAAAACAATAGTTATCCATCATCTATACCAAGGTAAGATTCGTCTAACTAATCTATTTTACCTCGGTATATAGCCTCTGGCTAGCCGCAGGCTAGGGAGACTTTACGTAATATCATGTTATCCTGATATTTAATTGTTATTGTCAGTGTTATGTTATTTTCTGTTTATGTTTGTGATATTGAACATTATTATTATAATCACGGTTTTTGTGACTAGGCTTATGTTCTCACCTTTTGACGTTTAATGCTGTAGCAGTCGTCGAGCGACCCCACTGGGCTTCTCCAAACGTTTGTTATAATGTTTGGCAAACGATCGTTCGGTCTTCCATCCTGCATGCAATAGTATGCGTTTGACCGAAATACCTAGCAGACGTGCTTTTGACACCATGGCTCCTCTTGTTGAGTGTGATGCATATTTGTCCGTATTCACTCCTGCCATTTTTAGCACATTAATTGTCCAACGGGCGAGTGTGTCCCTTGAAATGCCCTTGTGTGGCTTGATAAAGCTTATCAATAATTGTCTTGAGTTACGAACTCCTTGTGTCTTGGATATATATGTTCTAATCGCCGATATTACACACAGTTTCGGATTATCCTTAAATTGTGTTACATTAATTGACGACAAAGGGTCCCCTATGCGATTAGATTTTAACAATGTTGTTAAATCGAAAGTCGCTTGCTTTCTGTCTATTTCCAGTCCATCGAGTGAAAGTGCCACTATAGTTTGGCCTCGATGACCTGTGACTAACAGTAACAGAAGTGCTAACTTAAACCCTAATTGCTTAATATCTAGAAAAGTGTTATGTGGCCAATCCCTAAACATTTTGAACACTAGTGACACATCCCAAAATCGGTCATATTTTGGTTTCGGTGGGTTTCGTTCATAAATCCCCTTTAGCACCCAGTGTATTACATGATGTTTACCTATTGTTTCTCCCCCTAATCTGGGGAGAATGATCAAGAGAGCACACCTAGCAGCATTAATTGCGCCGTAACCTAGCCCTTCTTCTTCTAAGAATCTAAAGAATCTGCACACCTGGGCTATCGTTGGGTTCATAGGTTTAACCTTATTTATAAGACAGTATACGCCCCATTTCTTCAAATATGTGGTATACATTTTTACTGTTCCTTTTCTCCACGCATGCGACACCAACCATTCTTGTGTAATTTTGTCTAATCCAAATTGTTCTAGGTATTTATTCAGAAAAGGAATGCAAGGAGTGGTGTTGTTGCCACGTTTCCGTGATGTTCCAGAGGGCCTTGGTGAGTTAGATTTCCTCGGAATTTTGGGAATCTGAGGCAGTCTTTGGCTGTCGAGAATAGTCCCGCTAGCCACGGTTGTGTGTCCCATTCGGGGACGATCAGGATGGCGTGGGACCGGTCCATTTTTATCTTTCGTGCCACTCTGGTAATGATGTTAAAGGGGGGGAAAATGTAATAAAATTCAGTTTCCCAAATCAGTGAGAAAGCATCTATGTGCCAAGCATATGGTTCTGGGTGCCATGAGACATACTTGTTAATTTTAAAATTATTTCTTGATGCAAATAAGTCTACCGTAGGTGACCCCCAATGTTGACAAATTTCTTTGAAAATTTTTGTGTTTAATTTCCATTCTAAGTGATCGTGAAAGACTCTGCTCTTTTTGTCAGCCAGGACGTTTTGCGTGCCTGGGATATGAGCTATGGTCAACCATATTTGGTGTTGTTGCGCCCAGTTCCAAATACTCTGTGCCAAGTTATTGCATTCTTTTGACTTTGTACCTCCCATATTCCTGACATATGCCATAGCTGTAGTGTTATCTGTAAGAATTTGAACACTATTTTTAGGGATTTTGATTAAACTCAAAAGGCCCAAGTAAATCGCTCTTAATTCAAGAACATTTATATGGTCTGATTTCTTGCTTTCTAACCATCTCCCTCCTGTCGCTACATCATTACGATGCGCTCCCCAACCCTGTAATGACGCATCGGTAGTAACTACCGTGTTGGGTTGGTCCATTCGAATGGGATTGGGGAAGTTATTAATATTGTCGATCCACCAAAATATATCTTTACACCCATCTTGGGAAATGTTCATTGGTCTTTCGAAGTTACCTTTTGTGCGTGCTAACGCTCTATTCTTGTCTATTTCTAGAGACTTAAAATGTGCCGCTCCATATAGGACAGCCGGCGCATACGAGACCATAATACCGATAAGGACGGCGACCTGTCTAATCTTTGGCCTAGATATGTCAAGTAGCTGGGAGGCCGTGTCATGAAACTTTTGTAGTTTCTGTTCTGTTAGAGATACGGTCATGATATTGGTGTTAATCAAAAAACCTAAGCATTTTAATTCCCTATTCGGGACGAAAACAGATTTCTTATCATGAATGTAGAAACCTAATTCTGTTAACAAATCACACAAATCATTAACTGCTGTTTGGCATTTGTCAAAGGATTCCGCCATAATAAATGAATCATCTATGTAAGGGAACATTGTGTGTCCTATTCTAGCCATGACTGCAAAAACAGGTTTTAATAACTTTGTAAAAAGTCGGGATGCGCAAGCTAGTCCATTAGGCATGCATGTAAATTGGAAGAGGGTACCGTTCCAAATAAACCTCAGAAATTTTCTGTGTTGTTCACAAATGGAGACTGTGTAATATGCATCTCTTAAGTCTACGCTGGCGAGCCAGGTTTCCGGCGTAATTAAATCTCTGGCCGTTTCTAATGAGAACATTTTAAAATGTTTGTATGTAACCGATTTATTCAATTCTGTTAAATCCAAAATCATGCGAATTTCGCCATTTGGTTTTGGTCTAGAAAAAACATTAGAAATAAACTGTCCTTCCGTGTTTTGTACTCGTTCAATAATTCTTTTTGTTTCAAAAAGAGAAACCTGAGCATCAATTTGACTCTTTTCTACTGTATTGAATTTATATGGGAACAGAACTCTTTTCTGTTTTGGTATGTTTGTGAACGGTATTTGAACCCCTTTAACAATGTCCAAAATTTTGCTATCAGTTGTAATTTGACACCAGTTTTG
>CM059196.1:47688467-47910680 GCA_030323885.1 Branchipolynoe longqiensis | reverse complement strand
AGACTAGGTGGGCTAAATAAAGCTTATAAATAATGCTACAGCTTATGTATAGATTTATAGTGTATGACAAAAATAAAACCCATACTGTCCGTGATGGACCGTGTGAGCTGCCGAAGTATGGAATGCCAGATTAAAGAGGAAAACTATAGGTTTCTTCCGGTACATTATTGCCGGGGGGGGGGGGGGGGAGGAATCAGGGCGCGGCTATTTTATATGGCGACACCGGTCCTACCTTGTTGATGCGGAGGACATCTGTGGATTTCGTCCTGATGCGGTCAGTGCTGTGCTGAGAGTAACGCGACTCCATGTCCAACATCTGGCGCTCAAATGACTGTTGTAGCCCTTCGTCCAGACGATGCAGATGCTCCTGCACCTCAGCCTGCTGCTTCTCCTACAGACCAACAGAGAGGCCACGGGGGTGGTGAGAAGCCAGGGTGAGAAGCCAGGGCTGCGTTCAGGGTACCCCTCCGAGTCGACCCCGAGACGTCTTTTTGGCTTATTAGCGTTCAGGGTATGCCTCCGAGTCTTCTCGGAGACATCTCGCTTTTCAGACAGGAGGCAAAAAGCGCCTAGAAAATGGCCACCGAATTCAGTGGTTTCAGTCAATCAGAGCTATTCTTTTCAATTGCAAATGGCTGGACCCTAAACTAAGTGCGGTGCACATCAACTTTGTTGGTGTGGTCAGGGGATGTCACCCCTTCAAGTGCATGAAGACTGGAGCAGCAGATGAGTTAGAAGATCAATAGCTTTGAAGGTGTAACAGCAAGATGATGTGGCTCATCAGGGCACACTCTGACAAAGATGAGTAAGTGGCCAGTCACCTTGGAAAGGAAGGGGAACCTACCAAGTATTTACCCATAGTAAGCAATGGTAATTAATGGAAACAAATTTAGAGATGGAGACAACTCTGGTCCCTCTGCGGGGAAGCCTTCTAATAGCTACAGTGGAGGCACCTTTCCTTCAACTATTAAGAAACCTCGTAATGACAATGTAAACTCAAAGCCTAAAATAGGAAGGTATGCATCTGATGTCAGGCAACTGAAAACTGGAGGAAAGGTGCTAAAGATTGGTACATGGAATGTACGAACATTGTACAAACCAGGCCGATATGACAACCTGAAAGTGGAAATGACAGCGCTAAACCTTGACATCCTAGGTATAGCTGAGACGAGATGGACGGGTGACGGGAGGATAGGTGATAGTGAGGTAGATATGATATATTCTGGAGATGAAAAACATCAGTATGGCGTTGGAATTATGATGAAGAAGTCCATTGCCGCCACAATGATTGGATTCTGGCCAGTATCTGACAGAATTATTATGATGAAGCTGAGGGGAAAACCGTTCAATATAAACATTCTGCAAGTTTATGCACCAACCTCAGATCACGATGATGAAGAAGTCAACGAGTTCTATGACAGCATCAAAAAGGTAATGGAATACACCAAGTCTGGAGAAATAACAATTGTTATGGGCGATTGGAATGCGAAAGTTGGAGAACAACATGAATATCCAGTAACAGGAAGATTTGGCTTAGGTGAGAGAAATGATCGTGGTGAATACTTGATAAATTTCTGTTTGACATCAAAACTAGTAATTGCTAACACCTTATTTGAACATCCAAAGAGAAGACTATATACATGGAAGAGCCCTGGTGATGTATGTCGGAACCAGATCGATTACATTCTTGTCAACCAACGATATCGAAATTGTATCAAACAGGCAAGGACATATCCAGGTGCTGACATATGTTCGGATCATAATCCAGTAGTAATCAGTATGGTAGTGAAATTGAAACAGCAGAACAAAATTAAAAACAACATTCAAATGGATATGAACATGTTAAAAGATGCAAAATACAGAACTAAGTATAATGTCTCTGTTCATAACAAATTCAGTGTACTGATGAATGAAGAAACTCCTCAGAGAGAGTATAACAACATTGAAATGGAATGGGAAGCTCTCAGAGAAAGCATGGTCAAGTCAGCAGAGGAGGTGTTACCAAATAAAAAACGAGAGACAAAGCAATCATGGATGACGCAAACCATACTAGAAAAGATGGCAGAAAGGAAGAAAGTGAAAACCACTGATCCACCTAAATACAAACACCTGAAGAATGAAATAGAAGATGAATGCAAAAAAGCTAAAGATGAATGGTGGAATAAGAAGTGTGAAGTAGTGGAACAACTTGAGTCTCAACATCGTTCAAGAGAGATGCACAAGAAAGTGAAAGAGATAACAGGTCAAGGATACAGACAGAGAAGCAGTAAATGTATCAAGAACAAAGACGGCAAATGCTCTTTGAAGAAGATGAAATAAAGTCCAGATGGGAAGAATATGTAAACGAACTATACAATGATGACAGAGGGAACCCACCCACAATTGAGAAAGAAGATGGGAATATTATATTAGTATCAGAGGTTGAGAAGGCTATCAATGATCTAAAGGCAGGTAAGGCTCCTGGAAGTGACCAGATAACATCAGAAATGATAAAAGGACTAGATGAAGTGGGGATTCAAATCATTCATAAGCTAGTAACTGACATCTATGAGACTGGATTTATACCATTGAATATGAATGAATCCATATTTGTACGACTCCCAAAGAAGCTAAAACCAACATTGTGTACTGAGTACAGAACACTAAGCCTGATGAGTCATATGTTGAAGATGATCCTGAAAATAATTTTACTGAGAAACAGACAGAAAATTGAAGAACAAATCAGTAACGTACAAAGTGGGTTTATATCTGGAAGAGGTACACGTGAAGGGATTTTCAATATGAGAATGATTTGTGAACGTTATTGTGAAGTGAACCAGGATGTTTATGCCTGCTTTATTGACTATGAGAAGGCCTTCGACCGAGTCAATCATGAACTGTTAATCAAATGTTTACAAGATATTGGTGTCAATGGCAAAGACATTAAACTAATTGTGAACTTATACTGGACACAACGTGCATTTATAAAAATGGAGCAGGGCCTATCGGATGAAGTTATGATTAAACGAGGAGTTCGACAGGGGTGTGTATTGTCACCATGTCTATTTAACCTGTACACAGAGATGATTTTCAGACACATTGAAGATTGCAAGGGAGTGACAATAGGTGGCATGAACGTCAACAATCTTAGATATGCCGATGACAGTGTAATACTAGCAGACAGTGAGAAAAACCTACAAGATATAGTGAATAGAATCAATAAAGCTGGAATACTATTCAACATGAAGATGAATGCCAGGAAGACCAAAACAATGGTTATAAGTAAAAAGACAGATAAACCAAATGTCAATATAACCATAGATGGCACAAACATAGAACAAGTATCCGAATTCATATATCTCGGACAAAAGATTACAAATGATGGGAGATGTGAGGAAGAAATTAAAAGAAGGATAACAATAGCCCGAACAACATTCTCCAAAATGTATAGAGTGTTAACATCAAGTAAGATATTAATACAAACAAGGAAGCGTATTCTTCAGTGTTATGTGTGGTCTACTCTAATGTATGGGGCAGAGACATGGACAATCTCTAAGAAAATGTACAAACGTTTAGCAGCATTTGAGATGTGGACTTATCGAAGGATGATGAAATATCATGGACAAAGAAGATCACCAACAAAGAAGTTCTCAGAAAAATTAAAAATAAGAAAAGCTTGTTTGCCACTATACAGACAAAGAAACTTATTTATTTTGGCCACATCATTCGTCAGAGTTCAATATACCGTACATTGTTGGAAGGGAAGGTGAATGGCAGCAGAGGGAGAGGGAGACCAAGAACATCATGGTTTACAAATATTTCACAGTGGACAGGCTTGAATTATTCACAGTCTATCAGAACAGCACAACATCGGGACAAGTGGAGAACCATTGCATCCAACCCTCGACTAGAGGATGGAACTATTGATTGATTGATGGAAGCTGCCATTTTCGAGGCTCCCACGAGCTAAAGTCGTTCAGACTAGCATGATTTCAGGAATTTCTCCGAGGTGCCTCAGAGGCGTACCTTGAACGCGCCCATGGCAGGGTGTGTGATGCCTGGCCTCTGGATAGATCCATCACCTGTGTTAGCCAAATTATTGTTATTATTGTTAATGTTATCATTGTTGTTTAAAATTTTCTATCGTTATTAAGTTATTGTTGTCATTAATAGTTATTATTGTTATTAATGGTTATTATTAATAGTTATTAATTATATTATTATAAATGGTTATTATTCATGGTTATTATTGTTTGTTACTATTAGTATTGTTATTACCATTATTATTATTATTGTTATTATTTTATCGTGTAGTGACAAGTATAAATTTTGTAAGTCAATGGTTTGACTCGACCGGGAATTGAAGTCCCGACCTTCCGCATGGGAGGCCTGTGCTCTACCGATTCGGTCACCGCATCCGGTGCCCAGCTGGGTACCAAGTAACCTCAAGGGGGTGGCTTAGAAGGAACAGTCAACAGGGAATGTTCTTGCTAGCGTGCTGCCACCTGATGATACTCAGGCAGTATATGTGTATGTGGTAACTAGGTACCTTGATGAATGCTAATTAGAAATCAGTCTGATAGAGAATTTTAAGATTTAGGTTAATAACAGGTAGGGTTTCTGCATTTAGTCCAGCCAGAGAGATATTATTAAACCATATATTTAGTGTGTCATTTTTATTGAGCAAGATATAATGTTTATGTATCTATACATTATATATATATATGTATATATATATATATATATATAAATAAATAACTGCGTACATAACAGGGAAAGCAAGGGTAGTGGTTGAGTAGTTTAATCTCTGGCAAGGATTATAGGCCCTTGCCCAGTAATAAAGAAAAAGAAAAAATACTCCGGCACGACTGACAATGTCGGCCAGGTGGAGGGTGGGGTGAGTGCAGGTGGCGCCACCAGTCAAGTGCATAGTCTTACAGAGAATAACAATGGTATGAAATAATAATAATATAGAATAATAGGAAATTCCCTTCGTATTTTTATACTCGCATAATACGTTATACACCACATAAAAATAACTGCGTACATAAGAGGGAAAGCAAGGGTAGTGGTTGAGTAGTTTAATCTCTGGCAAGGGTTATAGGCCAAAGATCCATAGATCCCCCAACCTCTAGCTATATTGTGCGGCCAGAGTGGTCGCTACCCTCATATCGTTCATTATCCTTGTAGTCAGTGGAGTTTTCAGGTATGTGAAGACTGTGTCAGTGGCCCAGTCCCCCCTGGTGCGGAGCTCTTCGATTGAGGCCCCACAAAGCGAGAGAAAGGTGCAGCCACCCCTCCGGAGGGAGTGGGAAGAGATGGAGGCGGGATCGAGTCCAGCCTTCTCGGGGAATACTCTAAGCGTTGCTTGGTAGGCCCCATAGGGGAGGGGGGCCGATGAGCCCCAGGCCGAAGGTATTTGGAAGGCAGCCGCATCCGGGGGGCTGGGATCTGGAGGAAGTGGAGCTCCGTCCAGTGGACGGCGCACAGGTCAATATTCTGATATCTGGCAACCGTGATTCCGAGGACCCTTTCCCGGAACTGTATGGTTTTTGAGCATCTTATGGAGATTATCATTCCCCAGGGGAGAAATTTTAAATCACTGCGAAGCAGGGAGGAGTCAGATGCTGTTACCTGACACTTTCGTAGCAGGGCGCGGAAGCTGCACAGCATGGCCGCCCGCCAGGCCGTGTGGCCTTTGGTGGTTGGGAGGAAGGAGAGCATCCTCGTTAAGTTCTCGGGGAGGATGGGGGCAGCCTGTCTCGGGGCGGCTGATCGCTCCCGTCGGATTCCCCGCAATTTGGAGGCGACCCCGAAGTTGTAGGGGATGGGGTCAGAGCCCCTCTGTCGTAGGAAATAGTTAAGGCCGCTCAGGTAGTTCAAGACAGATGAGTACTTTAGCGTCCTGGCGAGCCAGGTGGCGTAGAAGGCCACCTGGGCCGGGGGGCAGGGGAGGGGCGAGTGTGTCTCTGAAAAGTCCTCCACAAACTCCAGGTATCTCCTGACCTGGACCCCCCGGGTTGATATGGAGTTAGATGCGTACGATCTGCTCTGGAACATCATCTTCTCGCGTTTCAGCTGGTCCACCCCTGCTTGACCATTAGCGGTTAGTTGACAGTTCAACTGACCATTAGAGGTTAGTTGACAGTTTAACTGACCATTAGAGGTTAGGTGACTGTGGTCAGTTGACTAGCACCCATGGAGGAACTGATTCTACTTTTCTACTTGTCTAGTATATGTCAGCACATTTCACACTGATAAATAATTACATGTGCACATGTTCACCAATAGGCAGCTCTCATGAAATGTATCAAGTGATGGACGCATTGATGCTGAAATACAGTGGAGGATGGCCAAGGCTAGCGCATCTTTCGGCCGACTATGCCAGAGACTCTGGAACAACCACCATGTGTCCATTTGGGTCAAAGGTAAGATCTACCATGCAATCGTGCTATCCAGCCTAATATACAGAGCCGAGGCCTGGATAGTGTACAGACGACAGGAGAAAAAGCTGCATGCCTTCATGATGCGACATCTGTGTTCAATCATGAGGCTAACCTGGAAGGACAAAGTGACAAATAAGGAAATACTCGAACGGACGGGGCTGCCCTCTATGGAAGATCTTCTGATCAAAAAGAATCTCCGGTGGACTGGACACCTCATGAGGATGTCATCAGACAGGCTACCAAAGCAGATCCTCTATTCTCAACTGTCTTCTGGTTACAGAAAGAGAGGGCGCCCTCGTCTCCGGTTCAAGGATACCATCAAGAGAAACCTGAAGCTGAGAGACATTAAGACCGACTCATGGACGCAACTCTCACAGCAGAGAGCTAAATGGAGAGTGGCAGTCAAGTAATGAAAGCAGTCTTTGTCGCATCGCGACCGACAGCATGATGATGATGATGATGATGAGCCTGGCAATACCACCACAGGCTCTGTAAATTCCACCACTGCCTGCCAATGCCACCAACAGGTTCTGCTAATGCCACCACAAACTGTCAATTCCATCAATAAAACAGGTTCTGTCAACGCCACCAACAAGGTCTGTGAATTCCATAAATAAAACAGGTTCTATTAATGCCACCAACAAGGTCTGTCAATTCCATCAACAAAACAGGTTCTGTCAATGCCACCAACAAGGTTTGTCATGGTCATCAGCAGATTCTGTCAATGCCACAAACAATGTCTGTCAAGATCATCTGTAAATGCCCCCCAACAAAGTCTGTCAAGGTCATCAGCAGATTGTGTCAATGCACCCAACAAGGTCTGTCAATTCCAGGGAACAGTCAATGCCACAATCTTAAGGCACTGGCCTTTTAGGGCTGCTTGTGTGAGACACAATATATGAAGTATCCAATCAGAGCCACGCAGCTAATGGGGTACCAGGATGAGCTATCACTGTCAGAAGCCCTAGGATCCACATGGTTACTGGGGTACCAGGATGAGCTGTCACTGTTACCATCCCAAAAACCCACACAGGTAGTTGGGTACCAGAATGAGTTATCACTGTCACCAGCCCGAGGATCCACATGGTTACTGGGATACTAGGATAAGCTATCATTGTCACCAGCCCAAGGATCCACACAGTTAGTGGGGTACCAGAATGAGCTATCACTGTCACAAGCCCAAGGATCCACGTGGTTACTGGGGTACCAGGATGAGCTGTCACTGTTACCAGCCCAAGGATCCATGTGGTTACTGGAGTACCAGGATGAGCTATCACTGTTATCAGCCCGAGGATCCAAGTAGAAGCCGTGAAGAATCCTCCATATTACCACAAGTCACGTCTTTCACCTTCCTCTCTAATTCTCCCTCTCCTATTCCACAAGACCTACAGATGCTTAGATACCAAAATCATCTTCCGATTTGATGTCCGCATAGATGTGATTTTTCTTGTCGTTCAAAAAAAGAAAAGAAATAAAAGCAATGATACAAAAATGAAAATACCAACAATAACATAATTAGCAAGTGTCATTTGCTATATATATATAACATATATATTATATATTTGATATATATATATTGTGTGAACATTATATTTCATATATATTACATATATAATATATATTAATATAATTAGTCAGGGTCATTTGCTATAGCAATGTCATATTTTATATAAATAGATAATATAAATGTATAAATATTATATATATAGCAAAAGCTTTGGAAAAGACAAATTCTTTGAGGAAACAAGTTGGAAAACAAATTCTGCTTGGAGTGTGAGAGGGTCACAGTGGGTAGGAATGCATGGTAAAAAACAAAATTGGTGGCGCCATTTCTTAACAAGAAACCCATCATAAACAAAGCACTGTCAACATCTACCTACAAGAGGCTGCAAGGTGTGCTGACAAAATCGTGTTTTGCGGGTTGCTTTTAAAAATGAACGACCACACGCGAACACGATGGGATGTTAAAGGGGGTGGGGGAGGAGGAAGGGAGGGACGGGTTAAGCCAAACTTAGTAAACTTGCTGGGGGGGGGGGGGGGGGGGGGTTAGTATCAGGTTTTAATCAAGGCATCTGGCATGCAGCCAACATAGGCCACTGTACCAGAATCATTCTGATGGTCTGGTCTCCATAGTTGACATTGCTGTCATCGAGAGACGAAACCCCGTAACGGCTCTGTCAATGTCAACAAAGGCACCTGGTGTATGAGCAGGGCTAATTCAATGGTTGTCAACTTGTACCAACCGACTGCCAGCCAGTGCCGAACAGCGTCTGGCAATAGGTTGCGCTGATGTGCGTGTATCCACAGGCAGTTTGTGTTAAAGCCAATATTGGACCTCAACATGACTTTCACTTATAAATAATGCTATTTGACTCAACTTACGGGTTAGTCATTTGTCTGTATTAAGCTACCAATACTTTACATTAATGTGACGTTCACTTATAAATAACACTGATTGACTCGACTTATGGGTTAGTCATTTGTCTGTATTAAGCTACCAATACTTGACATTGATGTGACTTTCACTTATAAATAACGCTGTTTGACTCGACGCACAGGTTAGCCCTGTGTCTGTATTAAGCTACCAATACTCTGTAATGGCTCTGTCAATGTCAACGAAGGCACCAGGTTTGAGATGGGCTGGTTCAATGGTTGTCAACTTGTACCGACCGACTGCCAACCAGTGCATGTCACTAAGTCGCACTGATGTGTGTGTATCCACTGGCAGTTTGTGTTATAGCCAATATTCGAACTTGATATGGTTTTCACTTATAAATAACACTGACTCGACTTACGGGTTAGTCATTTGTCTGTATTAAGCTGCCAATTCTTGACTTTCACTTATAAATAAAACTGTTTGACTTGACCTACAGGTTAGTCATTTGTCTGTATTAAGCTACCTATACTTGACATTGAAAGTGACTTTCACTTATATTATAAATAACGTTATTTGACTCGACTTACGGGTTAGCCATTTCTCTGTATTATGCTACCAATACTTGACATTGATGTGACTTTCACTTATAAATAATGCTGGTTGACTCAACTTACAGGTTAGTCATTTGTCTGTATTAAGCTACCAATACTTGACATTTTTTGTTTTTTTGTTTTTTTGGTCCATTAGTTGTTTAAGCATGGGAAATTTCAGTCATAGACGACTGGTCTTCCTCATTCCACTGCTGGTCGATAGAAAGCCCGAGCCTACACTTTTACCAACCCAAGGGATTTTTAACCTCCCACACCACAAAGACATGGTATGAGAGCAACCGGCCTTGGATGACGCTGTAAGTTATACACAGCGGTGGAAATCCAAATTGGCAGAGCTGGGGGCACTGGGAATCGAACCGCCAACCATCAGATTAGGAGTCTGACCTAGAAAAATGTCAGACACTCTACCCACTCCGCCACAGAGAACGCCACATTGATGTGACTTTCACTTATAAATAATGCTGGTTGACTCAACTTACAGGTTAGTCATTTGACTCTACATACATACATGATTGACTCTACACACCTTGTTTAAATAAGCGGTAAGATTAATTCCAAATACAGATCTGTCATTCATTTGCATTAAGCATGGTTTTATCTGCATCCTGCTAACCCGCATGTGACGAGCTACAAATACTGGATCTCGCCTAGGTGTGACTTCAACTTGTAAACAACAAGCTGCAAGACTAATATCTACTTACGACTAAATTACAGATTTGTTATTTGTGTGAGTGACTACACAATTCAATTATAATCACATAAAATATCAGCGGGTACATTCCTAGGTTATGCAATGTATTTCCTTTTGCTTAAAATGAATTGAACTATTAGGTGTTTATACATTTAATAGAAGATTTAATTGAATAAGTGTGGTGTTAGGTTAGTTGTATGTAAATTGTAAGTTGGTCCACTGATGCACATTAGCTCCGGAACTCAACCATCTGGAGATTTTCTTCATCTGCTACACAAATAAAATAGCAGCTCTCGTTGGAAAACTTTGTAACTGGTACACTTTGTTTCTTTTCAGTAGGTGCTTGGTTGGTGATTTGCTTGCTCTACATCATAGCAAAGTAGGAATGTTTGCCTCACTATGATAGGAATGAGTGGCAGCAAAATTACACCCCGGAATCATGTTTCTAGCAATCTGATTCTACTGAAAGACAAGTCAACACGATTAAATAATAATAATAATATTAATAATTAAAGTAAAAAGAATACTGTGCTGGTTTTAGTAAGGATAGCAAGGTACTTAACTACATGAATGACAATGTTCCTTATTTTAATTCAGTCGGATATATACATATACATATATATATATATATATATATATATATATATATATATATATATATACATGTTAAATATATATATATGTGTGTGTACATACATATATATGTGTACATACATATTTTAATAAATATATATATTTAATATTTATATATACATATTAAATTTAGAATCGAATACTATTGCAGGAAATGTTTTACTTTTTATAACAGTGGTCATTTACGTCGGGTAAATTTTTGTTTTTAAATGTATGTAAACAAATATTTCATTATCTAACCTCTTTGACATGTTACCTGAAACACAAACCGCTTTCCCTTAGGCATAAGGAGGATTATACGGAACCAAACTAAATATTTAAATTGTAATCATTGAGTAAATAATTGCTAAACACACTCGTGCCTGTATCTACAGTGCACTGACGTTTCTTATTTATTTATTTATTTATTTATTCATTCATTAATCATCAATTAAAGCAGCAACAATGGTAAGGGCCCCAGCTACCTTCCTTAAGGCCCGGTGTAAAGATTTCAAATTCCCCCCATATTCAAGTTCCCCCCCGGGAACTTGAAAACGTTTTCAAATCCCTCCCTCGTTTTAACTTTCCCTCCCCCCCATTTTTGGGGAATTTTCTTTATTTTTGTTATTTTTTGTTATTTTTCATGACAAATATTATAATATACAGAGAATAGCATAATGGAAATTATTACTAGTACAATAAAACATATTTAACCACAAATGACACAAAAAGTCTCCAAGATGGTTAAGAAAAAATATTATAGGTCTGAAATTTAAAACGTTTTTTAAAGTTTTTTAAACAATTTTAAATTCCCGGAGGGGGGAATTTGAAAATAGGGGGAGGAATCTGAAAACTCTTTTTAAGTCCCCCCCCCCCAGGAATCTGAAAACGTTTTTAATTTCCCCGGAGGGAAGTTAAAAACGTTTTCAGATTCCCGGGGGGGGGGGGGGGACTTGGGAAGGGGGGAAGTTGAAATCGTTACACCGGTCACATACACGTTAGTGGACGTAGTTGAACGTAGTGGAGGCTAACGTAGTTGAACGTACCGGCGTCCGAACTTCTCCAGTACGTTCCGTGACCGGGCTTTAATTCAATAGACAGACAGCTGTCACAGTGTCAGATAGAGTCATGTGCAACACGTGCTCCTGGACATTGGGCGGGTGCAGCCATAACTGGCCCGAGGGTCGCTGGTGCCCTGGGCAAGCTGAACTTACACCCTTACAAGTGTAATTTTTTCTTTAAATTTCTTTCTATAAAGTATATTAAGGCACCCCAGGCGACCCATATGGCTCCCCGGGCGACTGCTCGAGTTGGCATTACAATCAGCTGGCCCTGGGTGAATCCTAGAAAGGCTATCCACTTGGTCCATGCTTTCCACACCTTATAAAGGCCTTACACTTACAGGGTCTACTATATAAGATCTATATAACTCGTTATATGAATATATAGCGGAATTATTGATTATTATTACCTGTTAGAAATATTATGCGTATTTGAATGTCTGATTATTGACCAATCACTGGCCTCGTGGCTCGAGCATGGGTGCGCGACACCAGCGCCACAGGGCTATCAGCTCCTAGAGCGCTTGACCATTCACTTCCCGCCAGATTATTTTTTAATTTTTTATAATTATTATTAACCGACTAGGCACATCCTAGCCCAGACGAACAATAAAAGGTATGAGTCCAACCTAATTCCTGGATGTCTTCCATTATTACCGGTATGTAACTCAATTTATAATACATATAATAAAAAGGGTTTGAGTGTGATGAGTAGAGGCGGGCCGGATGTCCAGGTACAGCAGCATGGAATAGCCCATTTGAAAATACAGTAAAACCGACCATCTCCACAGATCGACCAATCCCATATATCAATCGCTTTACTTGGGTCCCAAGCGATCGCCCATACAATACCATTGTAATAATTTTTTTTTAACACCCTAGACCAACCACCTCCCTAAATGGACCATTGAAAGTCGGTCCCATGGTCGGTCGATTTAGAGAGGTTTTACTGTGCCATCAAACCCCCTCAGTTAAATACTGGGTAGAACTGGTTATAAGCTGCAAATTTTGACGCCCCCTATCGTGTAGCATGTCTATATAGTGGTGCCCTCTGGCGTACTGACCGTGAAGTCCTTGAGCTGCTCAGCATCCCTCTTCTCCTGCATCTCCAATTCACGCTCCATTTCTTTCAGGTTAGTGTCGTACCTATAAAGGTCAACATTCAAAGGTCAACATTCAAAGGTCAGGTCCTCGAGCTACAGGGGCGTAGCGCAACACTGGGCAATCGTGAAAGCAAACAACACCGACATTTAATAGAGCAACAACATTCAAAACATGAGGGTGTCAGAAGGAGAACCATTTACATACAAATACGAAATAACCTCTCAAATAGCTCATTGAATTGGGCTACTTATTGACACAGCTCATAGTTTCCGATCGACTGGAAGAAATCCATATGTGGCCTACTATTACACCACTGAGGACCATCCACATAGGCCAGTCAGTGGAATTCACATGTACCTAGCTAGTTAATCAGGGATGAAAGTGCTCTCAGGGAAAAAAAGCGAAATGCTGATATTCTCCCCTAGGTTTAGCATTGTCAGGGAATCGCGGAAAATTCCTGGAAGTCAGGCTTCATATATATTGGTATATGCTGATAGTGCTGCACCGTTTGAAGCAGGTATTGGTAGTGTACACTGATAGTGCTGCGGCGCCTGGAGCATTTATTAATATTAGTAGTGTATGCTGATAGTGCTGCGGCCTCAGCACCACATATTAGTGTCCGCTGATGGTGCTGCGAGATTGAAAACTCCCGGAAATCCGCGGAGATCTTTCATCCCTGGTTAATGTAGATCTATAATCATATCTTGTAAATCAGCAATGAAAAGAGGTCAATCTGACCTTTATGTGATGGGCAAATAAAACACTTTTTACTTTTAAAAAGAGGGGAGGGAGGGAGAGAGGAAGAGAGAGAGAGAGAGGGGGGAATGAAATAGGAAATGATATAATTTATACAGTAAAACCTCTCTAACATCTAACCGACCAGCTCTATAGATCCACCACTCCCATATACGTATCGCTTTATTTGGGTCCCAACCTATCGCCCATATAATACCGTTGTAACAAAAATAAAAACTCCCTAAACCTCCCACCTCCCTAAGTGCACCATTTAAAGTTGGTCCCATGGCCGGTCGATTTAGAGAGGTTTTACTGCATAAGCAATACACAACCAGTCATAGCCACACATCACTAACTACTTAGTACTTAGTTGTGCACGTCCCCTGCCCCCACCCCCGGCCCCAGTGTTCAGACGGTACAGAACTGCACACAGCCCAGTAGCTATGGCCCATCGTTTGGTAGTGACAGACAGTGTGCATTAATGAGATGTTTGTAGTTCCCAATGGGTGATTGGGCGGGATTCAGGGGTGGGTCCCTAGCACTGAGCAGCTCACTCATACTCATACTCATCCGCTACTGATTATGGTTAGGCTATAAGCCTGTATCAGGTCGAGGCCTGTCCAACTGTGACTTAACGGGGTCATAAGCGTCAAATACTGGGTGTTTGCAATACTTATACTGCCTCCAATGCTTATCCAGCCTTGCTTTGAAAGCATTCAGGGATGACACATCCACAACCTCTGGAGAATACCGTAAATTCAATACCGGCCTTTGGAGCAGCTCTACACATGAGCTATATCACTTTGCATATGAGACTGTCTCAAAAGGTGCTAAGCAATATGGGACAAAGGTTTGTCCATTGTAATGATCAACATACTATCTGCTATGCATTTGCTCAGGATAAACTGATTTGTTTTTTACATGGTGTTTCATAATCCCAATAGAATACATATTGATTTGAAGAAAATGTCCTTGTGTTTTCAGTGGAACCGTTTCTGTGCTGTTTTGTGTCAATCGTTACAATGGAGAAAAAACCCCGAAGAGTTAGGACCTTTTGAGACAGGCTCATATTTATTATACAGCATAACATGCAAAACATAACACAACTATATTCTTTAATAAAGCATGGTTTGGAATATATTATTATGGTCAACTACGTTGCTAGTTTATATTTGTTAGATATAAGGTTGCGATTTGAAGGAAGTAAATCTCCATTTGCAGGCCTAGGTGAATTGATACAAGATATCGAATTTTACTTTATCTGAACATTTCTAATCGATACATTAACAGAACTTGTGTTTCCTTATAAATAAGAGAGATAGATATGTGTATATATATACCTATGTACATACATGCACACATATAAAAGCAATACAAGAGAATACAAGTTCTATAAATGTGTTGATTTGAAACATTATATAGGACAGTACTGTCCTCCCTCACTACATCATTACACACAAGCTACAATCCAATTCATTTGTACATAATACTTGCACAAACTAATTATGCTACATACACACACAAATATATATAGTACAAATATGTCTATGTATGCACACATATTTGCATAAACATAACTATTTATTCTACATATATATAGTATAGTAAGAAATATGTATATATATGCATACACATAAAAATAAATTATATATACAAATAAAGAATGGGACTTTTCTCACTTAGAAATATAGGAATATACGGTGAATATTATTTATAATCTCCTTATTATAACTTCGCAAAAAACACCAGGTGAAACTGATCAGTAACCTGTTATCCTGATAGTCCTCACACACCAAGTTCCGATGGTCATTGCAAAGTACCCATTCGACTGTAAATTATACCATAACAACACAGAAACAGTGGTAAGGTACTAGCACTGTAGCAGCCCCAATCATAATTCAATGCGGGTAATTCGAGTTCTGTTGCTCCCCAAGGAAGGACTGAAGTTGTGACACAGCAGGAATTCGAGTTCTGTTGGTCCCTAAGGAAGGACTGAAGTTGTGACACAGCAGAAATTCGAGTTCTGTTGGTCTCTAAGGAAGGACTGAAGTTGTGACACAGCAGGAATTCGAGTTCTGTTGGTCGCTAGGGAAGGACTGAAGTTGTGACACAGCAGGCTGGGTCACAGCTTCAGCTTACATGGCAGAAAGTGTGGGAGGTTGCGAAGACATACACAAAGTGGTATTTTATCCGATGTAAATATTTTGCTAAGAAGATTTCACTGCAATCTACATTAGAAACAAATATATGGCAAGAATCCTACCAACTCTAGCCATCAGGCATGTGGTTTTTGGTGCAAAGTGAGTTTTAAAATGTTGGGCTGACGGTGAAGGATTGGGGCGTGAGACGGGCACAAACCCCAATTTCCGCTGTGTAAGCTGAAGCTGTGACCCGGTGCGCTGGGTCGTAGCTTTAGTTTTTTCCTGGGGGACAACATAACTCAGAATACCTGTATTGATAAGATACAACATCGCCGGAATTGAGTGATGGGGAGTGGAGACATTGACAAAATGCCTCAAAATAAACACATAAAACCAGACTATAAAGATAAAGACAGCGGGCAGCGAAACTACAATACACACTAAACAATGTTCC
The DNA here is from genome assembly GCA_030323885.1 of Branchipolynoe longqiensis. Taxonomy (NCBI): domain Eukaryota; kingdom Metazoa; phylum Annelida; class Polychaeta; order Phyllodocida; family Polynoidae; genus Branchipolynoe; species Branchipolynoe longqiensis. Next base: position 47,894,469 of record CM059196.1, on the reverse strand, counting down.
CAGCTCCTAGCAAAAAGAATATCTAATAAATAAATTGATTGCCTCAAAATAATTCAACAATGTAAAAGCTAGGTCTATTATATATATATAAATAAAAATATATAATGTACATATAAACATATATATCAAGGATGAAAGTTGTCCCGCTAAAAAGAAGGCAGAAATCAGACGGAGACTCTGGTGCCACCTAGCAGTTTCTGGCAGAATCAAGCCGTAGTTATTACACTGGCACTGATGACAGGGAATTTCCGCAAAAAAAGCGGATATTCCCTCATAGGATTAGCACTGTTATGGAATCATAGGAAAATGATGTCAATCAGGCTTCAACTGTTCTTCTTGTGACTGTATTATCACCCATTCCGAACTCTTTCTTGTTTGGGTATTATGTTCGAGCAACATCTAAGGTTATATAACAACTGGATTCAGACTAACCAATTGCTGTCATATATGAGACTGTCTCAAAAGGTGCTAAGCAATATGGGACAAAACTTTGTCCAGTGTAACGATCAACATACTATCTGTTTATTCATTTGCTCAGTATAAACTGATTTGTTTTTTACATAGTGTTTCATAATCCCAATAGAATACATATTGATTTGAAGCAAATGTCCTTGTCTTTTCAGTGTAACCGTTTCTGTCAATCGTTACAATGGACAAAAAAAAGAAGAGTTATCACCTTTTGAGACAGGCTCACACATATTGCCATTTTGTGAAGGTTAATCGTGAATATAGACAAATGCGGAAATCTGCAATATTGCAGAGATCTTTCATCCCTGACATATACACATATATACATATATATATTTACATATTTATAGACATATATATGTGTCATTCTCTGAAACTGGGTACCACGTTTGTGACATGGAAACCAACAGTGAAAACATTCCAAATAAGAGTAGGAACCCATATTCATATGAAGGTTTGCATGTTGTGGATATGTCAGAGTTGGAAACAAAGTTATTTCATTTGTTTATTTTGATCTTGTGCAACTTAAGGACTATGTTAATATGCCCCATTTAAATTAATCACACATCCAGAACATAACACGATTGCATTAATTACAGTTAAGCAAGCAAAATTATGTCTTACAAGAAAAAAGTTGAAACAAAATTGAAAAAGAAATGTGTCAAATTTGATGTAAATGTGTAAATATTTAAATTTTCACTTTAGGACAACATTATAAACAAACTTTTGATACAATTTGTTGGACAGATTAAAAACATATATTATTGCTATCATAATTAATACACAGAGGCAACAATAATTATTTGACTTGCTATTACAAAAAAGTAAGAAAGAATTAATTATGTCCATCGCAACATGGTGTAAAATATTCCCATTTAATGCATTTGTGGGGGAATGCAAATGTTCTATTACTGATCGGGTATAGGTGACCAGGCGCATGTAAGTGTATATGTAGGTGCTGGTGGTGCCTGAGTGAGATGTAAATAGACATAGTGGTTTTGGCAGGGCTGTGTGTAAGGGGAACTCAGAGCCTACCCCATCCCTCCTCTGCTAAGTAGGATCACCACACTCAGGCTCAAGGTAGATGGCTACACAGCTTGGTGGTGGTGGGCAGATCACTGGTAACCATGGGGACCAGGAATACTGGATCCCTATTGCTAGAGCTAAGAATGCTTGTTTCCCATTGGGGGAAAATGGTAGGGGTGATACTCTACACTGAATCCATGTACCATATAAATAATAAACTAGAGGGCTTGACTCTCTCTCTTCTTTCACACTTTATACTCTTCCTATCTCTTTGTCTGTATTGATTTCACTATAGCCTGCCTACACAACCGCAGAGTCAAGATGTAGACCTTACATACTGGTGACCACGACGAGTGGTAAATCTATTAGTTGGAAAAAGGATTCAACTTTACTTTATGGAGACCTAGTCTTTACAATGGAACATATATGTGATACCCAGCTTCAGAGAACGACCCATACACACATACATAAATATATAAAAACTTGAGTGCCTCAAATTAATTAAACGTACAAGTGTAGTCTAACTGTGGGTTGACAGACAGTAGGCACATTGAGATGTCAATATAGGACATGTATACTAACACTACCAAGTCCTGGCAGGGCTCATACCGAACGCCATACGGAACACTGTATGCTCCTAGTCTTAAAAACACAAGTGGAAGGAGAGGGTATACAGATGGGTATCACGCATTGCAAGTTCAACGCAAGGTTACAGTTCTGCACGTAATAAACACATTCTGTGACACAGAAACAAATGTTGTAGATGCCGTGATGTTAATTGAATGTGTGCCTCTTGGCATCTACATTACATGATCACAGAGCATAGGGGTGTGTGTGGGTAGAGAGGGGGTTGATTGACACTCAACATGTTCTGTGGATCAGGATGCAGGCTTATATCTAGTCAACTAGCAGTAGCTGTTTAGATGATTGAACTTGGCACGGTCATGTGTGTGTATATATGGGTCGTTCTCAGAAGTTGTGTACCAATAGTGTGACATCAGTACCAGAAAATCAAAATGCTGCCAAAGTCCTATAAGCAAGTTTCCTCAATGTGTATCTCCTTTTGCATCTGAATAATTGAAAATAAACATATTCTGGCATTTTTAAGTAGGTCAAATGATGCTCACACCCAATAAATAGCAGTATAGCATGGAAACCAATCTGACTCCAAAATCAAATATTTTCCACACAAAACTTGACATTTTTAGGACATTTCACATGCCACTTGCTTTATAAACAGTAGTAATAATAATTTGAAACCTCATTGCTATGGTTTTGTCTTATTTGTGAATATTAAAGAGAAAAGCAAGAAAATATTAGCAGAGTAACAGATTAGCAGAGTAACAAAGTGGAAACAACAATTTTACACAAATGTTCGGCTCAAATTTCAATGTTAGGGGCAATTTCAGGATTTATCTTTTACTATACCATAACTGGGTCCATGCATAGAGTGTCAAATGGTGAAAATAGTTCCTGTACTGTATCTGTACTCAGTGTTTGATACAGAGTTTCATAGTACTTGCAAGTGGAAACGAAATGTTACGATGTTAATGACTCCAGAAAATGTTAACTATTTCATAATTAAAATTTTTTTTTTAGAAATAAATGTCTTCAACTTAATGAAGACATTGTATATGACCATTTGAAGTGAAATGAGCTGTTGTTCAGAGGTTTTCATTAAGTTTGTGACACTTTATTTTCAATGCTGTTGACAATGTCACAAATTAGTGATGTAATTTTCTATGTATTTAGCTACATCCATCCCAATAAGATACATAATACACAATATTAACATTTACTTTTGATCTAAACTATCTCCCACATTATTTGGCTAACTGATGAAATCTAAATATTGACACTCCAATAAAGGGTTTCTTTGAAATATGCATTTCTAGTAGACTACCTCAAGTGGTACACAGTTTCTGAGAACGACCCATATATATATATGTGATGTATAAAACTTGTGCGAGTATAAAGGCACGTAAGGGAATATCCCCTACTGGCCACCCTGATTCTGTGTACTACTTTATGGGTGGCCCCTCCCCTGGGTGGGACAGCTGGCGCCACCTCCCCAGTGCCGCGAATACTGTCACTCGCACACTGGAATTTTTATTCAGCATATATGTATCAAGATGTATGTATATGTGTATAGATATATATCTATCTATAAACAAACAAAAATATATATTATATGCTATAGGCAATAGGCTTAATAAAACTTTTTTTCTTGTTGTGTCGAGTTGTAAGTAGCATCCAGCCACAGGTTCATATATATATATATATATATATATATATATAGATTAGTTAGACGAATCTTACCTTGGTATAGATGATGGATAACTGTTGTTTTCCCGAGGTATAAGCCTCGGCTAGACGTGGGTGAGGGAGAGGTAAGCACATCCGGGTACAGCAATCTTTACCTACTAATTCAGGATAAAATGATCTATAAAATCTAAATACTAATGTTTCCCTGATATAAGCATGGGACTAGACGTGGTAGGGTGTGGAGGGTGGGCCCTCACCCACGTCTAGCCGAGGCTTATACCTCGGGAAAACAATAGTTATCCATCATCTATACCAAGGTAAGATTCGTCTAACTAATCTATTTTACCTCGGTATATAGCCTCAGGCTAGCCGCAGGCTAGGGAGACTTTACGTAATATCATTTTATCCTGATATTTCATTTTATTTGTTTATGTTTTGTGGTATGGAACGTTCGTTAACCTTATATGTTTGTGACCATGGTATGTTCTCACCTTTTTTGACCTTAATGTTGTAGCAGTCGCCGTGCGACGCCACTTGGCTTTTCCAATCGCTTGTTATAATGTCTAGCAAACGATCGTTCGGTCTTCCATCCTGCATGCGCTAGTATGCGCTTGACCGAAATGCCTAAGTGGGTGCCTTTGACACCATGGCTCCTCTTGTTGAGTGTGACGCATATTTGTCCGTATCCACTCCTGCCATCTTTAGGACATTAATTGTCCATCTGGCGAGCGTATCTCTTGATATGCCCTTGTGTGGCTTAATAAAGCTTATCAACAATTGTCTTGAGTTTCTAACTCCTTGTGTCTTGGATATATATGTTCTGATCGCGGAAACTACACACAGTTTCGGATTGTCTTTGAATTGTGTTACATCAATTGGTGACAAAGGATCACCTAAACGATTAGATTTTAACAATGTTGTCAAATCGAAGGTCGCTTGCCTTCTATCTATTTCCAGTCCATCGAGTGAAAGTGCCACTATAGTCTGGCCTCGATGACCTGTGACTAACAGTAATAAAAGTGCTAACTTAAACCCTAATTGTTTTATATCTAGAAACCTATTATGTGGCCAATCGTTAAACATTTTGAATACCAGTGAAACATCCCAAAATCGGTCATATTTTGGTTTAGGTGGGTTTCGTTCATAAATTCCCTTTAGTACCCATGATATAACATGGTGTTTACCCATTGTATCTCCCCTTGTTCTGGGAAGGATAATCGAGAGAGCGCACCTGGCAGCATTAATTGCGCCATAACCTAGCCCTTCTTGTTCTAACATTCTAAAGAATCTGCACACTTGGGCAATAGTTGGGTTCATGGGTTTAACTTTGTGAATAGCATGTTTTTCAAATATGTGGTATACATTTTAACTGTTCCTTTTCTCCACGCATGTGACACTAGCCGTTCTTGTGTAATTTTGTCTAAACCAAATTGTTCTAGGTATTTATTTAGAAAAGGAATGCAAGCAACGGTGTTGTTGCTACGTTGCCGTGATGTTCCAGAGGGCCTTGGTGAGTTAGATTTCCTCGGGATTTTGGGAATCTGAGGAAATCTCGGGCTGTCGAGGCTAGTCCTGCTAGCCACGGCTGTGTGTCCCATTCGGGGACGATCAGGATGGCGTGAGACCGGTCCATCTTTATCTTTCGTGCCACTCTGGTAATGATGTTGAAAGGGGGAAAAATATAATAAAATTCATTTTCCCAAATCAGTGAGAAAGCACCTATGTGCCAAGCAAATGGTTCTGGGTGCCATGAAACATATCTGTTAACTTTAAAGTTATTCCTTGATGCAAATAAGTCAACCGTAGGTGAACCCCATTGGCGACAAATTTTGTTGAAAATTTTTATGTTTAAATTCCATTCTAAGTGGTCGTGAAAGACTCTACTCTTTTTGTCAGCCAGGACGTTTTGCGATCCTGGGATATGTGATATGGTTAACCATATTTGTTGTTTTTGCGCCCAGTTCCAAATACTTTGTGCCAAGTTATTGCACTCTTTTGACTTTGTACCTCCCATATTTCTGACATATGCCATGGCCGTAGTGTTATCTGTAAGCAGTTGAACAGTATTTTTCGGTATTTTAATTAGACTCAAGAGGCCTAAGTAAATCGCTCTTAATTCAAGAATATTAATATGGTCTGATTTTTCGTTTTCTAACCATCTCCCTCCTGTTGCTACATCATTTCGATGAGCTCCCCAACCTTGTAATGACGCATCGGTAGTAACTACCGTGTTGGGTTGATCCATTCTAATGGTATTGGAAGAGTTATTAATATTCTCGATCCACCAAGATATATCTGTGTAACCATCCTGGGAAATGTACATTTTTCTTTCAAAGTTACCTTTTGTACGTGCTAACGCTCTATTCTTGTCTATTTCTAGAGACTTGAAGTGCGCCGCCCCATAAAGAACAGCCGGCGCATATGAAACCATTATACCGATAAGGACAGCGACCTGTCTAATCTTTGGCATAGATATGTCAAGCAGCTGGGAGGCCGTGTCATGAAACTTCTGTAGTTTCTGTTCCGTTAATGATACGGTCATTGCTTTGGTGTTGATTAAAAACCCTAGGCATTTTAATTCCTTATTCGGGACAAAAACAGATTTTTTGTCGTGTATGTAAAAACCTAATTGTGTTAATAAAGTACACAAATCATTCACTGCCAAATGGCATTTGTTAAAGGATTCTGCCATAATAAAGGAATCATCTATGTATGGAAACATTGTATGTCCTAATCTTCCCATAACAGCAAAAACAGGTTTTAATAACTTTGTAAACAGTCGAGGTGCACAGGCTAAACCATTAGGCATGCAAGTAAATTGGAAAAGGGTACCGTTCCAAATAAATCTCAGAAATTTTCTGTGTTCTTTGCAAATGGGGACTGTATAATACGCGTCTCTTAAGTCTACACTGGCAAGCCAGGCATGCGGCGTTATTAAGTCTCTCGCCGTTTCTAATGAGAACATTTTAAAATGTTTGTATGTTACCAATTTATTTAACTTTGTCAAATCCAAAATCATGCGAATTTCGCCATTTGGTTTGGGCCTAGAAAAGACATTAGAAATAAACTGTCCTTTTGTGTTTTATACTCGTTCAATAATACCTTTTGTTTCAAACAGCGAAACCTGATGATCTATTTGGCGTTTTTCTGCTATGTTGAATTTGTATGGGAACGGAAGTCTTTCCTGTTTTGGTATGTCTGTGAAAGGTATTTGAACTCCTTTTACTATATCCAAAATTTCCCTATCAGATGTAATGTTAACCCATTTGTGCAAACAGTTAAGGATGTTGCCTGCCTGAAACTTGCTTACATAAGTTTGTGTCTCTTCAGACATCGTGTTGAGTGTAGGAGTCTGTGTCTCTACTTGGCTCCTGGCCGCGGGAATTGGGGTTTGGGTGTAAACTCCCTTTTGTATCCGCGGTTGTCGTTCCAACCCGTGTTCTGGCGTTCTCCTCTGCCTCGTCCTCTGGGATTGAAGCCGAATGAGGGACCTCCTCTGCCTTCCTCCTCTGCGGAAGCGAAAATCCGAGCGGGGGCGTCGGAATTTGTTGAGGTTGTCAAACTTTTTGGTGCCATCCGTGTTTTTAGCGCTTTTAGTGTCTACCTCGACAGCTTTGAAGAGGTGCGCTAGCTGACCGCCAAACATTTTGGTTTTGTCCAGTGGCTTGCCTAGCACTGGCTTTGGCGGTAGGTAAAGGGTGTATTCTTTACCATCATTGTCAGTTACTTTCTTCGATCTGGCGACTTCTTTGCCAGCATCTGTTGTGACCGACTTGAAGACGTTTTCAAATCGCCGAAAAGTCATGAAGTTCGACGCTGCGGTAAGCAGCGCAATTCCTTTGTCCATCACTCGTGCAAGCAACGAGAACTTATTCTCGGCTTGCATCCGATTCGCTACCGGAGTTATCGATGTAAGCGCTCCGAGCACCGCTTTATGAATCGTGCACAACGCGTTCTCATAACGCCGTCTTTCGTCTGAGAGATGGATGCCTGCATCCATTTCTTTACTGATGGACTGGGGAACTCCTTTAATTCCCGAAATTTGTTCCGTCAGCTTGTTGATCATCTCCACAGGTTTGAAAGTGTGGAAATGTCCTTTCAGGGTTTCCCTCATCATGGTTGTAGTCCGCAACCTCTTTGCTTTCGCCAACGGGCATTTCTTCTTGATCTTTGCCCCTATCCTGGCATAAATGCCCACTCTCTCCGTGTCTGAATCGGAGTCAGTTCTGGACGAATCATCTGATTTATCCGATGATGAGTCCTTCTTCTTTTTCTTTTTGTTTTTCTTTGTCTTCTTCACTCGTTTCTTATTGGTCTTTGTGAATTCATCACCCGAGCTACTGCCAAGTCTTTTCCGCTTCTTGGGTTTCGGTTGCGGTACCTCAAATGCCGATTCGGTTTCGTCATCTGAGAAATCCTCCCAGTCATCGTCTGGGATAGGAGGAGAAGAAGGCCGTGTGGCTTGTGTCTTATATTTGTCCATAATCCGTAGGATTTTGTCTTCAAGCTCCTCATCCCCACTATCCTTGTCCGAAGGACCAGCCCCCGGCTGTGGAGACGGTGGTCCCGTCTGCGGTGGTGAGGAATCGTACCCAGAAGGCACGCGGCCCTCTGCCGCTGCCGGCGGAACCTTGTTTCGCTTGGTGGCCATCGGTTTCTGTAACAACAAAGGTTACTTAGTACCGGTATCATCTCAACATGTTCACAAAGTGAGCTAGAGTGAGGTATTATTCGGATGGTATATAGTAACGTGTTTAAACCGTTCTGTATACAGGCGTTAAGCTAAAGTTTTGCCGTAGGTTTTATCGGTAGTGAAACCAACCAAACGGTGGGGCGGCCATTGGCACGCCCGCTCTCTCTGTTTCGTACACTTCTCCCACCCGCGGCATTCTGCGCCAGCAAGTTGAAGAAAATATTACGAAACTCGGAGGCTCGCCTCAAAAACCGGTCTGGGGAGTCTATAAAAGAAACCCAGGATCATCCCCAACATAACCCTCTTTTAGGGTTCGGAGGAATTTCCTTAGGAGATGCAACTCGGGTTAACATCTCTGCCTGTCTGAACACAGGTTTCGCTATGTCAAGCGGTATCGGTTTCGGTTATGCACATTCTTATCCTCGTGTTTTTTATAACACCTTTTATGTCCAAATTGGACCTGAGAAAGTTCTAAGCTTTCATAATGGGATGCTATAAACCATCCTTAAGAAGTTGAATGCAGTTTCTCAATACTTACAGTTAGTTAAAGTGTTGTAGTAGTTAAATCCTGCTGGAGCAGCTCAGCGAACGTCCTCCCGCCGTGAGCTGCTTATGCTAATTGCTGTACCCGGATGTGCTTACCTCTCCCTAGCCTGCGGCTAGCCTGAGGCTATATACCGAGGTAAAATATATAGAAATTATATATATATATATATATATATATATATATACACACACATATATATATATATATATATATATATATTTATATGACCCCTCTTCCACCTCTCTCACATACACGCGCACACTCATGCATCCATTTTCATACTTACACTGTAGATACGCACTCTCTCAATTATATATTCACCCACACATTCAAATACATACTCACTTCCACCACACATAAACACTCTCACCCACATGCACCCACTCTCCCATACATACACTCTCAGTCTCACTCACATACTCATACGTAAACGTTCTCACCTACACACCCACATACACTCACTCTCATCCACACGTTCTCTCGACCAGATGGGATATCCGTCTCCTGTTTGGTAGACGTCCGTCTCCCGTTTTGGAAGATCGGGGGATTCAAAACCATGGATTTGATGTTGCCAGGACGTAAAACTCCAAAAACCAACCCACTTTCTTTCTCCCATCCACCCTTTCTCTCACCTACACCCACCCACTATCTTTCATACCCGCACCCTCTCACACCACAGACCCACTCTCCCTCTTTCTCTCACCTCCCAACTCTCTCTTACCCACACCTACATAAGCCGTGTTTACATGGGCGAGTTAAAACGCTTCATATAAAACCACTTGTCTAGATCGATTTACATTTGTCGTGTAAACGCGACACTGTGGCGTTTTAGGGCTGAATCGATTCATATAAATCGGTATATGTAAACCACCTTGCGAGGTAGTATAGATGAAGCGATCTAGCTTAAGCGCGTCACACGCATGCGCAGTCGAGACCTTAGTTTGTTGACTTTCCGGTCAATCAAAAGCGCATATTATAGAATTTAGTCTATGAAACCGCTAGCTGTGCACAGATATTTTTTTCATCATTTATTTTTAGGGTTTCACTGCCCAGCAGAAGTTTTGACCGTTCCAAACCAATACGATTCAGTCCATACAGATCTAGGTCGAACCCACACTCTCATGGTGACGTCGACGAACCCAAAATGGCGCTGGTTAGTCTGGACTTGCTCATGCGCAGATATCGATTTCCGCCTTAAACCGCTCCATGTGTAAACGGGCCCCTAATTCGCTTCATATAAATCGCTTTGTCTAAATCGTTTTACATTTGCCCGTGTAAACACAGCTCTACACACATCGACTCCCACACCCACACAAACACATAACACGTTTTCCCTCTTTCACCCACACCCAAACTCTCTCTCACCCACACCTACATACACACCGTCACTCTCTCACCACTCCCACACCTACATACACCCACCCTCTCACACGGTGAAGGCCGGTGATTACACGACCAGTCTCCACCTAATTGGGGTGCCCCACATAAGTCTCGCCATCCTTCCCGTCCAACCCCCCCCCCCCCCACACACACACACACACCCCCAACAAATAGGACGCGCCAACTCTCGTCCCTCCGGCGGCGGCTGCGTTCACGCACCGTGGACGTGTTCCGGTGTCTGGTTCTGAGGGGGACAATCCCCCATCTGTTTGGGGCGAGTACCAAACCAGCTGAAGCATTCCACTCACGGGATATCTCTGTGGAGGGGGTCACGTCGCAGTATATTTACCCGCCAGTGCAGTCTGTAAAAACCTGTGGCTTGTTGCTACTTACAACTCGACACAACAAGAAAAAAAGTGTGTTTTTAAGCCTATTCCCTATAGCATATAATATATATTTTTGTTTGTTTATATATAGATATATATCTATACACATATACATACATCTTGATACATATATGCTGTATAAGCCATTATACTAGTATAATAAGACGGAAGCTTCATCTACTCCCCCAGCCACTAAGTCATCGGCTGGTCACCTACTCATTAGGTCATCTACTGGTTCCTCATGACTTGAGCACGTGGCGCCACCTACTCGCCCATGCCTCAGAGCCCCTGCATTCACTCACTGTACCGTATATGTATTATGTATAATGCATTATACAAGTATAAATGCTAGGGGAACATATATTTTATCACTATATTCCTCCTTTGGCGCCGTGCTGGTGCCCCCCGCCCCCACCACCACCAAACTGTCCGGGAAATGTACCGCGTCGCCCGTCTCGAGCCGCACACACTGGAGGAATTTTGTTCTTAAAAGTGTGATAGGCAATATAGCACACTTTTTTGTTGGTTGCCTGGTTGGTTGTTGGAGTTTTGTCTTGGCAACATCTAAGGCCATATCAGAACTGGTACCAACTTGTCACAGTGCACACTCATGGTGACTTTATAGTGCTGCCCCACTAGGAATTCAGTCCACCAGCACCATGGCCCGATACCCCACTCAGTCATTTTATCCCGACACTAAGCTAACCAGTCCTTACCATATCCTATTAATGCCAAGCTTGGAAGCGACAAGTATAAATTTGGTATGTCATTGGTTTCACTCAACCTGGAATTGAACTCCCGATCTCCCGCATGGGAGGCCTGCGCTCTACCGATTCGGCCACTTCGCCTGGTCTCTTTTTTTTGCATTATATATATATAATATCTTATGTACAACGAATTATATGAGCGTAACCCCCCCCCCCCCCACACTGCGCCTCTCTATGGTCTGGTGGAAGTCTGGTGGAAGTCTGGTTAAAATGCAGTCAGTCCCATGCAGGCATTAAAGAAGCCATGGCATTGTAAAGCTCAGAGCCCGTATGCATGAATCGGAGTTAGACTTAGCCGGTGCTAGGCGGTAGCTCTGGGGTAGCTATCCGCGGCTAGGCGGGCCTTGGTTAATTAGGTCAAGGCATATGCACCAATGTCCAAGCTGGGGCGGATAGCTAACCGTGAAATTATTTATAGATTTGGGAATTCCCTCGATTGGACAATATGAATAACGCCGCCAATGCGGTGGCGGCGTTAATATCGGTTCGAATTTAGGGTTAAATTGATCAAATTTCACTTATGGCGTATGTAATTCTGTTAAATATGACAGCATTGAATAGATTTGGGCCTAATATAATGCCGCCGATTCAGTGGCGGCGGCGGCGATGTGTTTTGTTGATATGCGACAGTATGGATATCGACGTCGAAGCGGCGCCGCCGATTTGTTTACTTTACATTCATCGATTCGACAATATTAATCTCTCCGCCGATGCGGCGCCAGCATTAATATCGGTTCGAATTTAGGCTTAATTTGATCAAATTTTACTTATTGAGTATGTAATTCTCTTAAATATGATAGCATTGAATAGATTGAGACCCACACACACACACTAACTGGCGTGGCTAACAGTTAAACCTGACTTGAAATCAGGGTAGCTTAGCCTAGGCTACGGTCGACGGTTAGCGCTGGCACTGGCTCATGCATGCGGATTTTCCAACATTAGCCGTGTGGTGCCACCCTAGCCACGGTTAGGGTCCTAGCACCAGCCCATGCATACGGGCCCAGGTGGGTTGGACTGGTACCTGGCGTCCAGACACCACTCCAAGTCATGTCAACAGCGTCACACTCATTCAGAATGAATCCTCCCGTCGTCCGATGGGTTTGTTGTGTTAATATTTACAATTAAAACATAAATTATTAGATAAATATAATAGGTTGATTTTTTTTATAATCGATTATATTTTGGTTGGAAGTAACTTTTAGTTTAACGGGTTAACTTTGTGGAGATAACTACAGTGAAAATATACAGCGTAATGTTGGCAGCATGCCACTGTCAGGATGTTGGACATAATACACTTTGTTAGTGACAGTAAAAAAATATATATATTTTAATTTTTTTTTTTAAATACACTTTGTTAGTGACAGGTTCTAATAAATTGCCTTAAAGCTGCATAGTCCGATGATGCATCACATTTTCAAAACAAAGACAATTATCTAGATTTGATTCTACATATCTAACTTAGATACTAGTGCACTTATTAAGCATTTGTCGCCGCAGACAGGAATACTGAGCCAATTTAATATAACCTGTTATTGCAGAAGTCTATGCTATCAGAGTTTTGACGTGCTTACCAAAACTAATTTAATATGTTTACATTTCAAATATCTCAGAAGTTAGCCATTTAAAATAAGTTACTTCAAACTAAAGTAAGACAGATTATAACAATCACTTGGATATATTTATCTCATAAAAATGGCAGAAAGTCAAAACCTTCGGACTATGCAACTTTAATATCTCTTTAATGCAGCAATACATATTTAATGAGTGTGCCACTATATAAGTTGGATTACTTGTCAGATCAAATCTAGGTAGTTGGCTTCGAAAACGTGATGCTCTCATTGAACTATGTAGCTTTTAGAAGTTTTACATTTAAATGTCATAGCTGTAAAGTTGACAGCGTAACAAACTCACAGTCATGCACACCTCATACACAGTGGCGCATTAACTATGAGGCTGAATAGGGCTAGGGGCCCAGACGAGGGGGTCCTGAGAGAATACCAAAAATATGATTTAGTTGAGAGTACTAAAACTCAGCCTAGGAACCCTGGGTGGTGGTTAAACGGCCACTGTACATTCATACACACACACCCATACACACCACACCCACTCACATACACACACAGCACACACGCAGACATACCGGACGCGGTAGCCAAATCGGTAGAGCGCAGGCCTCCCGTGTGGAAGGTCGGGAGTTCAATTCCCGGTTGAGTCCAATCAATGACGTACAAAATTGGACAGCACTATAAAGTTACCATGAGTGTGCACTGTCAAAGTCGTCACCTGTCCTGATATGACCTTAGAGGTAGCCAGGACGTAAAACTCCAATAACCAACATACATATGAACATACATACCAACTTGATACATACTCAAAAAGTCACACACGATCCAAAGTGGTCAAACAGCATAAGACTGTCAGAGCTAACTCTCCAGTCATCATATAAGCGTCCAAATACCATAGCAGCAAGACCGCCGTTAAGTTAGTTGACAACTGTAACACTGTAACACACTCACACTGTAACACCCACCCACACTGTAACACACTCACTCTCTAAAACACTCGCACTGTAACACACACAGCACAGGCAACAACTACCTACACGGACCCCATCATGCACCATATTTCTAAACACCATGTATCCATACTCACTCAGCCATCTCATCCTCCGTCGGTCCTACCCGCTGTCGTGGTTGCTGTCCCGGCCGTGGGGGGCGCGCGAGTCGGTCTGCGGCTGCTTCGCGAGATCTCGAGTAGGCCTCTCGCGCGTTGACGGGCTGTTCTCGCGAGGACGCGGCGGCGTTACTCTCAGAGTAGCGTCGGTACATGTCTGCAGCACTAGGCCGGCTCATGGCGGCGGTGTGGTGGGCGGTCGGGCGGGTGGGTGATGGGCGGGCGTTCGTCTGCTGCAACAACACGACCATGAACCGCCATTTTAGCTTAGCTTAGTTTACATCACAAACCGCCATTTTTGTTTGGTATACATCACCTCAAACATACATTGTAATATACCTTTTTTCCCCCCTTTTCAATTTTTTTCAATTATATGTGTTATATATCAAACTTGCAGACATTATTGAACTACAAAAAAAATGTCTGCTTAAGAATAAGTATTTAGGCTAAACAAAAGAATCATACTTGTTTCTCAAGCACATTTTGTCAAAGTTTGGACCAGTTGACTAGTTTCTTGTGGGTTTTTTTTTTAATTGGGTGTGGGAGGTCCCAACAAATTTGGGGCTGGGAGTTTTTTGTGTTATTTGTTTATATATTTTTGCTCATAACTGTGGCAGTGCCATTTTTTATTTTGTTTTTATTTGGTAAAAAAAAATCGCCATTATGTAGGACTAAAAATATATATAATGCGAAAGAAGAATATTTTCATGCGTTTGACCGTAGGCACACTAACAGCAACATCCACACCATTGGTGATATCAGTTAGTTTCAATTCTTGTTTTCAATGGAAATGGTATAGGTCACCGAGACGGGAACCATTCTCCAACAAATGCTCTCCAAGCACACTGTTGCCTGGTTTTTCACTTTGTGCAACTGTGTGCGGAGAGTGCTATGGTTGGTTTCTCCTGCTGTGTTGTAGGTAGTCCAGCAGCACTGACAAGTTGTAAAATTATGCGGATTTTAGGCTTAGAGTCGAGTGTTATCAAATACGGGTGTTATGTTAAAAAGCTATGGAGCAGGAGGGATAATTCTAGTATATTGGAAAGGAAAATAAAAAGTAGATTAAGTTAGGCTGGGTTAATATTAAGGGGTCAAGAACCAGTAAAAGCATGTGTGTAGCAATGAGAAATAATGTAGACCACTGTGTAGGTCCTGGTGGAAAGGGGGAAAATACTGTAAAACGGATGTACCAGGTAGTGCATCGGTAGGTGAATTATGTGTAAGAGGTGCTGCCGGGCAGTAGAGCATGGAGACAGGCCAAGGAGAGGCTGGTCTGCAGCTGGACAGTGGTCAAGGAGGCTGGTGCTTGGAGAGTGGTCAAGCTAGATATAAGGCTGGACTTGCGCGGGGGGGGGGGGGGGGGGGGAGAGTACAGTTGGAGCCTGAGACCAGAGCAGTGAAAAAGGAGCAGGACCACACGGGTAAGATTAGTATTTGTTGAAAAGAGGGGAAGTGAGTTGTCTGTATCGTATTGTATTGTACATGTGAAGTAGTGCTCAGTTCTTGGAAACAAAATAAAACAAAATATCAATCAGAGTCCTAAGATTGTTGGTATTTCAAAGTGACAGGGCTTCTAAACAACCCTATAGAGAAAAAGATAAAAATGTCCAACCTAAGGTGCCAAATATATAGTTCAAATGATTATTCATCATAACCAGCTACTTTTGGTGAATAACTGATTCAATCATGTAGATTAATAGACTTTAATATGAATAAGCAATGCATAGGACCGACCCCCGGGTCGTATTCGATTAACACGACCGCGGCGACTCGGATCACCCGAGTTGCTAGAATTTCAAATAGAACACCGCGAGTGGAGTCAACAAACACACATGCCGTGTGCAAAACGACCCGACCCCAGTAACCCACGTCTTGGCTGGGGTTGGCTAGGAGCGATGACGTCACATCTGTGCTGGTATCAGATTAATCAAATGGAAATATAACTAAACTATACGATCAAAAAATACATTAAATCATATTTTGCTGTAGTTAATAGTGGATTAAGCAGAGTAGTGTGGAGGAACATGTACACTGGTCCCAGTGACGTCATTGGACCATATATTGAAGATATGTAGGGAGGGACCAGTGTAGTTGTTCCTCGATTTGCTGTGCGCTACTCTGCGGCGGAGCATCATCAAGGCGTTACGCCCATATGCAATTATTAACCAATCGCCCTGTGTGCTGCGTAGCGAAGTTCGACGAGCTATTTCTGTTTCCGTTTGCTGGATTTCGGTTATTAAACACGAGCATACAAATGGCAGTGCCCATATAGGGCTGTTTCCGTTTGCTCGATTTTGGTGATTTCATTTTCCACCTCTATGAGTATGAATATTGTTTATGAATATATACACGTGTTAGTCTTTAGCCTCCCCCCTAGGTGTGTCGAAATTAATTTAATTGAGAGCTTTTTGTAACTGCCATTTTGGTTGTTCCCCCTGGATTCCTCTGTCCGAGGGGGGGGGGGGGGGGGAAGGCCCTCTAGTTCATGTGATGAGGGAACACCACCCATGATATCATTCATTCATTACAGACCTCAGCACTCTTCTCCAACATGTTCAGTTGCATAAACTGATAAACTAAGCAAAGGTGTTCTTTGAAACCTTTTTATAGAGGATTCGTTTGTCTCCGGTTGAGGTATACCGGGCTACTTTAAGCAAAGTGCAAATTAATGTAACTTGCATTTCTTGGAAAATCTTGCACAAAATGGTCACCGGGCGTCAAATTGACGTCTGAATCAAGTGGAGATACCTCAATCTGCCGATTTAAACCAATTACATTTCTTTTATAAATACGTTAGTCCACAAGAAGTGTAAGTAATATGTGTCCGTAACTTGGGCTGTGAAATTGAATGAAATAAGTTATATAAGATCAACAAAAGCGTGTCGGCGTGTAGGTGCTTCAACACCCAACAGGAGTACAGAAGTGTGTCGAAGTCTGGATCCTAGGGGTATATATTTTGACGATTATGGCTGCACTGCCCTGGATCGCCGGGCACCAACGACTGGGGCGGGTGACACGCCACCCATTTCCCCAGTTGAGAACCACTCATGTAATTTATATTCCGCTCAGCGCCACCTCGTAGATTCCGCATAGCTTATACCCCAGTCAAACAAGAGCCAGCATTTGCCGCCAACCTCCTTATGGCCAAAAGAACGCCAACCTCCCAGCATCCCACTCGATACATTGATTCAAATACGTGGTCGGCGCCAGGGCGATGCCAGGGCGGCGCTGGGTCAGCACCGGGGGCGCTGGGTCAGCACCGGGCTGGGGAAAGGGTGGCGCCGACCACACGGTGAGTGTGGCATCGCATGTGTTGGCGCCACCAGATCGGTGTCAGGTCACCAGCAAATCGCCAACCAAGAGGTCGGTGCCAACCAGTTTTGAATGGCGCAACCTCCTTGCGCCCAAAGTTTCCAAAATGGACGCCAGGAGGTAGGTGTCCTCGCAGCGCCAGCACTTTTTAAGGAGGGCGCAAGGAGGGCGTTTTGATTTCACGAAATGATCGTAAGCGAACGCAGACCTCGTGTGACTGGGGTATTAGTTGGCACCTCAGTTCAAGATTATTACATTGTAATTATAACGGTGGCTAAGAGTGTAAGACTGTGTTCAGGTTATGCCCCTGAGTTGGGGTACCCAGTGTGCGCTCAGAGACCTCTCTTATCTGTCCCAGAGACATGTGCATCTCACCGTGTGTACTGCCATTGGTTGCGAAGTCAGTATACATACATGTCTGTAAACTATGGGGTGCGAGTTGCAACCTGGCCAATTTCAATGTTCTATGGGGTGCCTATTTATTAGACTGATATATATTATATATCACATATAATATATATATAATATATATGACATACGAACGTATGCTATAATACATAACGGTATATAGATTCATACTAAGTTTAACAAAATACTATTTAAAATCATTATTGTTACATTCGTTGATTTAGCAGAGGAAATTTCAATCGCGCCAAATAAATGCTGTATGTTTGATGAACCTACCCGGTGTATGTATGGTAAATGCTTTATGTAGGTAATTGTAAGCAGTAAATGACTTATGGACGTAAACCATTCAATTGACTTACAATTCCAGGGGGATGAATGTAATATTCTGCATGGACAGGCTGACTGCATCAGGGAGCCTATGTGGTGTAATGATTAGTTAGCACGCTAGACCCGGTGTGGCGGTTTCAGCCGCGCGCCAGTTTCAGCCATGCGCATAGACTCAACCTCAAGGCATTGTCAATGGTCGTGAGCAATCTTCATACAGAAAATACAGAAAAAGTGAAATATCTCTAAAACCACACCACCTATTAACAAATCGCTTGGTACACATATAGAAAACATCTTTACCAAAAAGATTATATTAAATTTATACGGTTAGGGTTCTTGATTTCTATTAATTTTGAATAAAACTAATGTTTTGCACTGTGCGTACCGTCAAACTCAAGGCATTGTCAATGGTGGTGAGCAATCTTCATACAGAAAATC
Organism: Branchipolynoe longqiensis; assembly: GCA_030323885.1. Classification (NCBI taxonomy): domain Eukaryota; kingdom Metazoa; phylum Annelida; class Polychaeta; order Phyllodocida; family Polynoidae; genus Branchipolynoe; species Branchipolynoe longqiensis. The sequence goes on along the minus strand of CM059196.1, from coordinate 47,875,776 downwards.
CAGGAAAAGTGAAATATCTCTAAAACCACACCACCTAGAAACAAATCGCTTGGTACACATATAGAAAACATCCTTTCCAAAAACATTATATTAAATTTATAAGGTTAGTGACTCACGACCATTGACAATGCCTTGAGTTTGAGTCTATGCGCACAGCTGAAACTGATAGTGAGCTGAAACTGATAGTGAGCTGAAACCGCCACACCGGAATGGCAAGACATGTGGGTTTGAATCTTGCTCTAGGTGCAATATTTCCTATCTACATCACATTTACAACACTGCCCCCCATGGCACTGGTGCCCTGACCACATTTCTGGCTGTATGGTATTGAACCTGCGATGTCTGTGTACGTACTGCAGATGCACTACAGGGATATTTATAGTCGCAAGTATGAAACTTGCAATTCCATGGTGACGATTGTAGGGGGGTGCACTGGACCTTCCCAGGTGAAATGCCACATACACAACAAGTTGGCATGTGGAGGTGGATTTCATTAAGCATTAGGCTAACAATTAAGATATTCGCCCTGGAATAGCAGAAAGGTGGGTTCGAATCCCGTTCTAGTCAATGTATATACTATTTGTTTGCAACCCCCACCCCGCCACCCCTCCAATGACATACCGTACATATTCATTATCGCCACTGCCATATAGAAACAAACAAACAAACAACAAGTAAAGTCAGGCTGTAGAAGCCTCGTTTTCAGTAACACGCAGATCATATCTGCAGCATTCACATGTCATGCTTTAAGGCCCTGTCACACATCACCGGATTGGGGGAAACGGAAAGAAACCAAACAAAGTCTGTTTATGTCCGGTTTGTGTCCGTACAAGTTTTGAACATGCACAAAACTTGGAACGGATGCCACCGGATTGACGTCTACGGTTCTTGTCTGGTTTGAGTTTGTTTCGTCCATTGGCTATCCGTTCATGTCCATTCATCCAGCTGCCTTTGACCCGATCTCGCAACATTTTGACACATTTTAATACTTATCATGCACAAACCCCACCGGACTAGACAATTCTGTCCTTTGCTCAATCCGGCAAGCTGTGACAGCCGCTTTACTCGGGGTGGTAAACGCCACAAAGTCATATACAAGATAAACGGAGACGAAAAACCACTCTATATCGTGCATTATTAACCCAATTTGGTCCATTTCCTTTCGTTTAATTGGGTCACACATTCACAGTTATGTGATATTAAAAACCCGGAACTAAATGAAATTGGTGAGAGTTGGAGAGGGGTGGGGTGTAGGAAACTTGACATTATAACAAACCTGATAATTAGATTTGCATAATTTTACCGGATTTTGCAGCTATAATTTGCGTTTTGGGTTCATAAATTGTTATGCTTTTATTGAAAGCACCAGCCTTTTAAAAGCAAAACATTTATCTAGATTATATTATTTATACATCTCCAACTTAGTTCGATACTGCTGGATTTATTACACATTTGTTGCTGCATTGACAAGGATCGTACTAAGTCAATTTAATGGAACCTGCTACTGTTGAAGCATATGGTGTCATGCCAGAATTAATATTGCATGTTTTCACTTCAAGTATCTCCAAAGTTAGCCATTTATAATCAAAGTTACTCCAAATTAAAGTAAGTCAGATTATAATGACCAGCCTAATATATTTATCTTCTTTTTTTTAAAGGCAGAAACTTTAAATTATCGGACTAATCAACAAATTCATGTCAAATATCATGTGACACCAGATTCAAGAACAATCAGTGAAATTCAAGAACATTCTAGATTGTCACAAGTCGGTACCCATCCTGATATGACCTTAGATGTTGCCCGGACGTAAAACTCCACAACCAACTAGCCGAAAGAGGAAGAATATCAGACATATTGAAACATGTAAACACCCTGGAGTGGCATTTAGCTGCTTAGTAGCATGTGGGTCGATGGCCAGGGTACTCATTGTGTGTAAAAATGGATGATGATATATATATATATATATATATATATATATAAAGGGGAAAAAGAGGGGTGCGAATAGTGTATTTCAGAGGCTTTAGGCGGCTAGACAAAAAAACACGGAATTTGGTGGGGCATGGTTCATACTAGATAAAAGATTCACCCGGTACTTTTGATACACGGGTGAACGACACCATAGTGTAAATACGGGCGAAAATAGCTTTAGTATAGAACAGGAAGAAGAATGCATGCCTCCAGTATCAAATGGATACTTATATAGGCACAGAGTTGGTGAAATGGGAGAGAATGCAAAAACACAAGATGGCGGCATTAGAACACCGTCGATTTCACTTTTAAATCTTATTAAACTAGATATTTTATATTTTTCAACTCAAAGGTAGCGGGGAAATATGAAGACATATACAAAGAATAAATGTTGCTTCTTACATTGTGAAATTAGGCTCTCATTTCATTTCCCCACTTTTTCGACCGTTTTTATATAAGGCTGGTATTCACCCATGTACTGTGAGTACCGGGTGAATCCTTTATCTAGGTTCATACCCACTTTGACATCAAATTCCAGGACGTTCATTAAAGTGCCCTGTAGTTCAGGCATGTCGGCGAAAACATGGTTAAAAAATAATCATTTTCAAGGACCCGTACAAAACCCGTAATTAGTTGATAGCCAACTTATGATCAGGCACTCCAGCAAAATAATATACGCATAACAAGTTACACATCACAATCTCCTGGTCGTAGCTCACATAGGGTGGGTTTTTACAGGATCTCTCGCGACCATATTTTGTTGGCAGGCTGGCCCCAGACATTAAATAGGTCATTGCAATGAAGTCACGGCAATAGCATGTACTAATCAGGAGTTAATTGGATCAAGCCTGACATGATTAAGTGTGATTATAGAGAAGCTTCTAGAGAAAAGTGCATGGTCTGTATTGGTAATCGGCAACGGATACTTATAACTTAAGTGTTACCATAAGATTTGATTAAATCCCATATCGTTCTCACATAATAAGGAAGCCGTTCTGCCACTCAGAACTTAACAAGAATCCTGATAACCAGACGGGATGGTAAAATGACTTGAGCGTCCGCTTCCTGTATAGCAAGTCATGGGATTCGAACCCCAGTCGAGTCAAACCAATGACTTAAAAACTGGTACTTGTAGTTGTAGAGACTGGCACTCGCTCCAAATCTGGGTGTGATTGCACTTAGGGCCTAGTCCTTCTGCTGGGGTAGGGGTCACCACACTCAAAAGGTCATGGTTGGTGGTGGCCATGGGGCCATACAGCTACTGGTGGGGGGCAGACCACTGGTATCCATGGAGACCAGGAATGCTGGATCCCTATTTGTAGGGCCAGGAATGTTCAATTCCCATTGGGGGAAGGAGGTGGTATGATTCTCTACAATGAACCCATGTAACTATATAAGCAATAAACCAGAGGGCTTGACTCTTTTCTATTATACTTTACTCTCTTCCTTTCTCTTTGTCTGTATTGTTTTCCTCATAGCCTACGTACACAGCCCCCGTCCTGATATGACCTTAGATGTTGCTAGGACGTAAAACAACAAACAAACCAAAAAACGTACACAGCCACAGATCCGAACATTAGATTTGACAATTGGTTCGGACTCGGCCAGGGTTTGAACCAGATTGGTTCGAATTTCGCGACATACCACACAGAAAGCGGACGCTCAGTTCATTATGCCATCCTGTCAGTCACATTATCCTGATATTTTTTATTTTGTGCTTACAATTTTAAGATTTCCTGTAAGCATGTGCAAACATTTTTGCCTACATATTGTTACATAACCGGAAGGCCAGAGCCACGACGTTGGCACAATATTTTATTCAATGAATAAACCATATTTACTCCCCCAAAAACCACCTGCACCCCAAACAAGATTCGCTTGATTAGTTCGGTTAGTTGCCGCTGTACCGACTCTATGGGCGTATGTGGTCTGTTGATGGTCAATTCATACACTAGATGGCGCCACTACAAGTGGCACCAGCTAAGTTGGATTTTTTGCTGCACACATCATCTTGTTGGCAAAAACGAATTGGATTATGAAAACAAATAGGGCAAGTGCGTAGATACATCTATCCTATAATTCCGCGCATCCTATGCAAGTACAAGCTAAGCTACGCCACCTACGTGAAAATATCGACTACAAACCTTATGTCCCTTCTATGTGATCAAGGGTTTTGTAAAACGATGTAGACTTTATAGCTAGACGGTGTATTCTGAACCCCAATAGTAGCACAAGTGGAACACAATTTGTTATTTTGACTTTACTTACAGCCACAGGCCTGTTTCTGAGACAGGACTGCCTAACAACTGGAAAGGTGTCAGAAGGTTGGGTAAAAGAACTGACCATATAAATGATTAATCTAAGAAGCAAAATAAATACTGCACGTACTTCTTTACATACAGAACTATTGAAAAGATTAATAAATTAAATCCTGTAGATAAATAAACTTTAAAAGTTGAATCGAGAGCATTCTAGAGCAGCCATCTTTGTTGTTTTTGCATTCTCTTCCAATTTCTCAACTCTACATTAATATAGATATATCTAAGATAGCATTGTGCACTGGCACCAGTGACTCCACAACTTGATTAATACCAAGGCTTTTTTTCTCTCTTAGATTTAGACTAAATTGTCATTCACCTCTACGTTGGGTAGGAGTGAATCTTGTATCTATTTTAATTCCAATAACAACAACAAAACAGCTAAATAGAATCACCGTAGGCCTATCTTTCCCTCCACCCTATCTGTGCCCCCCCCCCCCCACCCTCTCTCTTCCCATTCGCCAGTATCCCCTGCTTCTCGCAGTGCTGGATGATATAGGCCTGGATCGCTGAGGCACAGGGTTTCAAAATGTAAGGGGATTCCGTTCAAGCCGCATCATATTTTTGACACTGTCTTAAGCCGTGTTCACACGGGGAATGTAAATCGATTCGTAGAAAGCGACTTGCCTAGTTCGACGCACATTTCGCGTGTGAACGGGCGTCTGAGTCGAATTAGGGCTGAATCGATTTCTGTGATGCGCATACTGTAAACCACCTCTCGAGGTAGTTTACGTGAGTCGATTTCTGTGATTCGATTTATTTTGCCCGTGTGAACTCACTGAGGCGCACTGAGGCGGTTTAAGCACCTCACACGCATGCGCAGTCGACACCTTAGTTTGTTGACTTTCCGGTCGATCAAAAGCGCATATTATATAATTTGGTCTATGAACCTGCTAGAGGTGCACAGATATTTTTTTCATCATTTATTTTTAGGGTTTCACTGCCCAGCAGAAGTTTTGACCGTTCCAAACCAATACAATTCAGTACATACATATCTAGGTCGAACCCACTCTCTCGTGGTGACGTGGACTTGCTCATGCGCAGATATCGACTTCCGGCCCAAGTAGTGCCTGTGTGAACAGGCGGCTAATTCGACTCCTGCTATCCGCCTTGGCTGAATCGCTTTAGATTTTGCCCGTGTGAACACGGCTTTAGACCTTTTGGAGGGGCCTCGCAAATGGAATAGCCTAGGGCCTCTCTTCATCTAAATCCGGCACTCACCCCCCCACCCACACCCACACCTACCCTCTTTCCCTCCACCCGCCATTGTTCTCTCTCCTTCCTGTGAGTATTCTTCTCTCTCATGTTGTCTGATACTTTATGCATGTATTTAATTGTGTGGATTAGGGCCACTTGTTAGAGTAGTAAGAGAGCTCACACATTAAAGATACACGACAACATTGTATTGACAGACAATTTAAATTCCAACTAACCACACTAGGTATAATCATGAGGGGCACTCCATTCTACAAGAGATTAAGCATGTACTTACAAAGGTGTGATTCCTTAAAGTTGCATAGTCTGATGGTTTCGAATTTCTGTATTTTTTCTAAGATAACTATATTAGATCGATCACTAGTATCTACTTTACATTAGTTCAAAGTTACTTTCATTTTAAATGGTAAACTTTTTAGATATTTTGAGTGCAAACATGGAAAATTAGTTTTGGCTAGCTTGCCAAAACTCTGACTACATAGACTTCTGCAGGAACAGGTTCTGTTAAATTGACCCAGTATTGCCTTCTACACAGAAACAAATGCTTAATAAGTGCTACAGTATCTAAGTTAGATATGTAAAATCAAATCTAGATAATTGGTTTGGTTTTGAAAATTTGATATTTCATCGGACTATGCAGCTTTAAAGTGGAAACAGACGTCAGGGGCCTCGCTTCCATATATGCAACTGTGTACCACCTGAGATTACACATATATATCTTTTTAGCTAAAATGCTTTAAGAAGTCCCATGTAGATATTATAAGTGTCAGTAGGAAGATCTCCCTAATACACAAATTGTAAATAGTGAGAAATAGCGTGGCCGAAGAGGGGAAGAGGGGAAAGCGTGATACAAAATGGTGCATTGTGATGAAGAATATGCATAAAAATATATGCTTAAAACACGCAAAAAGATTCTTTGTCGGATTACAAATTAAAAGCGGGAAATTCGGGTTATTTTGCTATATTTTAAGGAGATCTCCCGCCAAATCGGGAGACTAGGGGCCTATGTTTTATAGCGTTTTATTTCGCCTGCATACCACCTGAAAATCCCAAGCTAGGCCCATGGATGTGTGTCTTATTGGGGTTACAATAATAAACCATAGGGCCGACATTGCCCAGGCGTGGTGGAGTTGACTGACTTGGCTTTCTTTACTCTACGGGGCCTGACTATAGGGTACAAGCATTAGTCTTGTGGGTTGTGTTTTACATATATACATACATACATACATACATACATACATACATACATACATACATACATACATAGTGCTCAGGCACAACTGACTCGACCGGTAATATTATAGTTTATACCACACCGACATAATTTGTTTTCAATATCTTTTTGTTTATAACACATGAATGTTTGTTTATATGAAAGCTGCACAGCCCGATGAAACAACATTTTCTAAACCAAGACACTGACCTAGATTTGATGCCACCTATCCAACTTAAGTTAGTCACTGGTGTATTCAATTGCCATATATTGCTACATAGCAGGAATACGAATTAATTATTTTGTTAACCTGTTAGTTACTGAAGAAGCCTATCGTGTCAGAGTTTTGGTGTGCTTGCCAAAATTAAATTTGTACATTTGTACTTCAAATATCTTAGAAGTTAGCCATTCAAAATTAAATGTACTTTAAAGTAGAGTAAGGTAGATTATAATGATCAACCTGATATATTTATCTCAGAAAATGACAGAAACTCAAAACCATCAGACTATGCAACTTTAACATGCACACCAAAATAATTCTAGTGTTTTCCCTTCAAATATCTCCCAAAGTTAACCCTTTAACATAAAGTGACTCCAAAAGTGACTAAATAGAGGCAAGTAGGTCATAGCGATCAAAGTAACCTTTACCTAAAAATAATATATAACTCAAAACCATCGAAATGTTCTACATTAACCCTTCCATGCTGAGTATAAATACAATTGAATTGTTTTGCTTTATTTTTCAACGATCATTATTACACTGTAATTTCAAATGAAGCGCTTAGCCAGTCAAATTTTGTTTCAAACTAACCAACAACCAAAAAGGGGTGGGGGTATTTAACAGTGCTAAGTTAATCACTAGAGTATTATATTTGAAAAAATCATGAAGAAGACTAGATAAAAGATTCACCCCGTACTTCCAGTACAGGGGTGAATGACAACGTATTCTAAATACGGGCGAAAATAGCTTTAGTATGGAACAGGAAGTAGAATGCCTGGCACCAGTGTCAAATGGTTACTTATATCAGCACAGAGTTGGTGAAATGGGAGAGAATGCATAAAGACAAGATGTCGGCCAGAGAACACCGTCGATTTCACTTTTAATTTGCATTAAAGTATATGTTTTATTATTTTTTCCAACTCAAAAGTAGCAGGTAAATATGAAGACGTACATAAAGAATACATTGTGCTTCTTAAATTAAGAATTTACTAGCTCAGTTAATTTCCCCAGCATGTCAAAATTCTTCGCCAGCTTTTCTAATGGGTTGGTTTTCCCCCCTGTACTGTAAGTAAGGGGTGAATCTTTTATCTAGAAGAAGACATGCTTGCTTTTGAATTATTCATCGGGGAAGGCGGGGACAAACAGTATTGTTGCTGGTTCTTAACCTAGGCATGTGCCTGAGGCAATAGTCATGTGCCATTGGAACACACCCAAGTAAACCGGTGCACCTATAGGCATGTTGATATGAGCTGTCTGATCAGCCATACAGACACATGTAGTAGGGTTGTGCATAGTAGTGCTGGCTATAACTTAGAAGTAATAGAACTGTACATTGTAGTAAGGCAGTCCTTGATATTATGCATACAGTTCTTGTTACAAATACAATTGGGTTCGTCATTTATTTTGAATAGACAAAATAAGATTTACTTCAGTTTGTTCAGATAAAGCTTGATTGTAATATTATTACTGTCTATCTATTCAGATTGGTAGCATTGCCTTTTTTTTGTTTTATTACCTTTTGGGGAAGATTAGCCTTTTTGGTAGTATTGCCCTTTTGATACCATTACCTTTTGGGTAAAGCTATAGCCGTGTTTACACGGGCGATTTAAAACGTTTCATATGAAACCACTTGCCTAGATCGACACACATTTGGCGTGTAAACGCGATGCTGTGGCGTTTTAGGGCTGAATCGCTTCATATGAAACGTTTCATCTATACCACCTCGGGAGGTGGTTTATATGAAGCGATTCAGCTGGTTCCTGGGCGGCGATAGTATAAAATAGTAGTGCTTGCCAGCTACAGGCAGAGCAGTAACTAATCGCTGGTGCCCGGCAGTGTTAGGGCCCGATTACGCCGAAATCTAGTGAATGCGATCATATTTAACAGAAATACAGACTCAAATAATGAAATTTAATTAAATTAACCTTAAATTCCAAGCGATATTAACGTAGCAGCTACATCGGCGTCGAATCGACGTGTGTAAACTAAACAAATAGCAGTGCTTGCCGGCTACAGGCGCCTGCTGGTTCCCGGCGCCGACACACTTTCCAACTCCGCCGTGTAAACACATATCTAAAACGCTTCATATAAATCGCCTTGACTAGAACGTTTCACAATTCCCCGTGTAAACACGGGTTAAGATTCCATGTATGCGGTATGCAAATGAACCATCTGTGGGAAAGCCACCACAGACTCATGCGCGAGGTCGGCGGGACCAAGTGGTCCTTAGCCACTGCCGTATTGGCCACTCCTGGCTTACACATGCTTTTCTGCTCATGGGGGAACCTGCCCCTGAATGTATTGGGTGTCAGTCCCCGCTGACACTCAAACACATTTTACTAAGTTGCGTTGATTTTTTGGCCCTGCACGAACAGTTCTACACTGCAGACAGTATGCATGACCTTTTTACTAAGGTAAAACAGGAAAACATTTTAGCCTTTTTGAGGGCAGCTGGGCTGTACCACCTCATATAGTTTACTAAATAGATTCTATCAATTATTAATAAAACTTTTCATTTTCTATGGGAATTTGTTTCCCTTGACCACAAATATATGATTGTGAGCTTTATAATTTAATGAGTGTCTATTGGCACATAATTGATTGTCTGCTTTTACATGTAAAAGCGATGGTTTGAACAAAAAACAAACATTTCTCGCCGTGAATATGGCCTATGCTGCCGACACGGCGTAAAGCAACCACCAATCAATCAATCAATCAAAACTAACCATACCAACCAATTATCTATCTGCTACTGAAATGCAGGCAATCAAATACCTTATCAGCAGCTATTGTGTGGTAAGATAACACCAACACTACAACTGTCCAGCATTGAAAACAAGTCTGGTTACCCGGGCTTATATGCTATGGACAGTATAAATACAGCCTCAATAAAAAAATAATGAAATTTAAAAATAAGCCTTACTATGGCAAGAGGTCAGTGGAATAAGGAAGATCAATTGTCTGTGATTGAATCTCCCCCAAATATAACAAATTTAAAAAACTGAAGATAATTATTATATTTCAAGGTGAAGCAATTAAATGATCACATGTCTGCATTTAATTATTGTCTCCATTTATATATGCAGCGAAATATGGTCACGGTGTTGATCCCTACTAGATTATTACATGTATATGTAAAATCATGGTTATCATTGTTTTCAAAGTGGGGTGCCTTTGGCTCTGTCAATTGCAACTGGCGCCAAATCAAGTTGTTCAGAATTTAGTTTCATGGCAAACAATACAATAACGCAGTAAATATACAATGAAGGGGGAGGTGCGGGGGAGGGGGGGGGGGGGAAATGTGACTTTACATACAATACAGACAGTCTAGGCTCAAAGTCAAACGTCTATACTCGCTCATCATGAACAGGGTCCGATGTATCAAGTATCAAAGAACCGAGGGGTGGGGTCCGAGAGGATGTATGAGACTGCATATATCATGTGTAATACCAAAGACCCTATAATACTAAGATGGCTCACTCCCTATCTCTCCCATGGTAATGTAAATTTCGCAGTGCCACCTTGTGGTGAGTTTGATCAGCCCGGCTGCTGGTTGGTGTTTCACATGTAAACACATACAATTATATTATACATGATATAGGTAAGTGTGAATACACATCAATATGAAATTGCTATGAACAAATACACATCAGCATCGCCATCATCACACATCTTTCACGTTCATATATATTTGTATACATATAATATAGCACCTGTTTAACCAAGAGAACAGCCAGCGCACCAAGTGGTGGGTTTGATCATTTTGATTACACAGTATAGGCTGAGTGAGCCGTCTTAGTATTATAGGGTCTTTGGTAATACGAATACTAGTAATAGTGCTTGTGTGTGGACAATGATTTGAAACCACTTCCCCTATTGACAGTATTGTGCATACTTACACATGAACAATCATGTCAGTAAACAGGAGACATCAAGGAGCCTAGGTGGTGTAACGGTTAGCACACTAGCCTGGAATGCAAGAGGTGTGGATTCGAATCCTACTCTAGGTGCAATATTCCCCCCCCCCCCATATGACAGTATTATGTTTGCAGAATGTCAACATCGCCCGAGTTTACATAGGAAACTTAACTTTCAAGTTGCCCAATGCGATGAAAACATCAAATTGTGCCAAATAAAAAAAGTTCATGGTCGTCCTTTTTGATCACACAAATCAGGCTTGGGCGGGCGGTTTTTTATTTATATATTTTTTCAGTATTTCACTGGTCTCTTCACCCCCCCCCCTCCATTCTCTGCCATCCTCATTCACATTCCCTCCCTCCTCCCCATCCAACACCCTCCCTCTCCCAACCTCCTCCACCTTCGACCCTGCTCCCTCCCTATCAGTATCACCCATCAACACTGCCCTGTCCATTCGCCCCACTTCACTCCATTTACCCCACTCTCGACTCCACATAGCAGGGTTTTTTTTTATCATTTACATTTTCTTTTAAACAAACAGGGGTAGGCTATCTTTCAGGCACGGGCGGGACGACCACCAATTTCTTTTTACTTGGCCTAACGTATAACTTATAAGTAACTTAAAGCTGCACAGTCCTAGGAAAACATCAAATTTTCAAAACCAAAACAATTATCTAAATTTGATTAACTACATATTTAACTTAGATACGGGTGCACTTATTAAACATTTGTCACCACACAGAAGCGAATACAGAGGCAATGAGGAGCTTTCATGAGAGAGGGCAGCACCCGTTCACGGTCCAAGTCGGCCATCATGGTTGAATAGAAGGGTGTAAGTGTGTGTGTGTTGGTGGTGTAGGTATGTGGTGGGGGTGGGTGTGGGTGGTTGGGGGGGGGGGGGGGGGGGGGGGGGTTAGGGATGTGGTGGGAGTGTAGGTGTGTGCTGTGGGGGTGTATGTGTGTGGTGAGGGTTTAGGGGTGTGGTGTAGGAGTGTGGTGGGGGTGTATGTGTGTGGTGAGGGTATAGGTGTGTGGTGGGGGTGTAGGTGTGTGGTGGGACTTTAGGGATGTGGTGGGGGGGGGTGGTATGTGTTTGGTGGTGTAGGTGTGTGTGATTGAGGTGTAGGTGTGTGGTGAGGGTGTATGTGTGTCTGTGGTGGTGTAGGTGTGGTGTGTGTGTGGTGAGGGTGTAGATGTGTGGTGGGGGTGTAAGTGTGTGGTGGGGGTTTAAGTGTGTGGTGGGGGTTTAGGTGGTGTGGTGGTTGGGGTGTATGTGTGTGGTGAGGGTTTAGGGATGTGGTGGGGTGTAGGTGTAGTGTAGGTGTGTGGTGAGGGTATAGGTGTGTGGTGGCGGTGTGTGGTGGGGTGTAGATGTGTGTGAGTGAGGTGTAGGTGTGTGTGGTGAGGGTGTATGTGTGTGGTGGTGTAGGGTGTGTGTGGTGAGGGTGTGGATGTGGGGTTGGGGTGTAAGGGGTACTGGGAGTATAGGTGTGTGTCGTGGGGTGTAGGGGGTATAGGTGTGTGTCATGGGGGGTGTCCTGGGGGTTTAGGGCCGTGGTGGGGATGTAGGTGTGTGGTGGGGGTTTAGGGATGCTAAAGATTGTGAGGTACCGCTCTACAACTTACAAGACACCCCTACACCTCCACCACAAACCACCTACACCCCCACCACACACACTGTCAACCCCCACCACACACACCTACACCCCCACCACACACCCCTAGATCCCCACCACACACACCAAAATCCGCACACTAGAATGAACTGCTTCTATCCAACCAAAGCATTACAGAGACCGGCATGGTGCGCCATCTGACGAGAGACTCATGCAAACTGAAAGGTCCCCATTGAATGGAATCTGTTAGTGTAGTAGCCTATGGGGTAAGAGTTTTGGCATGGTTGCCAAAATTAATTTTGCATGGTTCCACTACAAATATCTCAAAAGTTAGCCACTTAAAATAAAAGTTACTTCAAGGTAATATAAGGTACATTATGATCAATCTAATGTATTTATCTCACTAAACGTCAGAAACTCAAAGCCATCGGACTATGCAACTTTAAATATAAGGAGGTTTTTTTCTGGAAAATGAAATTCTTTATTTTTCAACTGAAAAAGGGGTAAATGTGTCACACTGTTTCATTGTAATACTACTTATAGTTATACTACTACACTAATTATACTTGACTTATAATTATAGTAGACACATACATCTAAGTTGACAGTATCATGAATATGTATACACAGACATAACATGTGACAGTAAACACAGGCATAATTTATAAGTAGATAAAAGATTCACCACTGATGCTGACCCTACTGTAGCAGTACAGGGTGTAGATAAAAGATTCACCCCGTACTTCCAGTACATGGGGTGAACGACAACGTAGTCTAGGTACGGGCGAAAATAGCTTTAGTATGGAACATGAAGTAGAAACTGTGGTTCCATGATCAAATGGCTACATATATTGGCACAGATTTGGTGAAATGGGAAAGAATGCAAAAATCCAAGATGGCGGCCATAGAATGCTGTAGATTTCAATTTTAAATTGTATTAAACTAGCTATTTTATTATATTTTTCAACTCAAAGGTAGCGGGTAAATATGAAGACATCTACAAAGAATAAATGTTGCTTCTTACATTGTGAAATTAGGCTCTCATAAAGACTCAGTTCATTAGCCCGATTTTTCGACCGTTTTTATATAAGGCTGGCCTTCACCAGTGTACTACAAGTACCGGGTGAATCTTGTATTTATACAGGGTGAATCTTTTATCGAAATTATAGGATGTATAATTAATTATGCGTATATAAGTAGGCGGAGTATATATTCCTTATTATTATTATTGCTATTATTAATCTACCATCTACACTATTTATTATGTCCAATCGCTGACTTGCCTCGATTTGCCCCTGTTGCCCCAGCAATGCCGCGGACCGAGCAGGCCTAAGTAAGTCTGCTACTCGATTTCAAACTCGCCATGTCGCAGAATAAAAGTGACCGACCCACCTCTCGTCTTTTCTCTCTCATTACATAGCCCTACCTTATAAGTAGATAAAAGATTCACCTCTGGCTCTGTGAATGTGTCCTCCTGTGGCCACCGCAGCAGTACGGGGTGAATCTTTTATCTACACAGGACATATTCATTGCTATTATGATATAGTTAATGTGACAGTAAACACGGACAAGTTAAGCTCGTATGACAATAATCACATATAGACATAGTCATGATAGTGACAGCAGACCCAGGTTTAGGTTATCACATAATCTATATTCATAATATTGATAAATGACAGGAGAAACATGATATCGGTTGAAGTACTAAGTAGGCCTAGGGGTCCACGCTAAAGCCCCGATCACATACACGTTAGTGACCATAGTTAGAATAACGTGGGTGAAACGTGCTGTCACTACGTTCAAATATGTTAAGGTACAGCAGGTTTTGGTTGATGACCCACCTAATGGTATGGATAAATACGTTACAGTATGAATCCCGGTACGTTACGGTACGGATCCCGGTACGTCCAACTACATTCAACTTCGTCCACTAACGGCTATGTGACCACGGCAGAACGGCCAATGTTTTCTGTGGGTCAAAGTATGCTAGGGTATGCTAGAGTATGCTAAGAAGTACGCTAGAGTACGTTATCATCACGGAGGCTACGTCTGCCTCAAAAGTAGTGCTCTTTTGAACATGTCCAAAGCTTAAATCGGAATTCATGGTCCACAGATGTTATTATCACGTTATCATCAGCGAGAAGTATGGATGCCGGTATGTTGCACTACTTTCAACTACGTTAGCCTCCACAACGTTCAACTACGCTCACAAACGTGGATGTGACCGGGCCTTCAGAGTAATATCCCAGTCACACGAGAGCCTGCGTTCGCCGCCAACCTCCTTACGCCCAAAAGGTTGCCAACCACCCAGCGTCCCACTCGATACATTGATTCAAAAACGCGGGCGGCGCCAGGGAGGCGCCGGTGTAGTAAGTTCAAAACAGGTTCAAAACACTATTGTGGCCACGCTCAAAACACTATTGTGGCCACGCTCAAAACACTATCCTTAAGTTCAAAACACTACCTTTAAGTTAAAAAACTACTCTAAAAAAAGATGTTATAATTGCTGCATATTCATTTTCATTTGTAGTGGGGTGAGGCAATATGCAGTAGGGTGGGGCAGTATGCATTAAGGTGGGGCAGTGTGCAGTACAGTGGGGCAGTATGCAGTCGGGTGGGGAAGAATGCAGTAGGGTGTGGCAGTAGGGGTTGGTGTTATTGGCTGTCGTTTTATGTTCTAGCAACACCTAAGGTCATATGAGGATGGGTACCGACTTGTGATGCTGCACTCTTTGCGAATTTATAGTGCTTCCCCATTAGGGGACCAGGCCACTGGCACCATGACTTGTTAAACGCTGCAGAACTATCAGTGTATACTAATACGTTTTAAACGCCACAGCACTATCAGCGCATACTAATATGTTGTTAAACGCGGCACCACGGGCAGCGTATACTAATATGTTGTTAAACGCGGCAGCACTATCAGTAGGTACCGGCAGGAATGGTGCTTTTTTCATCAACATTCACATGCTTACATGTATTTCTGTACGTATCTGATTCTGATGAAATTTCATAAGCTAGAAGATCAACATATGTTCTATCTGATGGTGTTGTTGGGGTGAATATATATTTAAGTAAAATCCATTTGTATGATGAGTGTATTTAGTGAATATTCCTTCATTACTGGTGTCTGGTGAAAACGACCCTGAAAACAGGGTATTTTTAATGGGCTCGCGCTCTCTTGGACTACATTGTAGAAAGTCATAGACGGTACCAAAAGACCTCAGCTTTCTATCCATATATAGTTTGCCATAGGTCAAAAAGGTCAAATTCTGCAATTTAAATTATTTTGAAAGTTTAAAACCCATTTACTGAATTACACAATATTTTAAACCTAATAAGATTTGGTATGGATATATAGATAATTTGATTCCCTTTCAAATGATATCAATTTTACTATAGTGCTAGTTAGTGCAGAGCAACACCAACTTGTTTGGACCGTTGCTGACCATACTAGTTTCACAATGGGAACACGCATGTAGAAACATGTATATGACATTGATGTATATATAGATATATCCCAGGATATATAATCTAATATTGGGCCAAATTTGGGGAGGATCCAACCATTGCTCTAGGCACAATGAATATTTAAAGATTTACTTAAATCAATATTTTTGGTTTCAGACACTTTTATTATTTTAATTTGTATTTGCAATCAAAATGCAGCTTTTGATATTTCTTAGCAAAATTGTTGTTATAGCCAATATGTATCAGTTCCATATGCTATGTGTGCAAAGTTTGAAGATCAACCTATTGGATGAGCCACAGTGGATGTTCAAAGCTTGATGAACACATTTTTATTTCTTTATTTTGTACACTTATCTTTTGTATGTGCAATCAAAATGCACTTTTTGTATTTCTAGACATCATATTAATATGATAATGTGTACTACCTCCAGATGATGTGCACTGTCAATTTAGAGGAAGTCTAGCCAATTGGTTAAGCTTCAATGAGCATTTAAATATTCATCAAATTTATATATTTGGTTTTCCGACAATTTGTCTTTATATGTTCAATCAAAATTCAATATTTTCCATATTTTGGGATATAATATTGATATAAATAATATCGAATCATCTTAGAGAATGGTTATTGTAATACTGCGCCAAATATGAGGAATCTTCAACAGATTGTTTTGCTGCAATGAGCTTTCAAACATTGAAATGTTGAAAATAATTCACTTACAGATGCTGTTTACATGCAAACAATTACACTTTTTGACATTTTAGGATGAAAATATCTGTTGATTCTCTACAGATAGAGCTCTGAAAAGAAATAGGGTGTAACACTGTTATGAATAGCTGAAAAATTTACCATTTAATCAGTCTTGTTGCAGTTTTGCAAGAAAATACCAAGCTTTGAAAATGGCTATTTGGCCGAATCAGAATGATTTTTTTTGTTATGAATAGCAGTTTTTGACATTGTCTTATTAAAAATCTGCTTGTGTAATTGATTTAGCAGCTGACAATTTAAATTCCTTTATATATGTAGAATGGAAATTGATTAGCAGAACTCCCTTCACATCCTTCCACTTTTTATTATATTTGGTCAAAGTTCCACTTTTAATTAAAAATTAATACATTTTTCTATATTTAATCTTAAAAAATTATTATTTCAAGAACAATAATATATATAGCCTAACTCTTTTTGGATTTGGGCTTGTAATTTCAACATCTACAGGAAGGAATAAAAATTGTGCACCATATGCATATTTTTAAATTTTGCTGCAGGTACCTACTATCAGCATATACTAATATGTTGTTAAATGCCGCAGCACAATCAGCGTGTATTAAAATGTTGTTAAATGCCGCAGCACTATCAGTGTATACTAATATGTTGTTAAATGCGGCAGCACTATGAGCGTATACTAATATATTATTAAATGCTGCAGCACTATCAGGGTATAATTATATGTTGTTAAAAGGTGCAGCACTATGATTATCACTGTATCGGGGTATACTAACAAATAGTGGCGTTCTCTATGGTGGAGTGGTTAGAGTGTCTGACTTTTTTCTAGGTCAGACTCCTAATCTGAGGGTCGGCAGTTCGATTCCCCATGCCCCCAGCTATGCCAATTTGGATTTCCACCGCTGTGTATAACTTACAGCGTCATCAAAGGCCGGTTGCTCTCATACCATGTCTATGTGGTGTGGGAGGTTAAAAATACCTTGGGTCGGTAAAAGTGTAGGCTCGGGTTTTCTATCGACCAGCAGTGGAGAGGGGAAGAGTCGTCTGTGACTGGGATTTCCCCATGCTTGGGACAACTAATGTACCAACAACAACAAAATGTCGACAAAAATGAGAGACAAATAAGTGTTCACACTTCCTGTCTACCATTCGCTATATCGCTAAATACATTGTTAAACGCTGCAGCACTATCAACGGATGGCCGAATGAGCTAGATCAAATCATGACAAATGTTCTCTCCTACCTACAGAGTACAGTTGTAGGAAACATAACGGCACCATGTTAATGACAGTGACAGCCGACACTGACAGGTTAACCGTTAAGTTGACAGCCTCACACGGTATAGATAGAAACCCCGTCATACTACGCTGTCATTACTAATTACTATCACAATAATGAAACGCCGTCATACGGCTGAGCACACTGCTCACGGACACCGGCTCAGTGTGTCCACCGCGGCGTGTCGCCACTTGACACCTGACAGATGTAAACACAAACTGCTGTCACGACGAAAGAAAAAGCGCGAGCGCAACGTGGATGTGACAGTGTGACAGCTGTCGAGTTGAGTGGGTAAGGGTGGCTGCAATCACCGACTACTACACACGTAGGGTTCTATCTAGTTTCACTTATCGCGCCAAGGGTCCCAGCCACCAAAACTGACCCTCCAGGCACCCTGCTGTATTTAATCATTATTTGTATTACCCCACTGCCGCCCATTCCTTCAGTAATCATGTCTGCACCCCGACATACCTGAGCGGTGACGCTCGTGTTACCGTAAGCGTAGCGGCAGCAGCAGCTGTAGTAAGTACACCTCGGCTCCTCCTGCACCTACGCTGCCACTGGAAGGCGGGCGGTGTTTCCAAGTGTATTTGACTACTTCACCTGATCCCTCCCGAGTTGGGAGCGGAGCCCGACACACAAACCTCCTTCCTCCTCCTCCTCCTCCTCCTGTTACCTGTAGCTGCTGAGGGCGGTAGGTGGCAAGGTGAGGACGTGACCCTGTTGGATGGTGGCGCGGAGGGAGAGATGGTGAAAGGGCGCCCTACTGGAGGAGTCTGTCTGTGCGTCCCGGTCTGCGCGTGTTGGTGTTTATGGCTGTGGTTTGGAGGCGGGGCAGGACGGGGAAAGCTGATGCTGGATGGAGTGAGATGGGACTGGGTGGGCGAGGCGGGGTGGGGTGAGCCGGGGCCAGATGGACCAGGCTGAGCGGGGCGGGGCAGGGTGGAGCTGACCGGGGCGGGGCGGGGCGGGGCGGGATAGAATGAACAAGGAGAGAGGAGGAGTCTCTCCCCGCTCTTATACCTAATGGCTGCTTACCTATGGCTGTTACGGAGGGAGGCTAGGCTGTGTTTGGCCCAAACTTTAGGGAAGCATGCACGACTTTGCCAGTGACATTTGTTTATACTAGATGTGTTTAGACAGCCCCCCCCCACCCCACTTTTCTCTCTCTCTGTCTCTGTCTGTCTGTCTCTCTCTGACACACACACCACATGCTCTCTCTCCCCCTCCCCCACCCCATCTCTCTCTCTCTCCCTCCCCCTTCACAACCAGCCCTTGCCCGATCCTAATAATGTTGAGCGCCTGGCTAGGAAGCAACAAGTATCAATTTTTAAGTCATTGGTTTGACTCGACCAAGGTTCAAACTCACAAACCCATGGGTTCGGATCGCCCGATCTCCCAAACCAGGAGACGGACGCTCAACTCATTCGATCACCCCGTCTGGTCTTATATAGTAAATGAAGAAAAATTACTTCACTATGCAAGTGAAAATAAAATGTAGTTGAATATTTATGTGTATTTGTTTAATTTAGCCCGCCTTTACAATATATGCTACAAACCCTGTACCAGCTTAATTCGTCCCTGTACATTTAGCGTTTAACCATTAAAGCTGCAATAATCTGACGAAAACATCAATCAACATTTCGAAACCAGAACAGTTAACCTAGATTTGCCTACATATCCAACTTAGATAGTTGGTGCACCTATTAAACATTTGTTGATGCATAGAAGGAATACGAAGTCCATATACTAATATAACATGTCATTACTGAAGCCTATGAATGATGTCCAGTATTTTGACGTGCACACCAACATTATTGTGCATATTTTCTCGTTAAATATATAAAAAGTTAACCTATTAAAATAAAAGTTTCTTCAAACTAGACTAAAATAGATTAAAACCTAATGTGTATTATTATTATTATTATTATTATTATTATTATTATTATTATTATATAGAGGGTATTCCCGTGATGTCATCAACCGGATGCGCGGCCATTGTGGTGATATCAACCAGTAAACAACCCATTGAGTTTGACAGTACGCACAGTGCAAAATGTCAGTTTTATTTAAAATTAATAGAAAGGCAGAACCCTAACCTTATCAATTTAATATAATCTTTTTGTTAAACATGTTTTCTATATGTGTTCCAAGCCGTTTGTGGCTAGGTGGTGTGGTTTTAGAGATATTAAATTTTTTCTGTATGAAGATTGCTCACGGCCATTGACAATGCATTGAGTTTGCCGGTATGTGCAGTGCAAAACGTCTATTTTATTCAAAATTAATAGAAATGCAGAACCCTAACCTTATAAATTTAATATAATCTGTTCGTTGAATGTGTTTTCTATATGTATTCCAAGGAGTTTGTGTCTAGCTGGTGTGGTTTTAGAGATATTTCACTTTTTCTGTATGAAGATTGCTCACTGTCATTGACAATGCATTGAGTTAGTTGGGTTTGTTATTGTGGTTGTATCGCCACAATAGCCGCACCTCGGTTTAGCGTGACGTCAGTGTATACCCTCTATATATATATGTTTTAAAGTTGCATAGTCCGATGGTTTTGAGTTTCTGTCATTTTCTGAAATAAATATATTAGGTTGATCAATATAATCTACCTTATTTTGGTATGAAGTAACTTTGAGTTTAAATGGCTAACTTTTGAGATATTTGAAGTGCAAACAGGCAACATTAATTTTGGCAAGCTTGCCAAAACTCCGACACCATAAGCTTCTGCAGCAACAGGTTCTATTAAATTGCCGCAGTATTCCCTTCTATGTGGCAACAAATGTTTAATAAGTGCCCCACTATCTAAGTTAGACATGTAGAATTAAATTTAGGTAATTGTGTTTGTTTTGAAAATTTGATGCTTCATCGGACTATGCAACTTTAATATGGGAGAGACTCAAAAAGATTATGCAACTTTAACTGATCAATACACTACTAAGTATCCCGTATTGTCATCGGCTCTGAGCTCAAAAGAACTAACATGTCAATTTACTCAGAATCCCCAATTGCCAACGATGACGTCACCCGCCCACTTCCCTTGTGCAAGTCCAGTCCACTCTGACACAGTCGGGGGGAGTCCCCGGTCACAAAGACTGGTTGAGATGATTAATGGCCGTTAGCTATTTTCTGACCTCTCTAAAGCCTGGTACACACCTCCCGTATACGATTCACGCGCTAAAACTGACTGCCCGACGCGACCCGTCACAACCAGACCCATCCCGTTTCCCGACTAATGCCCGGTACACACCTCCTGTATAAAACCTTAAACTTCTCGATTCATTTTTTCTAATCTTATACTTAAGCACTAAAACTGAGTTTTAAGTCGCGAATCGGAAGGCTCAGGTGTGTTAGGGGGTCACAAGGGGCAGTTTTAGGTTTTATACGGGAGGTGTGTACCGGGCATAACCACTGTTGGGCCCAGTTTTGACAGGGGGGGGGGGGGGGGGGGGGGGGGGAGAGAAGGAGGGGGGCATGGCAGCTGTAGCCTGACATAACCCTGCTTACGATCAGCCAAAGTGTGGGCATTCTACTGTAGATTGAACTGCTGAGCGCCAGGCTAAGTAGTGACAAGTATCAATTTTATAAGTCATTAACCAGGATTTGAATACCAGACCTTCCGCATGAGAAGCCGACGCTCTTATCGATTCACCACCACGGCCGGTTTTTAGTGGAATTGGGTGTATACTTTGCAGGGGTACTTAAGCTAGGATTCCTAAAGCTAGGATTCCTTACACGCGCTATGCGGTTTGCGAATGCGGCAAAAAAATCGAAAAGCATCTAAATCAATGGGGGTGATTCCTTACACGCGGTATGCGGTATGCGGTATGCGAATACTGAATCAGTCCATGTAGTGATCGGTGCGGCATGCGAATGCGAATGCTGCTGCATTTGCCATAGAGAACAGTGGTGAGGAAACCTGACACTGTGTGTGGGTGTGGGTGAAAGGACCCATCCCGTAAGCACGCCGCATGCCGCATACCGCGTGTAAGGAATGCGCGCTTTACACGCGGTATGCGAATGGGTTGATTCCACCCACATGGCATGCGGCATGCAGCGATTTGGTTTGACTTCTACACAGTAACAACTTTAAAAAGTCCATATTTTCTTTAATATTAGAGCGATTTTCACAACTGAAGTGTCATTTTATTTAAAATTCAATATACTAACAGGTGACATCCATTAAATCAAGCTCAACACTATTTTTGCAAATTACTGAATGTTGTATATGCGGTGTAGATACCCAATGTGATAGGGGAAACCTCCCCCACCGTTAAGTGAAACCCCACACCCTGCCTTATCAGGCTTTCCCCTTGCATTTCAGCATTCGCATGCCGCACCGATGGCTACAGGGACCGATTCAGTTGCCGCATTCGCATTCGCATTCGGACGTATGGAAGCACCACTATTCACTTAGATGCTTTTCGATTTTTTGCCGCATTCGCATTCGCATGCCACATACCGCGTGTAAGGAATCTAGCTTTAAGTGTGTTTTTTTCTTCTTAAAGTGCAGTTTTCATGACTATTTTGTTATTATTGTTTCCTATAATGCTATTATCAGGATAATCATATACTTCTTGTGTATTATAACGAATATTAAATTTTAATTCCAGAATATTGATGTTCATTTATAATGTACAGGGAACTGATAAGATGGATTTTGATCATTTAGAATTGAGAAAGACAAGAATAATAATTGTGCGCAGTAGAAGGAAAATAAATGTATTTTAGTTTTCACCGACCTATCGATCATATGATATATATGTGCTATATAAGTGATTATGTGAATATAAATAAAGAATAGTCCCTAAATGTTTCGGTGCTCCGTCTGGGCACCTGCTCGCTTCCCAACACCCCTGATTCTCAGCAGGCCCCCCTGTAACGGGGCACTCTCTCCTCCCCTTGCCTGGGAACTGGCACTAACGGTCTCCCTGCCTCACTTCAAATTTTTCTTATATATATATACACACACATAATGCAGCCAGGTGCAGTATAATTTGTGTTTTTAAGTCATAGGTCACAAACTCACACTGGCCTGTGAGGTACAGTTGCCAACGACCTTAATTCGAACATAGCCCGCTGACGTCACAATAACCTCCAGTCGTTAAAGTTGCATAGTCCGATGGTTCTGAGTTTCAGAAATTTTCTGAGATAAATACATTTGGTTGATCGTTATAATGTACCTTACTTTAGCTTGAAATAACTTTTATTTTATGTGGCTAAATTTTGAGATATTTGAAGTGCAACCATACAAAATTAGCATTCTGCAGTAACATGATCTATTCAATTGCCTCACTATTCCCTTCTGTGTGGCGACAAGTGCTTAATAAGTGCATCAGTATCTAAGCTAGATATGTGAAATCAAATTTAGATCATTGTTTTGGTTTGAAAATTTGATGATTTCATCGGACTATGCAGCTTTAAGCAACACAACAGATCCTACTGTCGTCAAATTGATGTAGTCAGATCAGATAGCGTGTGGCCCAGGTCCCAATCCCCCCCCCCCTCCCCCGTCACCTCTGCGCCTTATACCCCTGTCACACTATGACGTAACGAGCCAACGTGAGCCTAACGTGACGATTTTTCGTCATTACGTTGCCGTACGTTGGGTTACGTTATGATGACGTCATAATGACGTTAGAGTGACGTCGAGCTACGTCATGTTACGTCGTGTTACGTCGGCGCGCGTCAAGGTTTTGAACCTGTTCAAAACTTTCGACGTATCTCAACGTGAAGCCGTTACGTCGGGATGACGTGACAATGACGTTAGGTAGACGTTCCGCGATCGTTATAGCAGCGTAAATGACGTTAGAGTCACGTTATGTCACGTCAGACCGACGGCCCGGGTGGAGCAACGTGTGGGCAGCGTTTTGCACGTTACGGTCACGTTACGGTCATGTTACGGTCACGGTTACGATCACGTTACGGTCATGTTACGGTCACGTTACGGTCACGTTACGGTCACGTTACGGTCACGTTAAGGTGGCGTTACGGTCACGTTACGTCCACGTCGCACCCGTTACGGCGACGTTACGCTCACGTTACACTAACGCCCGGTCACGTCGCCAATTACCCCTCCCCCATAACGTTGTCACGTTACAGCTAAGGACACGACCTACACCGACGTTACTTTCACGTTACGCTCACGTCCACAATTTGCATATTACGCCCATAACGTCGACGTAATATAATTATTTTCACGTTCTGCCTACGCTGACGTAGTCACGTCGTAGTGTGACAGGGCCATAACATTGAACGGCTGAAATTACATAATATTTGCTGTTGCTATTGCGTGGAACTAGTTTTCTTTTGGTCAATGTTTCCTTCGTTAGAAATACATCATTCATCAACACCGAATCACTGGTCTTCCGGCCATGTGAGGTGACAGTTATTTGCACAATTCCTTTGGTGATGGTAATAAATGTCAGTAATGGGATGGTTTATGATCGGTTGGTTGTTGGGAGTTTCACATTCTGCAACATCTACCATCATACCAGGATGGTTACTGACTTGTGCCAGTGTTCACTAATGGTGACATTATAGTGCTGCCCCATTGGGAGACCAGTCTGCCAGCACCTTGACCTAATATCCCACTCAGTCACATTATCCTGACACTAAGCCAACCAGTCCTTGCACTATCCTAATAATGCCGAGTGCCTGGCCAGGAAGCGACAAGTATCAATTTTCAAGTAATTGGTTTGACTCGACCAGGGTTTGGCCCGTGGGTTCGAATCCCACGATATACCAAAACGGGAGACGGACCCTCAAAGTCAAAGTCAAACTTATTCGGCTATCCTGTCTAGGATGGTTTAGGACATGTGAAAGTGTTGGAGATGTTATATTATATTGTGTGCTATTCCGTTATTTGATTTCATTTACCGTGGTAATTTGATTGCTAAAGCCTCCAGTCAGACTAGGGCTTGTGATCACTGCCAACAAATTTGCGATCAAAAAGCCCACTGCTCGCCAACTGGTCACTGACTGGTCACTGACCAAGCGCCAAGCTATGAAAAATGATCAGCAACCAATTAGGTCACAAGGAGGTTTTTGGTGCAGCAGCTGCAACCTTCTTGTGACTAAAGTGGTTGGAAGGAGGTCGGTAACCATTGAGAATAGACTACATCATCGTTCCAGCGCGCGATGCATTATGGGATCCGTCAGAGCAAAACAAACCCACGAGAAGCACATGACACATGCTAATACACTGGGTGCAGCTATGAAATGTGCTAGTTTCAGCTCATATTAGCTCTTGTTTGAAACATAGAATACCAACTAAAAAAATATATATAATAAATTAAGGTATTAATCTTTTATCCAGCATTGCATTTACATCAATATAATATGCACACCTTATGCCATGTGAATTTAGATTTAGACAAATCTGGGCACTCAGATTAGTGTTAGAGCCATAGCCAGAGTCAGTTTTACTTATTTTATTAATGTCTTTATTTATATCCTATGGTTAATGACATATGTAGAACTAGAAAATTAGTAGGGTTAATCAGATATTGGTTAATGATTTCTCTGAAACAAGTGTATGTTGACACATTTGGCATTTTAATATTTAGAACAAGAATTAATAATGGTGATGTGGATATCACTGATTGTTTTGTGTGGAATTGTATGTTTCTGAGCTCAAAATGTTTAATTGGCTAGTTTTGTCTTAGCTATATTCATCAGATCATTATATTACATGTGTGCATACATGTTTATGCCAAATTGTTATGTATTTTTATTCATTTTGAATCAAATCGAAGTTTTTCCCTACATGTATCGACAAACTCAATGGCCATTCGCATTTGCTTTGCTGCCAAGGCCGTTTTCAGTGCATGTGCAGTCGGAACCGTGATCCCGTCTATTACTTTGCGACCATTTTGTGTCCATTTTGCGACCACCCATTTTTTGTGTGGTTGCAAGCATAGTGTGACTGGGGTATAAGTCAATTAGCACTGTGTGGGTTGTTAATATTAGAAGTCGGTTGAGATGGGAAGGGAGAGAGCGGTGCAGAGAGTGCCGATACTGTTGGGTTGGAATGCATAGCATGAGACTATTCCTGCCATTCCTGGGAAAGCAATCTAGCCATTGAACTACCTAGCTTCCCCTGACTACCTGTACATGTGGCATTTCAACTGGAAGCGGGGGGGGGGGGGGGCGAGTGCAGCTCAACACACTATACTACTACTAATAATAATAATAAAATATTCATTTCCATATGATCAGTGTACATACAAGTTGATATTTACATCAGTAATGTTTCACATGAAAAAGGAGAAAGCAGAAGTACAATCCTCATGAGGCGCTTGCTTTCCCCAGTTAAAAATAACACTTGTCCAATGTTTGCGATTGGGTTCTTCTTCAGTGTTGGTCCTAATTGGTTGTTCCCTTACATTGTAACTGTTTTCGTCTAAATTAATTCTCCTTTTCATACCAAATGAAGAAAATTCCTTTCATTATACCCCAAAGAAGCAATGACAGGATTCCAGTGAGAAAAAAATGTTTGGTTTATTTTTTATTGCAAAAATAGATTCATTTGTCACGCAAATATGACAGCTAGAAATGGGAATGGTGAAACTGTACTGCTTGTGCTGGAAACTACTTCATTGTAGACCAAAATATTAAAACATAGCTAGTTCATTTGGAAAGTTGTAACATGCAAAAATGTCAGAAAACTAATTTTAGGACTGTTGAGTGTCTGTGTATAAAACAACGATGCTTGAAAGTGAACATAATGCGTGTTTCATGAGATTTCACATCATGAAACATGCGTTCACCTTCAATTTTCACAATATCCAAACATGCAAGCCAGGAAAAACCCTGATCCTTTAAATAGCATAGCATCAAGATGCCTAGTTCTGAACACAAAAGTTATAATATTATTTCCTAAAATGCATTAAAAGTGCAATAAAAACTTTGCTTCATGGGTGAAACATTCGTAACGGCAAAAATCTATTTTGTGATACAAAATCCAACAATGAATCAAATCTCTTCTCACCATGATTTTCAAATATACTGTGGGCATCCACACACCTACTGATGATGTGGTGTCAAGTCATAAACAGGATGTTGCGCTATGATGCTATTACTGTGGCCTGTCACACATCGATGAAGAAGAAACATGCATTCACCTGTTGTCATCTTCATCCTCTAAGTCATCACAATATCTTTTTCTACATAAGAAAACTTATAACACTCAAAATAAATATTTGCATACAAATAATGTGTACAAATAATGCCCTGAACAAATACATTTTTTGCATGCTATTAGCAGTGTCTAACCTAAGTCATTATTGAGTGTCACATGAAACATGCGTTACATGTTACATGAAACATGTGTTACAATTTCAAGACCATCAGAAGTTAGGGAAGTGTTCCAAGATTACTTTGAAATATGTCCACAGCATCAAAAACTAATATTAAGCATAAATACTTTTTCATCATCTGTGGTACTTGTTTCATCATGAAGGAACAACTTTTCCTTTCCATGTATTGCATGTTTCAGTGTTACAATGTTATATGTTCTCTGTTGTACTCTCAAGTGGACAAACACTCATAAAATTGCACTTAGTTACTCCTAGTGACTGCTGTTCAAAACCTAACTAGGAAATAATAAGGGTCTTGTTCTAAATATTACATAATGAGGGTTTTTGTGTCAGTCCGACACATGCGTAACATTCTCCACTTGGTCATATTCGAAGCCACCCTGACTTGCAGTCGGGGTCCAAACTGCTTCTTTTTTTTTTTTAATTGTGTCTTAAAATTGGATGTATGTGGAACACAACAAGCCTAATTGGGATAGACTGTAACATATTTCAGTTTTTACCTCCGATTCCCCCTTTTTAGGACCAGCACTGAAGAAGAACCCATAAGCAAAACTTGTAACACTCAAAAGACATACTTGCATACATGTGTACAAATAATACCCTTAACAAAAACTTCTTTTTTGTGTGCATACTTTTAGCAATTTCTGAGTTAAGTTATTATTGAGTGTCACATGAAACCTGGGTTACATGTCACATGAAATATGCGTTACAACTCCAATAACATCAGAAGTTATGGAAGTATTCCAAAATTACTTTGAAATATGTCCACAGCATCAAAAACGAATAAGCATAAATACCTTTTCATGCTCTGTGGTGTTTGTTTGATCTTGAATAAAAAACTTTTCCTTTCCATGTCACACATGTTTCAGTGTCACAATTTTATAAGTCCTCTGTTCTACTCTCAAGTGGACGGACCCTCATAAAATTGCACTTAGTTACTCCTAGTGAGTGCAGTTCAAAACCAGTACTAGGAAAAAATAAGAGTCTTGTTCTAAATCTGACACTAAGTGGCTTTTTGTGTCACACCGAAACACGTGTAACGTTCTCCACTTAGTCATGTTCAAAGCCACCCTGACATGCAATCGGGGGTCCAAACTGCTTTTCTTTAATTGTGCCGTAGAATAGGATATATGTGGAACACAACAAGCCTAACTAGGATAAGCTGTGGCGTATTTAAGTTTTTACCCCCGATTCCCCCTTTTTAGGACCAGCAGCAAAGAAGAACCCGATTACAATAATATCCATTGGTAGCACACCTACATGCACCACACAAGGCAGGTTCACCAGCCATACAGGGTTCAGCATATATATATATACAACATCCTACTTCTGGCACTGCTATAAATAGTATAATAAGAAGCTTTGCAAGCATATGGGACACTATGCTTAGAGCGTGACATGACCCCACATTTCCGCCATTCTGGGGCTGTACAGCTAGGCAGGGAAGGCTAGGAAGTTCAATGGCTAGGTTGCTTTCTTAGGAATGGCAGGAATGTGAGTTCGAGTCTCACTCTAGGCATCCTAACTAGGCATCCTAACTCTCGGCAAGGATAGTGATGTCAATCTACAAAGCTAGTCATGGTTGCTGATGTTTTACTTTAAAAAAACACACAGCTGTTTGAAAAATATTGGGAAATATGACATTATGAGAGTAACCCAATGATAGGATTGAGGATGAATATTTCAGAAAAGCTGATGCTAGAGCTGCATAACCTTGTGAGGCATCGTGTTCCACTCCACCTGAGGAATAATTAAGTAATGCTGGATTTCCTTCAAATCCTAGGTTGTACCTCGGTTTATCCCACAAAAGTCAGAATAGAAGCGATCAGACACTGCCCAGCCGGGTCGCACCTAACCTCCCATAGGGCTGCTAGCTGTATATATATATATATATATATATATATATATATATATAATATATATACAAATATATATATATATATATATATATATATGCTGTCTATATGGGGACTGTTCCTGCTATTGTGCTGCCACCTGTCAATACTTCTTATCGACAGGGTTCTGCATAGTTGAAACCGCCACCATGTATGTGGTTGTGGGGCTCATCATGATGGTCTACTTACTACACTCTGGCCGTATTCGATTACGATGCTCCGGACCACTCGGGTGATCCGAGTCATCCAAATTTCAAATGGAACACCGCGAGGTCAACCTAAAAATTCCGGGGCCATGTGCAAAATAATCCAACCCCAGTACTCCACGTCTTGGCTAGGGTGTCAGGAGCATTTGTGCTGGTAACTATATGTGTCATGTACTGCAAAGCTACTCTTTCTTTTCTTCTTTTTATTTTTAATGTAAAAAAAGACCATCCAAATTAAAATGGACATATATCTAAATTATGCAATCCTAAAATACTTTAAATCCTATTTTGTTCTAGTTATTAAAAAAAAAGATTTTTTTTTTTTATTAAGCTACCATTTTCCCACTCGGACGTGTTCGTTTATACAACCTGAGGTTGTAGGGTCTGTGCATGAGCCAAAAAGTGATTTGGATGATCTGAGTTGCTTAATTGATTACGACCTCTGATGAAAGCATCAAATTAAAAATATAAAATGTAAAGCACTTACCTAGATTTGATCCTACATATCCAACTTAGATACATGTGCACTCATTAAATATGTATTATAGTTTGATGCCCTTGTGCTACACTAACAAATGGATATATATATCCAGCATTTTGGTGTGCATACTAAAATTAATCTGGCATGTTATCACTTCCAATTTCTCCCAAACGTGGGCTGAGAACTCAGCTCATACAACTATCCCATCCTTATTCTCCAGTCACCATGTTCACTCATAAAGCATCAATATTCCAGTGAATAGATATGGTTCTTATAACAACTTTGTGTTAGATTACTTATGTATGTTTAGTTAACTATGGAGAGAATTACAACAATAGCACTAAAGCAATATCGATTCAACTGTGTCTTCTCCTCGAAATAAAAACTAAAACACTAATGATATGAGAAAACACCATTGAATATAAAGGTTACAATTTAAGGGTTTTTTAAACAACATTATTACTATTAGAGCCATCTATCTGTAATGGCATATTTTCTGAGTCACAACAACATTTTTTTTTGTAAAGAAGAAGGAGTTTCTGGGTCAATACACGAATTCCACGACTAGTACAACACCTGGTGATAGGCAACGACACTCGTGTTGTGGGTCAACAGTGTGTCACTGTGTTGTTTTACACTGATGATCGAGCTTTTCAGTCAATCAATAGGATACAGCGATAATTATAAAAAATGATTCCAAAATGGTAAGTATGTTTTCTCTATAAATCCACATTTCTGCTGAAAGACTGTGTGTGTCAGTTGCTGAATATGAAGCCAGTGTTAACAGCCTCAATTGCCTCTCCAACGATGCTGTGACCCACAACTCCGGTCTGGATAACGCTCTGCGCATGCGTCGCGGAAATTGTGTATTAACACTGAACAGGTACAGCTCCTGGTGTATCGTTGTTGAACTACTGAGAGGTTGCCAGTATGAAGATGTATCCTACGGAGCTGACTTGTTATCACTGACACAGGAAGGGGCGTGGCTGTCAGTATCTGTTAATCAAAATACCAACCCCAGCAGTGACCCATATCCTGACCCAAATCCTCTTCTTGGCTCAGCGGTTCTACAGGATATCGGTGTCCTACTATCTCAGTTCGATAGCTCAACGCCAGGGTGTTTGGAGTGGTTAAAAAGGGGAGTGAAGATGGGACTAGCATCGATTGCAAGCATGACATTGGGGAGGTATATTTGTGATACAGAAACAAGAAAAGCAATAAGAAACTAGTTTGTGAGTATTGCATGGCGATAAGGGGAGGGTAGGCAGTAAGGAGAACACTGTATAACAATCTGAGCGAGTGGTTAGTGTTGGGAGAGGGTAAGTACTAACGGTAATATTGTATAACAATCTGAGTGAGTGGTTAGTGTTGGGAGAGGGTAAGTACTAACAGGAATACTGTATAACAATCTGAGTGAGTGGTTTAGTGTTCGGGGGCTAGCAGTACCGGGAATACTATATAACAATCTGAGTGAGTGGTTTAGTGTTTGGGGGCTAATCAGTAACGGGAATACTGTATAACAATCTGAGTGAGTGGTTTGAGTTGGGGGAGGATAAGTACTAATGGGAATACTGTATAACAATCTGAGTGAGTGGTTTATGCTGGGGGGGCTAAGGACTAACGGGAATACAGTATAATAATCCGAGTGAGTGGTTTGTGTTGAGTGAGGGTAAACATTAACAGGAATACTGTATACCAATCTGAGTGCGTGGTTTGTGTTGGGGAGGGTAATCGCTAACGAGAATACTGTATAACAATCTGAGTGGGTGGTTTAGTGTTCAGGGGCTAAGCAGTAATTGGAATACTGTATAACAATCTGAGTGAGTGGTTTGTGTTGGGGGTAAGCACTAACGGGAATACTGCATAACATTCTGAGTGAGTGGGTTGAGTGAATAAAATAGCGAAATAGTGAATGGTAGACAGGAAGTGTGAACACTTATTTGTCTCTCATTTTTGCTTGAGTGCAAGTAAATAAGCAACACAAGGAATAATTAGTAGCATCTGGTGAATAAGGGGTCAAATTTCCCTGGGTCATTAGCCCATGCTTTTTCTAATCTATTCTTGAATGAATTTATTGATTCGGCATCAATAACATTTTGTGGGAGACTGTTCCATATATTTATGATCCTGTTTGAGAATCTGTGATGCCTTAACTTTGAAATGGCTCTGGGTTTTACTAGTTTGAGAGTATGGTCCCGACTGCCTTCTCTTTTATTCAAGGTGAAA
Organism: Branchipolynoe longqiensis; assembly: GCA_030323885.1. Lineage (NCBI taxonomy): Eukaryota > Metazoa > Annelida > Polychaeta > Phyllodocida > Polynoidae > Branchipolynoe > Branchipolynoe longqiensis. The sequence continues at coordinate 47,843,706 of CM059196.1, read as the reverse complement.
AATTGGTTCATATCTATTTTATAGTATGCACGGTTTGAATAAATGGTCCATACTTACTGAGTACTAGTGTAGACGCTGCATAATGGAACAAGTACTTGGAACTGGCGTGAATACTAGGTAATTTATCAATGTAACGTGGTTCACCCCAGTGTTAATACAGTTTGACAATGTACATAATTTATCATGTCTACTTGGTACCATTTTGAATACTGTTTGATATTATTATGTGAGTCAAGTGTACTTGGCACCATTTTGAATACTGTTTGACAGTACATGGTTTATCTGTACTTGACACCATTTGGAATACTGTTAGACACGGTACACCGGACGTGGTCGCGGAATCGGTAGAGCGCAGGCTTCCTGTGTGGAAGGTCGGGAGTTTGATTTCAGTCCAAGTCAAACCAATGACGTACAATATTGATACTTGTCACTACCTAGCCTGGCGCTCGTCATTACTATGATATGGTAAGGACTGGTTGGCTCAATATCAGGATAATGTGACTCAGTGGGAAACCGGGTCATGGTGGCGGCGGCCTAATTTCCCACCGGAGCAGCACTGTAAGGTCGCCATGAGTGTGTACTGTCACAAGTCAGTGCGCCTCCTGATATAATGTTATGGTGGACCTTAGATGTTACCAGGATGTAAAACTCCAACAACCAAACCAGATCAGACACGGAACACCAGTGTGAATACAATTAGATAAAGTACATGGTTTATGTGTACTTGGTATCTGTGTGAACACTGCTGGACATTATGTACGTCAGTCACGCGTACTTGAAACCAGTAAGAATACGCTATGAGTATAACAATAATGTGAATAGTTCATCTCTACTTCGGCTCAGTGTGAATCCTATTCAACACTATGTGAAATGGTTGATTTATATATGTATTTTACACCAATGTGCGACTGCTGTGTACAAAGAAGTCTGGGTGAGTGTGTGTTTGTGTAAGAAGTGACTGGGCGTGGGTTAGCGTGGTTAGGCCTTAAATCAGGTCACTATAGACCTATTTCAATGTTTACTAACATCGTATATGCGCGCGCAGCTTGGCTGCAGAACGAAGGCACACTGCCATTGAGTGTGCCGGTACGCGCAGTGAAAAACGTTAGTTTTAGTCAAAATTAATTGAAATCCAGAACCCTAACCTTATAAATTTAATATAATATTGTTGGCAAACATGTTTTCTATATGTGTTCCAAGGGGGTTGTTTCTATTTGGTGTGGTTTTAGAGATATTTCACTTTTTCTGTAGGACGATTGCTCACGACCATTGACAATGCATTGAGTTTGCCGGTACGCAGTCCAAAACGTCTATTTTATTCAAAATTAATAGAAATGCAGAACCCTAACCTTCTAAATTTAATATAAACTAATCATTGAATATGTTTTCTATATGTGTACCAGGCGGTTTGTTTCTAGGTGGTGTCGTTTTAGAGATATTTCACTTTTTCTGTAGGAAGATTGCTTACTGCCATTGACAATGCCTTGAGTTTGCCGGTACGGGCAGTGCAAAACGTTTATTTTATTCAAAATTAATAGAAATGCAGAACCCTAACTTTATAAATTTAATATAATCTATTTGTTGAATATGTTTTCTATAAGTGTACCAGGCGATTTGTTTCTAGGTGGTGTAGTTTTAGAGATATTTCACCGTTTCTCTATGAAGATTGCTCATAGCCATTGAGTTTGCAGTGTGACAGTGTGTCATACTGCAGCCAAAAGGGGCGTGCACTGACCTAGATACCCATTCTGACGTCATATGAAATAGGTCTATTCCCCGCTGACAACAGTCCACGAGCCTCAATCTGCCCACGTGATTTCTTAGAAAGACACTCAGTAAATGGTGCACCCGGCTGACTCAAACAGGATGGCGGGAGCTGGGTGGGTGGCGTGGGAGTGTGGCAATGTGGAGGAGGGGGTCTGGGTCAAGGTATGCGTGGTGGTGGTTGTCAGGTGTATGGATGGACCGTTAGGTGAGTGTAATAAACAGCTTGGTGATGTTTGTGGTGTGCGGAACAGTAAGTGGTGTGCGGCTTCAAAAGGTTTATAAATATGTTTGTTTGTTCGGGTTTTTCATTCTGTTTGTTAGGGTTTTTCATTCTGTTTGTTAGGGTTTTACATTCTGTTTGTTAGGGTTTTACACCCTAGCAACATGTTCATGTCAGGACAAGTACTGACTTGTGACAGGGCGCACTCATTATTGTAGTAGCCTATACAAAGCTCGTAGCCCTCATGGCAACCTTATAGTGCTGCCCCACTGGGAGATCTGGCCACCAGTGCAATGACCCGATATCCCACTCATTCACATTATCCTGATACTGAGCTAACCAGTCCTTCCTTGCCATATCCTAGTAATGCCAAGTGTCAGGCTAGGTAGCGACAAGTATCAATTTGATTTGTAAGTCATTGGTTTAACTCGACCAGGAATTAAACTCATGAACTTCCGCATGGGAAGCTTGTGCTCTACCCACTGTGTCCAGTCAAAAGGTTAATTATATCTGTGTGGGTGGAGTGTGTGGGAATGGTCAGCTGTGGTAAGCTAAGATTCCTTATACGTGGTATGCCGCAAGCGAATGGGAGGATTCCTTCTACGCGGTAAGCGGCATGCGTCACCCCACCACCACCACTACCATATGTTTCCCCTCGCACCCCTGTATGTGACCGTTCCGTAATGATCAGTCGCCTCTCCTCGTCTAAAACTAATGGACACGTGCGACTGAGGTTTCTATTCGCATACCGCATGCCGCACCGATCGCTACAGGGACCGATTGAGTTGTCGCATTCGCATTCCGCGTATAAGGAATGTAGCCCATTGACTTCAAGGCGTTTTGATTTTTTGCCGCATTCGCATACCGCATGCAGCTAAGATTCCTTATACGTGGTATGCGGCATGTGAATGGGAGGATTCCTTCTATGCGGCATGCGTCTGCCCACCACCACCACTACCATATGTTTCCCCTCCGCACCCCGGTGTGTGACTGTTCCGTAATGATCAGTCGCCTCTCCTCGTCTAAAACTAATGGACACGTCCGACTGAGGTTTCTATTCGCATACCGCATGCCACAAAGATCGAGTTGCCGCATTCGCATACCGCGTGTAAGGGATGTAGCCCATTGACTTCAAGGCGTTTAGATTTTTTGCCGCATTCGCATACCGCATGTAAGGAATCTTAGCTTACCGCATGTAAGGAATCTTAGCTGTAGTGAACATGCAGATGTTATGGTGGACATTCAACTAGGTGTGCAAGTTAACATTGGCGTGGGTGAACAGAGAGGGGCATAGGTGAAAAGACAGGGTGTGGAATCAGTTGTGGGGTTGAACAATCAGTGATGTGAACATACATGTGTGAGGGTGAACAGAGAGGGGCATAGGTGAACATTCAGGGGGCGTGGGTGAACATACAAGCGAGTGGATGAACAGACAGGTGTGTAGTTGGATATTGAGATGTGTAAGTGAACAGAAATGTGTTTGGATGAACAGACACGGTAAAGGTGAACACTCACAAGGGATGGGTGAACAGTCAGTGATGAGGGTGAACAGACAGGTGAGTGGGTGAACAGTAGGGCTTAGACGACCATGTATATGGTGAACTGAAAGGTATGAGCACGGTGAACAACTCGGTCCATATGTTGTGTGTTTATATGTGGAGAAGAGAGCTTGAAGTTGAACATGTAAGTGTGGTATGTGTGGGGAGTAGGCGTTGGACAGGTAAGTAAGTATGGTATGTAGAACAAGTAGGTGTTGAACAAGTAAGTGTCGTGTATTGACCCCCAATAGCCGATGTTTATTTTTTTGTGCTGGAGGGTCGTTAAACAAACAAAGTGTGGTGTGTAAGTAGGTGTGGTGTGTGTGGAGAGTATGGGTTGAACAGGTAAGTATGTGGTGTGTTGGGAAAATAAGGTTGTACAGGTAAGTAGGTGTGGTGTGTAAAGCAAGTAAGTGTCTGGAAAGGGGGTGGGGTGAGTATAAACTCAGATATATGCGTGATGGATGAGTGGGAGTGGAGGTAGGATATATGTGTGTGGTGATCAGTCAACTCTGCGTGATATCCAGGTCGTGGACAGTTTTACTGAGAAGACACTTAGATCTAATCCATGACGCAATCTAAACGCCAGACTACATTTCTTTTTTAATATTCCTGACGTCATCAAACTCATTTTATTATTGAATATTAATTAATACACGTTTAAATAACCTTCCACTGTATATCATAAACGCCAACTCACATTTAGTTGCGCATTCCTCACGACGGGTGACATCTATTGTTTTGGGGGAGTTATCAGTCGCGTTGGGGTGCTGAAGGCTGCAAATCTGCAGCTAGTGGCAGAGTTCAGTTTCTTCAGATATCCTTGTAGATTCTTAGAAAGACGGGCAGTGGTTGGTGGTGGTGTGGAACAGGGAGGATCTGTTAGAATCTGACTCATCTTCTGCCCTCCCACCCTCTCACCCACTGCCCTCCCACAACATGCACCGGGCGCGGTGGCCAAATCGGCAGAGTAGAGCGCGAGCCTCGCATGCGGGAGATGGGGAGTTCGGTTCCCAGTCGAGTTAAACCAATCACTTATCAAATTGATACTTGTCGCTTCCTAGCCAGGCACTCAGCATTATTAGAATAGGGCAAGGACTGGTTAGCTCAGTGTCAGCATCATGTGACTGAGGAGAATATCAGGTAATGGTGCTGGTGGTCTGATTTCCCAGTGGGGCATCACTATAAAGTCACCATGAGTGTGCACTGTCACAAGTCGGTACCAGTCCTGATGTGACCTTAGATATTGCCAGGACGTCAAACTCCAACAACCAACCAACCCACCCACCACATGCCCGCTCACCACGTGGACATGGCCGCCAGAGTAAAGTCCCGTCCTACACACAGTCCTGGCATCCTTCTGCCACTCAGTACCCACGCTGCTGGCGAAGTTTTAAACGACTGACAATTGTGATGGATCTTAAACCCGTGGGCCAATGAGCTTTTACAATAACAACAACAAATATGGCCGCGGTGGCGGTGGTGGTAGTTGTATGTGTGTGTATGTTGGTTGGTGGAGATTTAGGCCTACATCCTGGCAATATCTAAGGTCACACCAGGACAGGTACTGACTTGTGACAGTGCACACTCATGATGACTTTATGGTGCTGCCCCACTGGGAGATCAGGCCGCCAGCACCACAACCTGATATCCTCCTCACTACCACAGTCACATTATCCTGACACTGAGCTAACCAGTCCTATTATTAATGCTGAGCGCCAAGCTAAGAAGCGACAAGTATCAATTCTTTAAGTCATTGGTCTCACTCTACCGGGAATTGAACTCCCGATCTCCCACACGGGAGGACTGTGCTCTACCGTCATGTGTATGAAAGGTGTGTGTGTCGGGGTGAGGGTGTTGTAGGGCGGTGATGGTAAGTTTGTGTGTGCTGCTGAAGTCATACGGTGTGGACCGGGGACCAGTATGTCACATGCGTGTGGGTGGGAGAAGCGGGTGTGGGTGGGGAGAGTGAGGGAGTGGAGCATAGGGGGGCCGGAGTTGCGGAATGGAGCAGGGAAGGAGCGAGTGGAGTGGGGGAGCGGAGGAACTGGAGTTGGACCAGAAGCACACACAAATATTTCCTTGTATACATACAATGGTTTTTACATAGATGGTTGGTTGTTGGAGTTTTATGTCCTGGCAACATCTAAGGTCATATCAGGACGGGTATCGACTTGTGACAGTGCACACTCATCGTGACTTAATAGTCCTGCCCCACTGGGAGACCAGACTACCAGCACCATGACCTGATGCCCCACTCAGTCACATTATCCTGACATTGACCTAACCAGGGGGGGGGGGGGTGGAGAGGGAGGAGTCTGGTCACTCACTGTTCCCAATAACAGTGTACCAGGGAGAGAGAGGTGTACTGTCAGTGTCATTAATAAACATGATGGCCACTGCTATAATTAAACCACTTACGGGGACAGGTTGGAGGTAAATGGTACAATCATTAACATGGTTTAAGAAATTGCGGACCAGTTCTTGGTGAAAGAATGTGTAATAATGTGTGTGTAGTACACGAGAGGGGAGGGAATAATTGTAGGGTTTCAGGCAGAAAACCTGACAAATCCATTTTTAGTCGTTTTCTGTCAAATAGACTTTGTTGTGCTTTCCAGTTACACTTAGAGTCTATCAATTTCATATTGAGTAGGGCATTATATGGGGGATGTGGCAGCTTCTGCGAAAAAACTGATTTGACTATCGGAATGATGGCAGCTTAAAGTTGCATAGTCCGATGGTTTTAAGTTTCCATCATTTTCTGACCTAGATATAGTAGGTTGATCGTTATAATCTACTTTACTTTCGTTTGAAGTAACTTTTATTTGAAATAGCTAACCTTTGAGATATTTGAAGTACAAGCATGCCAAATTAATTTTGGCAAGCACGCCAAAATTCTGAAACCACAGTATTCTGCATTAACAGATTCAATTAATTTCCATCATTATTCCCTTCTATGTGATGAGAAATGTTTAATAAGTGCGGCAGTATCTAAGTTAAATATGTAGAATCAAATCTAGGTAATTGTTTTGGTTTTGAGAATTTGATATTTTCACCGGAGTATGCAGCTTTAAGTGATAAAGTGGTAGTCATGTTTTTATTTCGGCCCGGATGGCTTTTATCACTTTTTTGGCGCCTGAACCATTCAACCATTCAATTATTGGCAAGATTCCTGCGTTGTAAATTAGTTATTATTGTATCAATGTTTGCGTGTTGTGTAATGGGGCTGTCACACTACGACGTAACGACGTCAACGTAGGGAGAACGTGAAGAACGTTGAACTTCTCGGCGTAGTATGCAAATTTGGGCACAAGTCGAACGTGAATCCAGCGTAGTTGATGAGAGCGTAACGTCGGTAAAGCGTAGTTCAACGGGAGAGGACAACGTAATTACGCTGACGGTACGTTATTAACGTTATTCGATCGCCAGAACTACGTTGCTTTATATTACCTTACGTTACTTACGTCATGAAATGTTGGCGAAACGTTCGGCGTACGTTCTCCAGACATTTTCCAGATGTTTTCCTGACATTTTCCTGACGTTCCCATTACGCCGCGTGTACATTTCCGCGTTAATGTGGGTTGACGTAGTAGAACGTAGTGACCAGCGTTTGACTAACGTCCGTTTAACGTCATTGACGTTCGCCGAACGTTTACAGAACGTATGGCAAACATAAATCCTTACGTTCTAGTTACGTCGAAAGTTTTGAACAGGTTCAAAACTTTGACGCACACTGACGTAACATGACGTAACGTGACGTAGCTCGACGTCAGTCTAACATCATTCTGACGTCATCATAACGTAATCCAACGTACGTCAACGTAATGATGAAAAATCTCCACGTCAGGCTTACGTTGGCTCATTACGTCGTAGTGTGACAGGGGTATAAGAGGGGGGGGGGGGCATTATATTAGAACAGTGACCACTGCGCACCTGTAGGTGCAGTGTGTGTAGCCTGGAGGGCACGGACAATGAAATAACTAATGTGCTCAGAACAGAAGGCTACTTACCTCATAATGGTTACACAGACGATGACTAGACTAATGTGTGTGTGTGAGGAGGTGTGTGTATCGGGGAGGGGAGGGGGTGGATGGAGTGGAAGGCCACTGGTAATATTTGCGGTGAAGTGCAGTGATAGGCTACCACCACCACCACCCACTGGATTGCACACACGCCATGCCTGCTTCTCGTGCTAGTCACGTAGCGTGGATGTGGTCATTGCTTAGAATTTGTGATGTGTTCAGGGCTGCCTTGTTTGCCACCGTTTGCCAATGTAGAACATAGCCTTGTGAGACAGGCTTTTTGAATGGCGGAGATTCTCTCCTGTGTATGGGTTTGTGGTATGTATGTTTGTTTGTTGAGGCTTTAGGTATTAGCAACATCTACGGTCATATCAGGACGGGTACTGACTTGTGACAGTGCATACTCGTGGCAACTTCATAGTGCTGTCCCACTGGAATACCAGGCCAGAATACCGGCATCATGACCTGATTTCCCACTCAGTCACATTATCATGATACTGGACTAACCAGTCCCTTCCATATCCTAGTGATGCCGAGCATCAGGCTAGGTGGTGACAAGTATCAATTTTGTAAGTAATTGGTTTGACTCGGCTGGGATTCAAAACTCCCAGCCTCCTACGTGGGAAGCCTGCACTGTACCAATTTGGCCACTGCGCCCAGTGAAATAATATTAATAGTAGGCCCTATTAGTATTAATAGTATCAATATAATTATATTATTAATTGTATCATTAGTAGTAGTAGTAGTAGTAGTACTAGTAGTAGTAGTAGTAGTAGTAGTAGTTGTTGTACTAGTAGTAGTAGTAGTAGTTGTACTAGTAGTAGTAGTACTAGTACTAGTACTAGTAGTACTACTACTACTGATTATATTTAGAGAAACTTTGAAAACAGTGCAATCCTTTGATTCAACGACAGTTAGCGGTTTGGCGGTAATACAGAGATTGACAGCAAGCTGCACCGTCAGAGAAGAATCTTGCGAGTGTCACACTATGACAGCAACTTGTAGTTTGTGGGTACTTGTAACGGTAGAACTTCGCTTCGCTTATGAGTAATGGGGGTGTTCGTAACCTTACGACGGTTACCGGCTGCAGGTAGAACTTCAGTCTCCTGCCTCTAGACCTACCTGCTTTTTACGCACGTGGAGGGTGTCTCTCCTTGCTGGGTGTCTGCACACTGGTTAATCCTCACTGGAGATGTTGCCACTGACCACTGGAGTGGAGTTGTCTCAGCGCTGGGTGCACTACTTTCCAGTTAGTTCTAGGGCGGCCACGGGCTCCAGAACGTCGCTCCCGCCGCCACTCACTGCCCCACTGAACTAGTTGGCGCTGTAGACGTGCACCCGTCCCGGGTGTTAGCCGCACGGGGCCGGGGGAGGAGGCGCGGGTTCGCCGGTATGGGGACGGGGGGATCGGGCGGGGGTTCACCGGTATGGGGACGCGGTTGGGGGTTAGCCAGCATGGGGGCCTAGGGAGGGGGAGGGGCGGGGGTTAGTCGGCACAGGGCCAGGGTCGTTGGCGAGGGCTAGCCGGCATGGGGACGGGGCAGGGGGCCGGTGTTCGCCGGCAACGGGGCCGGGGGGAGGGAGGAGGGGGGGGGGGCGGGTAGCCAGGAAGTGGCCGGGGAAAGGGGCGGGTGTGACCCGACAGAAGGCTGGGGGGAGGGGTGGGGGCAGCATGGGACCGGGAGTGGGGTAGGACTGGCCGGCATGGGATCGGGAGTGGGTCGGAATGGGGCCGGGAATGGGCATTGACCAGGCATGGGCTCTAGTTGTTTGTGTGTTGGGGGCTGGGTTATGGGTTCAGGTTGCGGACCGGGGTTATGGACCAGGTTATGCTCCAGACCCGGGATGGCCTCGGACTGTAACCGAGGTGTGGGGTGGCATGAGCCGGGTCATGACACACCATGATTTGATATCCCACTCAGTAACATTATCCCGATATGGAGTAAACGAGTCCTTGCTCTAGTCCTAATAACCCCCAATGCCAGGCTAGGTAGTGGCAAGTATACATTTTGTAAGCCGTTGGTTTGACTCAGTCGGAGTCTATGCCCACGACTGATCACACAGAGAAGCCAGCCGGCGCTCTTACCGATTCAGCCATCTTAGTCTGGCCCGCAGGAAGAAGGCATGTCTACTTCCCGACCTCCACCTCCCCCACACTCGCGCTTCCACCTTCGGTTGATGTGGGCCTGTTTTAAAGCTGCATAGTCCGATGAAGCATCAAATTTTCATAATCAAAAAAATTATCTAGATTTGATTCTACATATCTAACTTAGATACTGATGCACTTATTAAGTATTTGCTGCCACATAGGAGGGAACACTGAGTCGATTTAATAGAACCTGTTACTGTAGAAGCCTACAGTATCAAAGTGTTGGCGTGCTTGCCAAAATTATTTTCCCATGTTTGAATTTCAAATATCTCAAATGGTAGCCATTTCAATTAAAAGTTACTTCAAACTAAAGTAAGGTAGATTATAATGATCAATTTAATATATTTATCTCAGAAAAATGTCAGAAACTCAAAACCATCGGACTATGCAACTTTAAAGTGGCACAGTCCGATGCTTTTGAATTTCTGCCATTATTTGAAATATATAACAGGTTGATTGATATAATCTACTTTATCTTAATTTGAAGTAACCTTTGGTTAACTTTGGAGATATTTGAAGTGAAAACGTGCCAATTTAATGTTGGTGTTCATGTAGAAATTCTGATAACATAGGCTTCAACAATAACATGATCTATTAAATAGAGTTGTGTTCCTTTATATGCAGCAACACATGCTTAATAAGTGCATCAGTATCTAATTTGGATATATGGAATGAAATCTAGATAAGTATTTCGGTTGCAGAAACTTGATGTTTTTATCGGACTGTGCAGCCTTAAATGCAGCATGTTGAAACGGAACAGCTATACCAGAGCAGTCATGGACAACGCTATATCATGTGCAAATAGAATAATGGTATTATACAAGTAAATGTACTAAAGTGGCATAATCCAATAGTTTTTAGTTTCTGCCAGATTATTTTAAAGATAAATATATCAGCTTGATTGTTATAATCCACTTTACTTTTGGTTAGACTTACTTTTATTTTAAAGGCTTTACTTTGGAAATATTTTAAGTGAAAACATGGCAAATTAATGTTGGTGTCCACACAGAAATGATGGATCTAGGCTTTGTTTACACATTTTCGAGTGTGGAAGCATAGCATAGGAGTAGAAGAGTACAACAATGATTAATGGGTGCACCGCTATCTGTATATAATTTGGATATGTAGGATCAAATCTGGGTAAAGGTTTCGGTTTAGAAAAAATGATGCTTTCCTCTGAGTCTGACTGTACATCTTTAATATGACTAAATAAATACCTGTGGTTTCGAGTATCTAGATCATTCACCCCTCAGCCATAGCAGGGGTGAAGGATAACCATGTTTAAATCCAAGCAAAAAGTACTATAAACAAGCTGTGGAGTCACTGGTTTCAGCATGCAATGTGTATCTATATTGGCCTAGTGTTGAGGAAATCGGAGAGAATGCAAAAGACCTTTAAAGTGTATTAATTTACATGATTTCACAGATCCTTCACTCAAAAATAGCAGGCTATCAAAATAAAGTAATTGAAATATATATTTACCACTTTAGATTACAAAATCATGTGGTTATTTCCCTAACCCAACCTTCTGGCCCTTTTTCTAATTGCTTATTCAGCAGCAATGTCTCAGGAACAGGGCTGTGGGAATAACTAGTGGTTATTAATATTATGTTTGTTTGCACTTGTTTTGCATCCTAGCAACATCTATGGTCATATCAGGATGTGTACTGACTTGTGACAGTGCGCACTCATGGCAACTTTTATAGTGCTGCCCCACTGGGAAATCAGGCCACCGGCACCATGACACAATATCCCACTCAGTCACATTATCCTGATACTGAGCTAACCAGTCCTTGCCCTATCCTATTAGTGCTGAGCGCCTGGTTAGGAAGTGACAAGTATCCATTTTTAAAGTCTTTGTTTTGTTAACCAGAGCTATTTAAAATGTGCATGACAACATTATTTTACATATTTTAACGTCAAATAGCTGCAAAGTTAGCCATTTGAAATTAAAGTAACTCTAAACTGAAGAACAATAGCCAATAACCATCAACCTAATATGTGTATGATACAAAATCTGGCAGAAACTCAAAAACTATCGGATTGTGCAACTTTATTGCCACCAGAGGGCAGCACCATTGCTATTCCACAAATGTGCCGAGTCACGGGTGTCGGTAAGGGTACATGTACTCTACTGGGAAGCCCTGGGTGGGCTATTCCTGATCGGCTCCACCCCACCCCACCCAACTGGACTCTCCCCCCCCCCCCCCTCTTCCCACCCACACCTATATCCCCGCAGGGAACCTATATAGACCCTTGAGTACCCTACTGGAGGTCACTTGAAAATACCTCCCAGGTAATGAAGAGCGACAGCAGTAGGAATCAAACTCCCGTCATGATATTATGACCTCAGATGCGTAAAACTCAAACATCAGGAACCAATCTCGGCGTTATTTGATATTTTGCATCGTCTATCAAATTATCTTTTAAAAAGAAAGAAAAAGAGTACACAATTACTAAATAAATATTATGATCATAAGTGGCCATATTGTGTTATTAAGGTTTCCGGTTTCATGCAAGCCTGTTTATCCGGTCTGCAGTCTAAAGCTAAGATTCCTTATACGCGGTATGCGGCATGCGAATGCAAATGTGGCAAAGAATCGAAAAGCATGTAAATGAATAGTGGTGCTTCCATACGTCTGTATGCGAATACGAATGCGAATACAAATGCAAATGCGGCAAATGGATCGACCCATGGACCAATTGGTACGAATGCGAATGCGAATACTGCTGCATTTGCCATAGAAAACAGTAGTCAATTTGATCTTACTTCACAAATTTGGAGGAAAACCCCCCAAAAATGTCATGGGTAACTTTTTTGGTCTGTTTTTTTGTTTAACCATATCCCAGCACAAAAAATAAACACCGGCTGTTGGGGGTTGGCATATATGTATTCCCCATATACCACATTCGCATTCACATGCCGTGTGCCGCATACCGCGTATATGGAATCTTAGCTTCATGATGTCTGCATGTGACATCACACTGCAATGGCGTGCAGAGAGAGGTATTGTGAAGTCCTGGGCTAACTCGAGTATGGCCTATATTAGTCTGGGATCCACAACCAGAAAAATAATTTTGATGTGACACCCCTGCTATAAAATTTTTGGCAATTGGATTATGTCTATAGGGGTCTTGGGCATCTGAAAAGTGAATTTGGACACTTTGAATGTATTGCGCAAATTCGGTAGACACCGTTTTTTTACGATAGGGTGTGACGACACCAGCCCCCTAATTCCGGGGAAGGGGAAACTAAATCTAGTATATCATCACAACGCAAGACTCTACTGCAACAAATTACCACTCATTCTTTTGGTATGGATGTAGGCTAAAACAATAAGCAGAGTAGATTCTGATTGGATTAACCTCAACGTCACTAGAGGTCAAAAGGTCACGAAGGTTGTGGCATGGCCAAAATCTGGGACTTCCATCAAAGAAGTGCCTATTAATATACTGTATCATAAGTTTTTTCACTACAATACTGTTTCAGGCAACTCCTTAGATCCCCCTGATGATTTTAGAAAAGGGATGTGAGGATTGGCAAAGAACTAATGGCCCCATGTACATCTTTTACTAAGCGATATTTCAGAAAAAAGCCAAATTCAGTGAATTTGCCTTCATACATTTTATTGATATAACTCTCATCATCCAATAGTTTTTTGTTATTATTTGTGAAACTATCAGTAGAAAATGTCTGAACTATCTGGAGATAAGAAAAAAAAACTTAATAAGCAGTATGTTGTCATCCCAAGTTCATCATTCTAACAATAACATATAATGTTCCGATTACAACTACACCTAGTAGAAAATATACTTTGTTCTTGGTTACCTAGTCCTCATCACTTTCGTTGTCTTCAGTCAGTCACCCACATTTGTTTGGGTCCCCATTGCAGGTGCATGCAATAATGCATGCCGATCTGGCCTTTGCACATGAACAGTTCCTTAAACAGCCCTTCTTGCACTTGCAGTACGTCAGTTTTGCCACTGCAGGTTTGTTTGGCTTGCTCCTCATGACAGGAACTAATCTTCCTTTGTCCATATATCTGCCGTACTGTTCAGGTGGGAGAAGAGTTGGATTGCTTAGATGGGCATGTTTGTAGAGGCTAATGTTGCAAAGACTCCGGAGAATGTGGAAATGAAATGCATCTTCAGTGGGAGGTCGAGAGCGGAGGTCCCGTTTGCTTGACGCAAATAAATGGGCTCGTAACCTATCTAAAGATGAATATCCTGCCCTTCCATACAAATCACATAAGAAATCACATGCTTCTTTGTACAACATGAATGGGCAGGAAGAGTTCATTCTTTTCCACCCATAGGTTTACAATGTGTGGAAGCCGAGGATAATGGTACATACCAAGCATGATGATATCTGTGTCGGTTGCGTGGATAACAAATATGCTCCTGTCTTGGCAGCTAGCAAGATGTTCGATGATTCTTGTGTCGGCTTCCTCGTGTGTTTGGAGGCACAGCTCCTCCATCACATTGGTGCCGCTGTTGGTCACACATATTCCGTCTGCGTTAACTCCTATTATAAGGGTAAACCCATCTGGCAGGGATACAGACTGCAACCAAGAAGATGACAGGTATGAGAGCAGGTTTGCCTTATTTTTAGGGTTCGGAAGGAATGTTTTCCACACAGGTATTTTCATGTTATGAACAGGATAGTCACTCCATTCGTAACTGAAGGCTTCAATTCTTGCCTCGTCACTCAACTCATGTGTAAAGCAAAGGGCCCTAGTAACCGAGCTTTCCTCAGAAATTAATTGTTTTACAGAGTCCTGCTTTTTTTTGCCTTGCTTCTGTTGTGTGGCAAAAGTCATTATCTTAGGGGTGATAATTTGGTCAGCATCAGTTTTGCTGGCAGTCGTCATTGCCTCTAACCCAAGTTTTTTGGTGTCCACGAGTAGTGTTGAAACAAGCATTTCTCCCATTGCAATGTTAACTAACTTATCATCTGCGAGGGAAGCAGCAAACGGATTTCTCATTTTCCCTGCCACAGTGTCTCTGATTTTCAGTACCTTTACCATATCATCTTTATTCATTTTCTCATGATGATCTGATTGAGAAGACTCCATATGCATCATCTGCTTCACACTCTCAGAGATCGCTGTTAGGAATGGCATGGTTTTTATGTATTTCTCTCTTGTTAATTCTGCCTGGGTAATGCCCTTGAATAGTCTTGTCTTCCCTTCCTTGTTGTAAGTTTGTTCCAATGCAAGGTCTGTCCATACTCCATTAAAGTCTTCATCCATCTTGTGCACTGCAAAATTACCCGCTTCAAATTCCTTGTGTACTTCAGGCGCAGTGTTCGGGAGGTCATTCATTTCACTTAGATAAATTGGCAGACAGGACATGTACTTGCTATGTCTAGAACAGACCGTGTACGGTAGCATGTTTTGTGCCTCGAGTAGATGTTGTTTCCAAATGCCAACTCTTTCAGCATGGATATAACGTTTCAAAATGAGCATCATTTCAATATACATTCCCCATAACCGAGCTGTTATACCCAATGTATTCTCAAAGTTCTTCAAGTGAGATTGAACTAATCTTAGACTTGTCATGACATCACCAACAAGTTTTGTAACACTGTCTTTGTCCTTCATTTCAAAGGCTGCCCTGAGACATTCCAACACAGATGACAAAGATGAGAGTAAGTCAAGTTCATCTTCTTGCAACAACCATTGCTCAAAGGCTTCCCACTTGAGCATAAAGAATGCCTCACTGAGCAAGGAATGGTAACAAACCATTTTATAATAGTCCTTCCCTGCCATCACTTTATTAGCTGTTCCTCTACCACATATGTCACTTGCAACTAGTACGTCTTCAATGCCGCTTTCTTTCATGAAGAAACCAATGGACCCCAAAAAGTTCTGTGCAATATGGAATCCGGCCAATCGTACTATAACATCTTTATATCTGGCAGGCTCCTTTTTCAGCAAGCCTTTTATGATATCATATATTGCCTGGTCACATGTTACCACAGTCTTTGACAGGCCCAATTTCAGATTCAGTGTAACAAAGTAGTCAAGAGAGGTTTTGACAACATCTGGATTTGTAGGAGTTTGAGGATACATTGGACCATAGACAATTTTTGTTTTCTGTGTCTGTTTCTTGGAATAAAATTCAAAGAATGCATTCCAATTTGGTGTACAACAAACACTTTCATCTTCACCTATCATCATCTGGGTTGGGAACATCCGAAGTAGAAACCAGACAATGTTTTCATCAACCCAAATCATCACTGCTTATATTGCTGCCACAGCTAATCTCTGTACCACGTAACGATCTAGCCTCTTTTCGGTCCTTCAGTGATAGATTACTTACAACTGGTTCAAATTTAACAGCTTCCTTAATTGTTACTTGTCTTGTTTTCTGAAGAGGAACTTTTCCAGTCCCAACATTATTCTCCTTATCATTTGTATACTGATAGATAATATTTGTAGTTGCATCAAGACTACCACCATCCTCGGTTTCTGAATGAAAGTTCAGGTTATCAAAAGCATACTGCGCAAATTGACCATGAACAACATTGGACGGAATAAAAATACCTTCTCTTTCTTCCCGTTCAGTAACCTCATTAGCAGTGGTTGTCAGGTAACGTTGGGCACCGGCATAGCTAATGCTATTACCAAATCGGTTTAACATTGTCACAATATTTTTACTATGCGTTTCTTTGAGAATATGCAGAGCAACTCCTATGTGTTTAGGTATAACCTGTGTACCAAGATACCCAATAATGTCCTGGGCTAGGTTCAACATATTCTCTTTGTCATTTTCCGGAAGATGAACTTTTCCATCATCGCCAAGGCTATCATCATTGTCAGTAATTAGCCATGCTATTAGATTGTACAAATCTACTGGAACCTGGCGAGATGCTGTTTCATGAGATATCTCTATTTCTCTATCTTCAGCAGCATGCATTCGTTTTGCAATTGTTTTTACCTCTGATCGCAAGTACTTTGCCAAAGGATATGATGTACTCAAAATGTTTTTGAGGAGATTAAAATCAAAATCATCCCCCTCACAATATAGCTTGTATTCATCTAATTCATTTTGCAGGTCAACTATCTGGTCACACAATTCTTTCACAGTCAGAGAAGATGCACAAACTAAATTACTGTGAGGGGGTGGGGGGGGTTGGACGTAATCAAATGAACAGGAGGGCATAGACTAAACATTCATTATTTGGACTCATAATCAGATAAGTCACTGTTACATTTGTTATTACTTTACATAACGTCTAGGGCAACTCAAGAACGCACACCAACTTCAAAGAGGCCTAACACCAACATCCTGTCAAGTAGCCATGTGCCGGTGATGAATCTGCCTGATTCATCACGTGCTAGTAGATTTCGCTGCTCGATTTTCGCATCTATGTGCGTTCTTGAGTGCCCTAGACATAACAGGCACTGAACGCACATGTATACATGTGCATTCTGCATGGTATATTTTTCCATGTGTTGATGGGTGTCATGGCCTATTCAATGCTGTGGGTTGTATTCAGGCACTTATTGGTATTTAGAACTAGAACTAAAATGTTATTACTAGTACTTACCAATTTAAAAACTGTGGCACTGGCTATATATCATTCTTGAAAATTATTTCTTTTTAGGAGAATTTACAAACCCCTTTTAGACCTGTCCTAGTATGCTATATTAGTTAATGGCTGAAATAAATGGATTATTACGCACATTTTATTTGACTTAAATGGATCCGTCAAAAAGTAATGTTTTTAGATATTTTTCCAAAACATAACTTAGAAATATCTCTACAGGACGATATTTATTCTATATGAGCCTTGACACCCCTTTCCTAAAAACATCACAGGGATCTAAGGAGTTGATTGAAACAGTATTTTAGTGAAAAAACTTATGATACGGTATATTAATAGGCACTTCATTGATGAAAGTCCAGGATTTCTGGCATACCACAACCTTCTCGACCTTTTGACCTCTAGTGACCTTGAGGTTCATCCAATCAGAATCTACTCTGCTTATTGTTTTAGGCTACATCCATACCAAAAGAATGAGTGGTAATTTGTTGCAGTAGAGTCTTGCGTTGTGATGATATACTAGATTTAGTTTCCCCTACCCCGGAATTAGGCGGCTGGTGTCGTTACAGCCTATCATAAAAAAACGGTGTCTACCGAATTTGCGCGATACATTCAAAGTGTCCAAATTCACTTTTCAGATGTCCAAGACTCCTATAGACATAATCCAAGTGTCAACAATTTTATAGCAGGGGTGTCACATCAAAACCCTTAATTTGCACATTTTCTGGTTGTGGATCCCAGACTATATGGTCTAGTACTGAGAAATGTGAGAAAGGACGACATTTTAAATATTCCCCAATATGGATGCCTGGGGTCGTCGCACCTCGTGCCCCCCTCTCTGCATGCTACTGTGTCATATATCACATGATTTTAGTTCATGCAGCCATGTTGGATGTAGAAAGAAAAACACTTTTCCTGATTTGTATGCAATGATCACTGTGCAACTTCATCCTTCTCTGGCCTAGTCATGAACCGCTAATAAAATAAGTCTCATTTACCGTCAGGTTTTGTTGGGCTTTTGACCAGCAAAACTAAACACAGGTACCATCTACAATAGTGATTTTTATTTTTGTTTACTCGGTGTTTACATCCTAGCAACATCTAAGGTAATATCAGGACGGGCACCGACTTGTGATAGTGCACACTCATGGTGGTTTTATAGTGCTGCCCCACTGGGGTACCAGTCCACCAGAACCATGACCTGATATTCCACAGTCACACTATCCTGCTAGTGTGCTAGCCCACCCTTGTCCTATCCTATTAATGCCGAGCACCATGCTAGGTAGCGACAAGTATGAATTTGATCAGTCAATGGTTTGACTCGACTGGGATTCGAACTTCTGACCTTCGACACGGGAAACCTGCGCTCTACTAATTCGGTCAACGCGTCCAGTGGACAGGAACTTTTGATGCAGAGTCTTTGATTTATTATATTTTGATACTCTGATGGTTTTGAGTTTCTACTATTTTCTGAGATAAATAAATACCTTAGGTTGATCATTATAAGCTACTTTACCCAATGAATGGCTTGTTAAGTCGACTCAGTGGCTATGTAAGAGCTCGTTGGGTCTCCGCATTTCGTCGCTGTTTACGCTTCTCAAAATAGAATCAAATATATACTCCTTTTCTACACATTGGATGGTCTTCAAGCCATAAGCCTTTCCTTAGATACCTACCTCTATGAGTATTTCGATAGGGTAGGTTAGTAAAACTAAGAAAATGGGTCATTGGGTTAGTGCGTTAACCACCAACGTCAGTTCGGGTTTGTGAGTTAAACTGTGCATCATTGGTAAGTTGTGTGCACAAGGAGGCAAAACCCCAAAACTCCCAAAATAGCAGCTACTGAATACGTTCGATTTGACTTAAAAAGTCTACATAATTTAATACATTCTTCATTCCAAAACTAGCGGGCTATGGTAGATAATTATTTGAGCATTATATTTAGCATATTAGATTGCAAATTGACGCGGCTATATTTATAACCCAACTTTCCAACACCTCCTCTATAAGGTTGGTTAGCAGCCCCGAAACGGGGCTGCAGGAGCAACTAGGTAGAACCACTATGGCCTAATTAAGCGCTCGGCTAATATATTGAAATTTATAGCTTAGAAAAAACCATTAAATCACAAATATCCATTTAAGGTTGTGAGGTGTGTGTATGGGAGGGGTGGTGCAATATATATGTAAATATATATATATATATATATATATATATACATGTATATATATATATACAAACTTATATACACATATAAATACAAATATAAGAACAAAGGTCCAGAGTGCATTGACAAGCGGCCCGCATGCGCGGAAGGAAGCAAATGGAAAGCCCATACAGATCGGGGTGGTGGCCAGTAGACAGTCCCTATTATAATGAACGATAATGGGGATTATTACTATACCTATATATTACCTTCTGGATATGGATAATATCAACATGCATGAACCTTTTCACATTTATTAATCAAATTCTGGATCTGTATTCACTGATCTCAAAGATTGGACTCCAATGATCTAAATTCCAGAATATCCAGACGTACAGATTATTTGTTTCATTGTTGGAGTTTTACGTCTTGGCAACATCTAAGGTCATATCAGGACGGGTACCGACTTGTGACAGTGTGCACTCATGACGATGTTATAGTGCTGTCCCACTGGAATACATTTATATACATACATAAATACATACATGCATACACATACATGCATATAATTCGCACATACATCGATACTTAGACATGCATACACACATACATGCATATACATATAATTCACACGTACATCAATACACAGACATGCATACACGGATACACACATTCAAGGGTGGTAGAAGGCATGGGATTAGTACTCTTGACTGTATCTATGTGCTCTCAGTGCTAACTAGGCTGACAGCTCCTTCCACGACAGACACTTTACTGGGTGAAGTGCACCCCTCCAACACCCCCAACCCCATCCCACCCCACCCAACCACCGACGCTACCTCATCGCCCTCTGCCTTTCTGATACCCCTGTCACACTATGATGTAACGAGCCAACGTAAGCCTGACATGGTCACTTTTCGTCATTACGTTGACGTACGTTGGGTTACGTTATGATGACGTCAAAATGATGTTAGACTGACGTCGAGCTATGTCACGTTATGTCGTGTTACATCAGCGCACATCAAGGTTTTGAACCTGTTCAAAACTTTCGACGTGACTCGAACGTAAAGGTTTACATTTGCCATACGTTCTGTACACGTTCGGTGAACGTCAATGACGTTAAATGGACATTAGTCAAACGCTGCTCACTACATTCTACTACGTTCCACTACGTCGACCCACATTAACGCCGGTGGAAACGTCAATGCGGCGTAATGGGAATGCCAGGAGAACGTCAGGAGAATGTACGCTGAATGTACGTCCAACGTACGTTCAGCATTTCGCCACCGTGTCATGACGTATCTAACATCACGTAACATAAAGCAACGTAGTTCTGGTGATGGAATAACGTTCATAACATTCCGTGAGCGTAATTACGTTGTCCTCTCTCTTTGAATGATGCTATCACTATGCTTTACCGACATTACGCGCTCGTCAACTACGCTGCATCCACGTTCAACTTGTGCCCAAATTTGCATACTACACCGAGAAGTTCAACGTTTTTCACGTTCTCCCTATGCTGACGTCGTCACGTCGTAGTGTGACAGGGCCTTAACGGAGACTGAATTGAGATGCCATTTGAAGCCTATTTTTTTAATTTGATTAAAAAAATAAATCGAACTACGCAGCCCCCTTTATGGTATACGCCCTGATAACGGAACATAAAAGAAGCAATGTGGATGGCCAGGGAAAGCACCCTGGTGGCCACTGGGTGAGTTAGATCTGTCAAGGTGTACCTCAATAAAAACACACACACGAATAAGCCAATTTATTAGAGGGAACTTTCAATGATAAAGAATGACATTTTTAAGTGATGACTTGAAGATGTCACGTATTTTCACTCCAATACATGATTTCCGCGACTAGTATATCACCTGGTGATAGGCAAAGACACTCGTGTTGTGGGTCGACAGTGTGTCGCTGTGTTGTTTTACACTGACGATCAAGCTTTTCAATCAATCAATCAATCAATCAATAGGATACAGCTATAATTATCAAAAATCATTCAAAAATGGTAAGTATGTTTTCTCTATAAATCCACATTTCTACTGAAAAGACTGTGTCAGTTGCTCAATATGAAGCCAGTGTTAACAGACCCTCCATTGCCTCGCCACAGAAGCTGTGACCCACAAGTCCAGTCTGGATTACACTCTGTGCATGCGTCCCGCAAATCGTGTATTTCTTTGATATTTATAAAAGCTGCATAGGCCGAGGCAAGAATCAAATTTTCAAAAGCAAAGCAGTTATACCTAGATTTGACCCGAGATCGCTAACTTAGATAGTCAAGCACTTATTATAAAATAAGCCAATCCCACTTTATTTTAGAGGCGCACCAAAAACAAATAAAAATGTACGATCATATTCAGACTGAATGCACATAAAATAAGACAATCCCATTTTATTTCAGAGGCACAACAAAAACTAATCTATGAAATTCTTTAACTTTGAATAGACGCGCATCCATGTGTCTGCACTCGCGCAATGTGCATCTGTTGGGACATACAGTATATATATATATATGCACCTAATTAAAGCCCACCTAATATATATGTATATATATATATATATATATATTAAAAAAATTAAAATAATAAAATAATATAAGTTACTTTCAACTAGGCAATGTAGATTATACGGGATCAACCTATGATAGTTATCTAGAAATGACAGAAGCATATAAGCATCGAATTATGCCACATTGAAATAGAATCACTCGAATATCCGCTTGGTTGCACTCTGTATATGTTGTAGAGATGCATATCAGGACAACACCTCGTTCATGAATACAACATACTAATGGATAGAACCCATTTAGCCTTTGAAGTTTTGTTACGAATGTTACCAAAACTCCACATCAAGTGGTGGATACATAAAGAGTATCATGTTTCCTAATGAGATCCTTTGTGGCGATGCATATATTAGAATATACAATAGAAATAGGTTGATATGAATGGTAACTTTGGATATATTTGATGCTGCTGTGTATATCGAAACGTTAGACATCCTAGACTTCAACAGTGACATGTTCTATTAAATTGACTTGGTATCCCTTTTATGCAACAATACATGTGAAGTGGGCGAGACTACTCGCCTTGTGGCATTCACGGGCGTGCGCCGATTAACCCGTATTTGGAAATACGGGCTACTCGCCATGGCAGACCGCGAATGCCAAACACTAACGGGGCACCGGATTTCCGGCCGTAAAGCGTTGCTAGGAGACGCAAACTGCGACTCGCCTGGCAACGAAAGGAGGTCGGGCGTTCGGACCCAGACCGATCAGACGTATTTTATGATGCTCTGATGTTTCAGCCGAGATTTAGGCCTATATTATCGAAATTCTGAAGTTGTTTGACATTAAACATTAGGGGAGGGGTTTGCAATATGTTTCTACACTATGTGCTTTAATCGAATGTTAGTTTGAATAAGAATAAACAAAGCCATGAGCTCTTGGAAAAGTAAATTGGAACGTTCCTTGCATTCTTTACTGTCCTCCAGTTTTCTATGGAGTAAACTGCTATGGTCGAACTTAACATTGGATTGCTTTATATATATAATTAAGGGCCTTGCGCCCAACTAGGCCTTATGCAGCAACTTAGCCCATCTGCGGGGAGATTATAACAGACATATGAACAGAATTAACGTATAGATCTTTTGGCTAAAACAAGACAGTAACTTAGGCTGATTATCAGTGACAGTGGTAGTGACACTAGTGCATCTGCTTAGTTCTGGATCAATTTAAACATATTAAATACACCGTAAGGCGAGTAGACCAGCCAGTTAGTTGAAATAACGAAGTAATTGCTTTCGGCCGATAAATACGGGAGGGGGGCAAACCTCTGTATTTAGACGATGCTCTGGCTGGCCGACTTTAGCCCGGGAAGGACACCGACGGACAAGGGCTACCTGCAGACGGGACGAGGGGCAGCGGCGGCCCGCGGCCGGCCCAAGAAATTCACATGGAAATAATTATATAAATTAACATGAAGGCTTGCCTTTAGCGGGGGCGGATTAGCATGACGGTTAAACATGTTTAATAAGTCAACCAATATATAGGTTGATTGTGTGGGATCAAATCTAAGTAAGAGTTTGATTTAGAAAATTTGATGTTTTCATTGGAGTATATCACTTTAAAGCTGCATACCCTGATGAAAGTATTTTTCGAAACTAAAACACTTATTTACATTTTATTTTACTTACTTAATTTAGATACTGGTGCACTTATTAAATATTTCGTTTTGCATACACGGAGATACCAAGCCAATTTAATAGAATCTGTTTCTGCTGAGGCCTATGATGTCAGAGTTTTGACACACATTCCAAAATTAATTTGCCATGTTTGCACTTCAAATATCTCCAAAATTAGCCATTTAAAATCAAAGTTACCTCAAACTAAAGTAAGATAGAATATAATGATGAAAATAATATATTTATCTAAAATAAAATACCAGAAACTCAAAACCATTAGACTATGGAACCTTAATATAAACGATGTTCCCATTCTGACATTTAATTTGTTTAATCTTGACAATCTGATTGGCTACATAGAACCCTCAATGTACTCATTACACTATTCACTATGTGTTGGACATGGTCATATAAATCTACAATATTTATAGAATATAAACCTAGAGCCTCATGTTTCGCCAATATAGCCACTCTTCACACACTGATACCACTCTTTCTGGGGTCGCTAGTAGGACCACCAAACTTTCTTCACATCTTGAAGTGTACTTTAACCGAACTCTGTTTGGAGTGCGGTGCATGTGTGTGCATGTATGTGTGCTCACCTCCAACAGTCTGAAGTTATGGGGTGCCAGTTGTAGGTGTTTCATATCCATTGACTCCTACAATGAAATGTTGAAAAATAAAATATAAAATTTATCAAATATAAAATATATGTAGCTCCGTATATATGCAGGTTAAAGAAATTCAAATACAGTAAAACCTCTATAAATTGACCGACAATGAGACCGACTTTAAATGGTCCATTTAGGGTGGTGGTCGCTTTAGGGAACGGTATTGTATAGGCAATCGTTTGGGACCAAAATAAAACGATCGAAATAGGTGAGTGATTGATCTGTGGAGGTGGTCGGTTAGATAAGTCTTACTGTCGATCTTTTGAGGGACTTTTCTAAAATTACATCAATGTGAGCTTTCCAAGACGCTGAAGCTGGGACCCAGCAGGCCAAAAGTAATCAGGATCCTCGCTCGGCTAAGGTAGGGTGAGAGCACACTGCATTGGTCGTAATGTTTGCATTGCGTTTGATGCGAGGGAAGGAAGAGACCCTCCCTCCCCCCCCCCACTTTCTCTCCTGCCGCCGCCCGGCTTTCTCACCTTCCCTGTCATCCTTCCCTCAGCTTTCTCCCACCCCACGCTCGCACCCTTCCCCGCTGCTTTCTCACCTCCCCCGCATTCTCGCCTCCCCGCCCCTCCCCTTATAAGCCGCCCGCCAGCCTCCTTCAGCCATTCGCCTTCCGGCCGTCCTCCCTGCACAGCTCATTTTTCTTTGGCTCTTCACATCTCCACGGCTGACGCACCACCCTCGGGCCGATCTACCACCCTCTACCGACGCAGACGCAGACACCATACCTGGCAGCGGCAAAGGGAAGGGACGCCGGGGAGTCCGGAGGGCCGCACAAGGCACGCTGGAAGCCACCTCACCAGCCCCCTCCGCCCCGGGCTCGCACCCGGCGCCTCGCAACCGCCCTTCGGGCGACTGGGCTGCCGGCGTCGACGCGACCATGGCCGCCACCCTCCAGGCACTGGAGTGCATCACATCGCGACTCGACACCCTCGACTGCCACAGCGCCCGCGCCCCCGAGGAGACAACCCCGCTGCCGGCAAGCCGCCGTGCGGCCTACTCCTCACCGCCTAACCCGGCGCCTCGGGCGCACATAGTCGGGGTAGCACTGCCACTGCCCCCGCCTCAAGCACCGCTCCCGGGAGCAATCCACCCACAGTATGAGCGGCACACACCCCACGCCACCCAGCCGCCAGCTCCCACGCCTCCGGCCTACGACCAGGATGCCATCGACCACACCCCGGCATCGGTGGCCGACGCCGTGAGGGAGATCCTCGCGTCAGCCGAGGCGCAGCACACCAGGAGGCGAAAAGTTATTTCCCCCAACTACATCTTTCCCTCCGACCTCGTCGAGAGAGCGGAAGCCGGTCAAGCGGGGGAGGCATCGAAGGATGAGTACAGCCTCGCCCTCCGCACCCTCGAGAGCCACCCAACCTTCCCCGCCCACTCCCTTCCAGGCCTGAACCACCACGCCCTCACAGTCCTCCGCGACAACCTGGTCTATCCGTGGCCTACTGTCCACCGCTATTCTGAGACCATATTCACCTGGATAGCGGACGGTAGGCTCCCCCATGGGTGGCACGACCCGGTCGCCCTGAACATGGTGAGAATGGAGTTTCTCACCATGCCCGCCCCCCAAGCCGCCCTGACAGCACCAGCCTCCCGAGCCGCAGACCCAGCTCGACCCCGGCCCCAGCCACGGACCCAAGTCAACACCCGGGTCCCCTATAGCAGGGATCTCCACGGGGCCCCCTGCAACGCATGGAACCGGGAACCCGCCTCGTGCGACCGGGCCGCATCCGGGGAGGCCCACAGTGAGCCGGGGGCCAGGCAGCGACATACGTGCGCCTACTGTGCCAACGTGCGGGAGGTCCTCAGTGAGGCCGACTGCATGGCGAAACGGGCACGTGAGCGCGCGACCCCGGCCACCTCGGCGGATTTTTAGTCCGCCGGTCCCCCCCGGCCGGCCCAGAGGGCCATAACCGGCCTACAACCCAGATCACTGCCGACAACCTCACCACCACCACCGACCCCCACGCCCACGCCCTGACCGACTGCCACACCTGCCCAGAAAATGCCTCCGGCCCCCAGCCGGCGCCCCACTGGACCGTCCGGAGCACCACCGGCTCCCCTGACACACAGCCCAAGCATCAACGCCCTGGCGCTGACCAACACAGCACCACCAACACGGCCGGGGACCATCACCCCGCCCCTAAGGCGCCCAACGCCTCCCACGACCGCTCGACCACAGACACCACCAACGCCGACCTGCACCTCTACCCCTGTGACACCGCCTTCCTCACCCCCCCGACCCCCCACCCTCCCCTCCCCCACCCCACCCCGCACGACTTCGCCGCCCCCCTCTCCAACCCCCACCGCACCTCCTCGCCCTCCCCCCCCGACCCTCCCCCTGCCGTGACCGACAAGCTTGACGAGCCGACCCTCGACGTCGTCGACCCCCACATCCAGGACACCCTCCCCACCGCCCCCTCCTGCGGCCCCACCCCCCGCCCACTACCGCCCCACCATCCTCTCCACATGGCCCCACACCTCCGGAGAGGCATGGGCCAGGTACCCTGCCTTCACCAACACATACGCCGCCCTCCGGGAAGCGGGACTCCCCAACGTTTTGGCCGCCCGCATCCCTCTCCCCTCCGGCCTCCACATACCCGCCTGGCGCGCCCGCCTCCGCGACTACCCTGACCCCGCCGTCCTCGACTTTCTCGAGTTTGGTTTCCCCTCCAATTACTCCGCCTCAATCCCTGCTCTCACCACCTTCTCCAACCACCGCGAGCCCCCCGAGAACCTCCCTCACATTCGGGACTTCATCGACACCGAGCTCGCCCTCGGTGCCCTCGCAGGTCTCTTCACCGTCCCCCCCTTCACACCCTGGACCCAGATCTCCCCCATGATGAGACGCCCCAAGTCCGTCCCGGGCAAGAGGCGGGTCATCGTGGACCTCTCCTACCCTCCGGGAGTAAGCGTCAACTCAGGCATTCCCCGGCGCGAATACCTCGGCAGACCCCACTCTTATAGGCTCCCCCTGTGTCGCGGACGTAGGCCACCGACTGATCCACGAGGGCCCCGGGGCCTACGTCTGGATGGCCGACATATCTCGCGCCTACCACCAGCTCCACGCCGACCCCCTCTCCTGCCCCCTCTACGGTATCTGCCTCGACGGGTTGACCTACGTCGACCTCGCCCTCCCCTTCGGCTACCGCTCCTCGGGCACGGCGTGTGTGCGGGTCACCGCAGCGGTGGCGTGGATCCTCCGGCGCGAGGGCTTCCACGCCCTCGTCTACGTCGACGACTTCGTCGGGTGCGAGGGCTCCTACCTGAGAGCATGCCAGGCCTGTGATGCCTTCCTCGCCCTCACCGCCGCCCTCGGGCTCGACGTGGCGCCCGGAAAGTGCCATCCCCCCGCTGTCCGCCTCACATGGCTCGGGTTCGCCCTCGACAGCGAGGCGATGACCATCCGGATCGCCCCCGACAAGATCCAAGACCTCATCACCGACTGCGAGGCCCGCATCGCCCACCCCGCCCTCGGGAAACGTGACCTCCAGAGCATCCTAGGGCGCCTCAACCACGTCAGCAGCTGCGTGCTCCCCGCCCGGAAGTTTATGACCTGGCTCCTCGGGGCGCTGCACAGCTGCTTCGGAGCCGCCTCCCTCACCCTCACAGGCGACGCCCTCCGGGACCTGAGGTGGTTCGCCACCTACGGCCGCACCTCGAACGGCCTCCACCTCCTTCGGGCCCCGGAGACCCGTCGCCTCGTGATCGAGTGCGACTCCTGCCTGACTGGTGGGGATGCCTACTCAAGCTCAAGGTGCTACGCCCGAGGGTACTCATCGGGCTTCCGGGCGCGGTACCCAGCGATCCACGAGCTGGAGGTGGTAAACCTCGTCGTCGCCCTCCGCTGCCTCCTCCCGGACGACGTTGCGGGGGCGATGGTCATTGTCAACACGGACAACATGGCCTCTGCCGCCGCCCTCCAGTCTGGCCGCGCCCACGACCCCACCCTCGGGACCTGCGCCAGGGAGCTCTGGCTGATGGCCGCCACAGGCTCCTTCAGCCTCCAAGTCATGCACAAGTCCGGGGCCGACCTCGTCCTCACCGACGCCCTCAGCCGCGCCCACCTCACCGGCCCTTGGGCCGAGGTGGCGTGGGCCGAGGTGGACCGCCTCGGGCTAGAGCACGTTTACCCATCTCACGATGACTTCCCCTTTCACCCCGGCCTCTAGGTTTCTACTCCGCCGAGGTCGCTGACGTCAGCCGCCTACGCCTCGCCGCCCTCGCCCCGGCGACGTGGAAGAACCGTCGCCGGCAAGCCGAGGACTACGTCAGCTACCTCGTCGCCTGAGGCCTGGACCCCCTCGCGCCCTCAGCCTTCGACGTCGCAGCATACACCGCCTCCCAGTTCGCCCGCACCCTTGCCCCGGCCTCCATCAAGAATGCGCTCTCGGGGGCACGCTCCCGGGTGGAGGCGGCGGGCGGCCTCACCTCGGGCTTCGACTCCCGCCTCGCCAGAGACGTCTGCCAAGGGGGGGAGTGCGCTTCTACTCACGTCCCGCGCCAGGCGCCTCCCCTCACCCCGGACCAGCTTGCCCTCACCATCGCCCATCTCGCCCGAGAGGGACCCGCCTCACTCCTCCCTCGGGCCGCCCTCCTCCTCGGGTACTTTGGGATGCTCCGCCAGTCCAACCTACTGGCCCCGAGTCCCGAGGGCTGGGGGGGGGGGGCGCATACCATCACCCGAGCTGACGTTCGCCCTGCCCCCGGGGGGCTCCGGATCCTCATCAGGATGTCGAAAACCATCTCCGGCCCCTCGGGCGCGGTCGCCCTGTTCGTCCCTGCCACCGAGGGATCCAGCCTCTGCCCCGTCGTGGCCTGGCACCGCACCCTCGCCCAGTGCCCGGCACCCCCCCGGCACCCCGGCATTCATGATGCCCTCCAGCCGGCCCCTCGACCCGCACTCCCTCACCGCGCTCCTCAGGGGCGCCCTCCAAGCGCAGGGAGTGCCCGCTAACCAGACTTTCACCCTGCACAGCCTCCGCCGAGGCGCCGCCCAAGCCTGCCCCCGCGCGGGGGTGCCCCTCGCCGACATCATGGCCCAGGGCACCTGGACCTCAGAGGCGGTACACGCCTACGTGCCCCGCCTCGCACCCTCGGGCGCGCCTCGAGCCCTCTCCTCCGTCTTGGTGGAGGGCTCCTCGGCGCCCCTCTCCGAACAATAAACGAACCCTTGCTCTATCCTTCACATTGATGCAAATCACCAGGATAGGTAGCGAAAAGTTTAAATTTTGTAATTCATTTGTTTAATTCGATCAGGGTTCAAACCCATAACCTCACATATAGGAAGATAGCCAGAGCTCTTTCAAATCCAGTCATCATATCTAATAAGATCAGATATTAAAGAAACAAATCTATAGTACGTGAGGACATTGTTTTCACCAGAGGGGTTGGGGGGTGGGGGTAAGGGCTAAGGCACTGAGAAACATATTATGTTGGAGGCATATTTTCATCAGGGATTTTCCGAATCGGTGCAATGCAAACAAATATTATTCCTTTTGTGAATAGGCAATTAGTAATGACACGAATTATCTATGGTTACACATTACGCCCCACAGTGACCCATTTACACGCTTTCGAGTGCTGGATGGGCAGAAGACCGCGTTACCAGGGTCAACATATCACCATTCCGGTCACGTCAGAAGTATTTATTCCATATTTGAAGATCTGGTCACGTGATTTTACCATGTATTCCTTACACGAGTATTCACTATGTCTGAATGAAAGCTCACACTTAAAATAGAATGGCATATTTGAGTTCGAACCCAGTAGGCTGGTATTGTTCTGAGTACTCTATGGTTATTATTATTAATTCTCTGATGTCATACAGGGAAGGGACTGGTGGGCTTAAATTTACTTTTTTTAACGGACCCAGTATAGGCTGCTCAGGCTGGAGCCATACTATTTATTGGGGATTTATGTCCTAGTACCATCTAAGGTCATAGCAGGAAGGGTACTGACTTGTGACATTGCCCAATCATGGCAGCGTCATAGTGCTGCCACAGTCACCATGACACGATATCCCCTCAATCACATTATCCTGACACTGAGCCAACCAGTCATTGTCCTATTCTAGTTATGCCGAATGCTAGGCTAACTAGCGACAAGTACCAATTTTTAGGATCTATGTAATATATTTATCTCTGGAAATAGCCAAACATTTTAAGCCATCAGACTATGCAACTTTATTTAACCCAGTCCTATTACTGTAAACTTCTTTCAACATGACACACTCCAACCAGACCTTTGCATAACACTACTTATGGTTGTATTCACTCTGACCAAATTAATGGCTCCTGCGTTTGCTCTAGGTTAAACCGTGCGTGGTGGCCTAATCAGTAGAGCGCAGGCCTCGCGTGCGGAACGTCCGGAGTTCGGTTCCCGGTTAAGTCAAACCAATGACTTTAAAATTGATACTATCTTGTCGTTTCATAGCCTGGTGCTTGGCATTAATAGGATAGGGCACGACTGGTTAGCTCAGTGTCAGAATAATGTGACTGAGTGGGATACAGTATAACCCCGTTAAACCAAACTTGAAGGGACCCTAGAAATTTATTTGGATTAATCGATCATTGGGTTAACCAAGCTTTTGCTTCGACTTTTATTTTGAGTAAGCGTGTAACATGTAATATACAATGTATGTGGACACTTTGATAATTGGGGTTACAGTATAGCCCATTAAAACAAGCTCGGTTAAACCAAACGATCGGTTAATCCAAACTTTTTTCGGCGGCCCAGCAAAATACTACCATTTATCACATAAAAAAGTTGGTGGGGTCTCAGATGACCTTATAACCACATGAAAGTTTGGTTTAACAATACCGGAGTCGCCTGGAGTCCGATAATTTTGTTTGGATTAACCGATAATTTGGATTAACCGACTTTGGTTTAACCAACTTTTTTAATATGATAAATGTTAGTATTTTGCCGGGCCGCCGAAAAAAGTTTGGTTTAACCGATCGTTTGGTTTATCCAAGCTTGGTTTAACGGGGTTGTACTGTATATGGTTATAGTGCCGGCGGCCTGATTTCCCAGTGAGGCAGGATGATAACGTCGCCATGAGTGCGCACTGTCACAAGTCGGTACCCGTTCTGATATGACCTTAGATGTTGCCAGGACGTAAAACTCCAACAACCAACCAACCATCTCAGAGAATGACAACAATTCTAAGTTTTCGAACTAGCAACTTTAACCCAGTCCTATTACTGTAAACTTCTTTCAACACGACACACCCCAGTCAGACCTTTCCATAGCGCAACGTATGGCTCTATTCACTCTGATCAAATTAATGGCTCCTGCGTTTGCTCCATGTTAATCACCGCCCGTGGCGTCGCAATGCTGTAACGACCTCGGGGGCACGTGACCGCCTGTTCGAGAACTGGAACACTGACTTGTTCGAGAACTGGAACATGCGCACAACAACAACTGGAGCATGAAAATGTGAATCTAGGGTAGGACATGTAGTCTTTATTGGGGTCAACATCCTGGGCGTAGTTTATGGTCTGTAATCGGTGAAACCTGCACTTAAAGCTGCATAGTCTGATGAAGACAAAAACTTTTCAAAACCAAAACAATTATATAGATTTGATTTTACATATCAAACTTAGATGCTGGTGCACTTATTAAAAATTTGTCGTCACATATAAGGTAATACTGAGTCAATTAATATAACCTGTTACTGCAGAAGCCTATGGTGATAGAGTTTTGGCAAGCTTGCCAACATTAAATTAGCATGATTCCATTTCAAATATCTCAAAAGTTAGCGATTTAAAATAAAAGTTACTTCAAACTAAAGTAAGGTAGATTATAATGAACAACCGAATATGTTTATCTCAGAAAATGAGGGACACTCAAAACCATCAGACCATGCAACTTTAACCAGGGGTACTAGCTCGGGATTGTCAGGTGGTACGCTTACGTAGCTGCCTCTGCGTATTTGGAATCTAGAACCCTGCGTAGCCATCCCATGACTTTCTCCATATGACCGGACATGGTAGCCAAATAGGTATAGGCACAGGTCAGGAGTTCAAATCCCAGTCGAGTCAAACCAAGGATTTATTAAATTTATACGTGTCAGTAGCTAGCCTGGTGCTCAGCAGTAATATGATAGGACAAAGACTGGTTAGCACAGTATCAGGATAATTTGACTGTGGGATATCGGGTCATGGTGCTGGTAGCCTGATTGTCCAGTGGGGCAGCACTATAAATATGCCATGAGTGCACACCATCACAAGTCAGTGCCCATCCTGATATGACCTTTGATGTTGCTAGGACGTAAAACAACAACAAACAAACTTGCTCAGTAGTCAGAGCCAGCAGAAGGTAGCCAGATTCTAGGGGACGCTACATCATTGTTTGTGAAAAGAAATGTGTGGAGATCATTGCCAGTAATATAGATACGATCCCTTTGTCCTACTTATGTTACTAACAGGATTTGAAACTTTGATGCTGTGTTTGAACTGTTTTCTTTAGATTGTAGGCTATATTGTAATATACTCTTTATTTGTACATTTGCAGTTGTTCCTCTTAGTGAACATTTAAAAAAGATTATACTTGAAAGGGCGCCAAAGTTCAGCTTGCCCGGGGCGTCAGCAACCGTATGGCCGGTACTGTCTCCATAGCGCTTCAACTTGTCTGATTTGCAGGCTGTGCACATACCACACCCCCCCCCCCCCGCACCCACACCCACACACACATTTCCTAAGTAACCTTTCGCCACTCGAGATTAACAGAGGCTTAAAAGGGGGCTGTCAACACAATTTCACTTATTCACAATTATCAGAATCAAATATGTCTGTTCATAGTTTGTACATTTCAAAAACAACCCATTGTCTATGAGTCATTTAGGCCCAATAGTGGCTGGGGCTAGATCTCTGTTGGTTATTAGACTTCAGGGATGAAAGAGGATTTTTGATATTTACCGATTAATTTTAAATGGCAACAAATGGTTAGTTCGAATTCCGCTTTTATGTGACCTGAGATGTTGTGAGGACATAAAACCCAAACAAGAAAGAGTTAGATATGGGTCATAATACAGTCACAGCAAGGACAATTGAAACCTGACTTCCGGTATTTCCCCCACGATTCCCTGACAGTACAAATCCTATTGAAAAGTTTGTTGATGGCCGCCTCAACAACTCCTCTACTCACTACTATTCAGGCGGATCCTGGCAACTGTCTGCCAGGCTCCACCTATTAAATACCATAAACAAATCATAAGAAAGAAAAGAAAGGGAAGACAAATCCCACAAGATTGACAGTGATAAGGTTGAGCTTTATTGCTACAACTCTTGTTCACCTCCTAGTGACCCACCACCCTGACTCACTTACAACCTGCTTCACAGACCCACATGGTTCCTGCTTGTTCAGTCAAAATCAGTGCCTACAGCCCATTGAACTAAGTTACACACAGCTCAGTGGTGAACTGTTTCTTTTGGTATCTCTAGAGTGAGTGTTCTGTCTGCATAGCAAGTGAAAGGGGCCTCACACAGCCAGCCAATCAGACACCCTCTGCAGCCTGGGAAGGGCAGCGCCCAAGAGGGGCACCTGTCACTCAACCCCAGTGCAGGTGGTGTCCATAATGTATGCAGAATGGCTGGGTCTGCTTACCCAGCGGTGCCATGGTAACAAGTAGTAGTCATAGAGTTACAATAAGCATTAATATGTGTTCCCGCTCCATTCACACTCTTCCTGGTGCATGGAGGGAACATTTCTGTAATTAGTAACAGCATCTTCATATCTGGACATCGTCTTACAATCACGTCATTGCGCGCCATATCATTTCCACATAGCATTTATATGTCACACAGCGAGTGGGCACCCATTGCGTCGCTATTACATAAAAATAGTACCCAACTCCATCACCCGAGACATTGATATAATTCCAAACTCGTCTACCACGACCGAAAGACCGTATATTTTTACACTATGGTAGGAAATCTGCGGTTTCATAGAAATTCGCCATCGGTGTAATCACCACAGGTTAATTTCCGCGGTTTTTGCCAGAGACCACTTTAAAGAAACCACCAATCAATCAATCAATCAATGTTTCATCCCTGATTAGTGTGTCATTCAGCCCTAATTACCCTCCTCAGCTGTTAGAGTCACAGTTGGATAGACTTTCTTTATTAAAGCTGCATAGTCCGATGAAGCATCACATTTTCAAACCAAAACAATTATCTCGACAGACCGCACGCTAAATTAGCACCCAATGTTGGACGGACCCGCTCCATGGAACTTCAACTAGTCTGACATCAAAAGGTATGATACATTTAAAAAAAAAATAGTAATTAAAAAAAAAAGAAGAGCAGACAGAACAGAGAAAAGAATGAGCTAACCCATCATGGTTTACTACTGCTCCATGGTTTGACTACTGCTTCATTGTGTTTCAAGTTCCGCTTTTAAAGCGATTACAATGGATTCCTGGTGCATGGAAACCTACAGTTTGCCACAAAATTCAGCTCTCTATAGCCGTGTTTACACGGGCAATTGTGAAGCGAATTAGGCAAATCGATTCATATGAAGCGAATTAGTGGCGGGTTTACACGAGCGAGTTTGAAAGTCTGTCGGCGACCGGGAACCAGCAGCCTTAGTGGTGCGCTTGTAGCCGGTGAGCACTGCTATTTGTTTAGTTTACACTCGTCGATTTGATGGCGATGTAGCTGCTACGTTAATATCGGTTGGAATTTAAGGTTAATTTAATTAAATTTCATTATTTGAGTATGTAATTCTGTTAAATATGATCGAATTCAATCGATTTCGGCCTAATCGGTCCCTAACACTGCCGGGCACCAGTGAAAGTTACACCTGAGCTTGTAGCCGGCGAGCACCGCTATTTTACACTATCGGCGCCTGGGAACCAGCTGAATTGCTTCCTATAAACCACCTCCCAAGGTGGTTTACATAAAGTGAATCATATGAAGTGAATCAGCCCTAATCCGCCTCAGAGTCGCGTTCACATGGCAAAATGTGAGGCGAACTAGGCAAGGCACTTTATATGAGGCAGATTAACTCGCCCGTGTAAACACAGCTATTGTGCATTCGGCCCATTACTAGTATTAGCAAAACTATGGTAGAAAAACAATATTTCATGATGGCCATTTTGAATTTAGGGTGTTCAAAAATTTTGCTCACGGGGTGACAGCTAGTCACCTGGCTTAAATATGTTCAGGACTGGTTGGCTCAGTGTCAGGATAATGTGACTGAGTGGGATATCAGGTCATGGTGCCTGTGGCCTGGTTTCCCAGTGGGACAGCACTATAAAGTCGCCATTAGTGCGCACTGTCACAAGTCGGTCATCATCATCATCATCATCATGCTGTCAGTCGCGATGCGACAAAGACTGCTTTCATGAAAGCTGCCTGCAAAAGTGTTGAAGTGCTGCTGGCTTTTGCAAGTTACCAGCGGCACTCTCTCAGGGAGCAAATAGAGGTTTCACACCAGCAAGAACATGTCAAGACAGGCCCAAACTATTTGTCCCTGCAGTGGCCTGTAGGGAGATGTTGGGAGTTCCATACATCAACCACACTTAATGCTGCCACATTGACATGGTTTTCTGTTTAGGGTTTGCTCCCTTACTTCGGTTCTGTCAAGAAC
Organism: Branchipolynoe longqiensis; assembly: GCA_030323885.1. Lineage (NCBI taxonomy): Eukaryota > Metazoa > Annelida > Polychaeta > Phyllodocida > Polynoidae > Branchipolynoe > Branchipolynoe longqiensis. Next base: position 47,807,851 of record CM059196.1, on the reverse strand, counting down.
CTGTACCACAAGGCAGTGGTTTACAACTCTGCAGGGCAGGGGGGTCAAACTCCCTGAGGTATTGCTATACCTGCAATACCTGCATACCACAAGTCAGCACACGTCCTGATATGACCTTAGATGTTGCTAGGACGTAAATCAACAGACAAACATAAATATGTTCAGGAAGGTCCAATTCATCAGCAATAACAATAAAACATTGTATATACCATAAAACATGGTTCTTCAAAAAACTCCATTTTGCCACTAGACTTACTCAATACCGTATTCGATTAACACGATCTGGGTGACTCGGGTCAACAGAGTTGCTAGAATTTCAAATTGAACACCGCGAGTGGAGTCTTAGAATATATGTGCCATGTGCAAAACAACCCGAACCCAGTGACACACCCCGGCCGTAATCGATTAACATGACCCGGGTGACTCAGGTCACCCGAGTCGTCAGAATTTCAAATCGAACACTGCTAGTAGAGTCGACAAATACACGTGCCGTGTGCAAAACGATCCGACCCAAGAAACCCACCTCGTAGCTGGGGTTGGCTACGAGCGATGACGTCACATTTGCGCTGGTACCGTCCTGTAGGATAACAGCTACCAGTACCAGTCATACATGTTTTTTAAAAAGAATAACTTAGATTAATGAAATGGAAATATAGCGAAACTAGGCCATCATCAAATACTTTAAATCCTATTTTGCTGTAGTTTTATCGGTTATTAAAAAATAAAATAGTTTTTTTCACCCGAGCACGGGGAAGCGTATTCGATTATTCGACCCGAGTCTGTAGGATGTGCGCATGCGCCAAAAAGTGGCTCAGGTGATCCAAGTTGATTAATCGAATACGCCCAAAATGTCCTGTTACAGATAGACTTGAGTTGATTAATCGATTATGTCCCTCTTGGCTGGGGTTGGCTAGGAACGATGACGTCACATTTGTGCTGGTACCGTCTTGTAGCAGTACAAGTCCTATGTGTTTTTTTTAATGTTTTTTTCAACAAAATAAATCAGATTAATTAAATGGAAATATAACTAAACTATGCAATAAAAAAATACTTTAAATCCTATTTTACTGTAGTTATATTGGTTATTAAAAAAAAAAGAGAACAAGTTCTGGATTAAGCCACCATCTTTTCCACCCCGGTGTCATGGTATAAAACCCCTGCCGGATCGCAGCCCCTGTCGTGGCTTCTGCGCATGCGCAGAGGTTGTAAACAAGCTCAGCTCGGCTGCAGAACGAATACACACTGCCAGTGTCTATTAAAGATTAATAGAAATGCACAACCCTAACCATATAAATTTAATATAATCTGTTCGTTGGATATGTTTTCTATATATGTTCCAGGGGGTTTGTTTCTAGGTGGTGTAAGTTTCATAGATATTTCACTTTTTCTGTATGAAGATTGCACTGACACTCAGAATATCCCAACTTTCACTATTATCTCTGTTTTTAATACTTTCAGCATAAATTGCTCTTAGGTTACATTAAATACTTCAGATCTTCCTCTTCAATCGCGCATTAAGATATTTTTAATCGATCCACTGAAAGTTTTAAAATTTATTTTACAAAAATAAATGCTTAGTCAACTGTCTTCACGGCAGGGGCTGCGATCGGGCAGGGGTTTTATACCATGACACCGGGCATGGAGAAGCGTGTTCGTTTATTCAACCCGAGTCTGTGGGATGTGCACATGCGCCAAAAAGTGGCTCGGGTGATCCAAGTTGATTAATCGAATACGCCCAAAATGTCCCGTTACAGATAGACTTGTCTTGGTGGCGCCATCTATCGGAATATCGCGGTAAGAGACTTGGTGAAGTACATTGGTTGCTGCGGTACATTTAAGGTGTTAAAACAGACAGGGTTCTACACATGACTGGTTTATGATTGTGGCCACATAGACTAGGGATGAACCACTTGCATAAAGCGGACATGGCTGCCCGCATTATGCAAGTCATGGTTACAGAGCACCAAGTAGCTTGTAGGTACAGACGACGATAGACGCCAACCCGCCCTCTGACGGCAGTGGCAAGAACTTGTGACTTCAGAACTAATGAATGATTCGGCTGCAAAATCCAGAAACCAGCACAAAAAGTACAGGGAAAGTGATCAAATTTAATAGCACTTTAAGATTTGATATTTTGGGGTAGCGAGATGGGGTCTTCTATTCAGTGTCAGCTTAGTAATTGCATTGTTGTGAAGCAAGTTCCTCTCAACGCAAATGACATCCGCATTTACGGCCGAATGAGTTGAGCGTCCGTCTCTAGCTTGGGAAATCGTGGCATTCGAACCTATGAGTTTGAACACTGTTCCAGTCAAATCAATGACTTAAAAATGTATACTTGATACTTGTCGCCTCCTAGCAGGCATTCAGCATTATTAAGATAGGGCAATGACTAGTTGGCTCAGTGTCAGGATAATGTGGCTGAGGGGGATATCAGATTATGGTGCTGGCAGCCTGGCCTCCCAGTGGAGCAGCACTATAAAGTCGACACGAGTGCACACTGTCACAAATCGGTGCCCATCCTGATATGACCTTAGATATTGGACTTAAAACTTAAACAACCAATCAACCATCAATCCGTATTTAGATATAGGAAAGCCTAGATTTAAATTAAAAATATAACCAAATAAAAATGTTGGTGATCGTCCTTTTGAAATAAATGGGCGAGCGGGCGGCTTAAAAAGAAGTGTACTATTCCCCCCCCCCCCCTCACCCAGTATTTCACTGGTCTCCGCGCCATCCTCCCATGCCCTCTCCATTCTCCTGCCACCCTCATTCACATTCCCTCCATCCTCCCCATCCAAAACCCTCCATCTTCCACACTCCAACACACTCCTTCTCCCAACCTGCTCCACTCTCGACTCTGCTCTCCCCCCCCCCCCCTTTCCCAGTTCCCTTTCCCAGTTCCCTTTCCCAGTTGCCAGTTCCCTCCCTAACACCCCTCAAATCCCTCTCAATTCCTTTCCCCCACTGGACTGTCCATTCCCCAGTCGTCACCCCCCTTTCTATTTCTCACTCCATGCACCCCACTTTCCACTCTCCTTTCCTTTTATAACTCCATCCACTCTCTCCATTTAACAGTCTTAGCCCCCCCCCCCCCAATAAATCAGGGGCGGGCAAATTTTCAGACATGGGCGAGGACGATCACCACTTTTTTGGGGGTGGGGGTGGGGGTGGGGGTGGGGGTGGGGGTGGGGGGTCTAAGTGTTAGTTTGATGGTATTTTTTCTTATTTTATCCATGTTTTCATTATTTATTATGGTTCATAGCAAGTACAGAGACATGAAATGAAATCCCCCTCCCCCTGCACAACATACATAGTTACTTGACACATAGCACTCTGCGCCCATCCCAGTTCTGCATCAGTGAACATTGCATGATATAATAAATCAAGCATAATCCTCTACTTCAACTAAAGCTGTGTTTACACCCACAATTTTAGGCCGAACTAGATAAGGCGAACTAGAGGAGGCGAACTAGGCGTGAAAGTGAGTCGTGTCCACACTTGCAGTACTTGGGTCGGTTTAAGACGGAAATCGATATCTGCGCATGAGCAAGTCCATACTAACCAGCACCACTTTCGGTTAGTCGACGTCGCCACAAGAGAGTGTGGGTTCGACCTAGATATGTATGGACTGAATCATATTGTTTTGGAATGGTCAAAACTTCTGCTGGGCAGTTAAAACCTAAAAATAAATGATGAAAAAAATATCTGTGCACAGCTAGTGGTTTCATAGACCAAATTATATAATATGCGCTTTTGATCGACTGGAAAATCAACAAACTCAGGTCTTGACTGCGCATGCGTGTGATGAGCTTAAGCTGCCTCAACTAATCCGCTTGTGTCCACACGCCCAAGATAGGCAGACTCAAGCTAGTTCGCTTCATCAATACTACCTCACGACGCGGTTTACTTGAGGTGAACTATTTGAGGCGAATCAGCCCTAATCGGCCTCAGCATCGCGTCTACACGGCGAATGTGAGTCGAACTATAGGAGGCGAACTAGTTGAGGCGACTTAACGCCCAGGTGTAAACGTGGCTTAACAGTAAGTATGGGTGTTTTATTTGCGTCGCTTTCCTCAACATTCTTTGTAATGAATAGGTTATTTGTCACCGCCGAAAGATTGCATGTCTTCCAACCGTTGTCCAGAAATGTGATTTGTCCAGAATTCCGGATTTGTTATCCACCCCGCCCTCCCGGAAATGGTCCAAATTTGTGACCATTCCGTCTTCTCCCGTCACTTTAGAAGTCCCAACAATTCACTAAATATTTTCATGACTTTTTCTTTGTCAGGCCATTCTCATCTATGCACTTACAACCAGAGAGCATTAAAATTGCATAGTCCGGATATGTTGAGTTTCTGCCTTTCTCAGACATAAAAAACATTGCATTGACCGTTACAATCTTCTCCACTTTAGTTTGAAGTTGCACAGTCCCATATTGTTTTGAATTTCTAAAGTTTTATGAGATAAATACATTAGATTGATCGCTACAATCTACCTTACTTTAGGTTGAAGTAAATTTAAATTTAAATGGATAACCCTGGAGATATTTGAAGTGACAAATTTCCAAATTAATTTATCTCAAGCACGCACAAAACCTTTATGCAACAATACGTTGTATTAAATTGACTTAGTATTCCCGTCTATGTGGCAACAATTGCTTAATATATATATATGTATATATTTAGAATCAAATCTAGCTGAGTGTTTTGGTTTGGGAAATGTGATGCTTCATCGGACTATGCAGATTTAAAGTAACTTTTATTATAGATGACTAACTTTGCACTTCAACTTTCTTTTAATGGGAAAATAATTAGAGCTCACCTTTCTGCGCTATACATTTCGTTCGATTTCATTTCGTGCACCGACAAGACATTTCCTCTTGGCAAGACTGGTGTCTTTCCTTCCATGCAAATAGAACGAAAGTCAAAGACACGCTGATGTAGGTCATTGGATCTTTTATGGTGGGTTAGGGGGATATGTCGACCCTTTAAATTTTAAAACTTTAAAGACCTAATATTATAGCTACTCATTTTCATGTACGTCGATGTACATGTGTGTATGTATATTATAGAAGCTTGTTTGTTTGAAATAAACATTTTGCGTTCAAATGTCTTTGCGATTCTTTTAAAGCTGCATAGTCCGATGAAATATCAAATTTTCAAAACCAAACCAATTATCTAGATTTGATTTGACATATCTAACTTAGATACTGATGCACTTATTAAGCATTTGTTTCTGCATAGAAGGCAATACTGAGTCAATCTAACAGAACCTGTTACTGCAGAAGTCTATGGTGTCAGAGTTTTGACAAGCTTGCCAAAACTAATTTTCCATGTTTACACTCAAAATATCTCAAAAGTTTACCATTTAAAATAAAAGTAACTTTGAACTAATGCAAAGTAGATACTAGTGATCAATCTAATATATTTATCTCAGAAAACATACAGAAATTCAAAACCATCGGACTATGCAACTTTAACCAAAAGTAACAATCAATTCATATTAGAAAAGGAATTAAACATTTACAAAAAGAAACTATGATAGGGGAGTCGCTTTATTATGCATAATAAAGTGACGGGGGATCGAGTCACTTTGGAGAGTCACTTTTTATTATTGTAGTCGGAATATTTAGTCAAATACAAAAAAAAGTTGATGATCATCCTTTTGATCAGACACATGAGGGTCGGGCGGGCGGTTTTTATTCATATTTTAAATTGTTCTGGCGTATAACGTATATATGTAATCCGTAATTGTGTGGGGAACCACTATACACTTTGCCATTAGTGCCTACTGTCACAAGTCGGTACATGTCCTGATATGACCTTAGATGTTGCCAGGATGTAAACATACAACATCCAACCAACCAACTGTGACTGTGTTGCACAGACTGTGTGCTTTTATAACAGTTGAATTGATGCTAGTGCTACATCGCTAGCCCAATACAGTTTTAACAACAACAACAAAAAGGGGCAGGGCGACTTTCCATCCCCAATTTTTGTTGTTGTTGTTAATTAGCCTTATCTCACTGTCACACCGGCCCGTCTTCACCGAACCCCCCGTCCTCACATGACCTTAGATGTTGCCAGGACGTAAAGCTCCAACAAGCAACCAATCAACACGACCCCCCCCCCCCCCCCCCATCTCGGTACTTTGCCCCTCGTTCACAACCCAGTTAGTTAGTCCAAACCGTGGATCCGCCTCTGATATAAGTAAACATATATGCAGGGTGATGAAAACCTGCACAACTGTAATGGTGCTGTCACACTACGACGTAAAAGCCAATGTGTGTCCGACGTGGGTGACCTTTCGTCATTACATTGAGGGACGTCAAATTACGTTATGGTGAAGTTGTGGTGACGTTAGAGTCACGTCCAGTCACGTCGAGTTACGTCGGGGAATGTCGAGGCTTTGGACATGTTGAAAACTTTCGATGTAGCTCGACGTGATACTCTGACGTTCGGGTGATGTCACACTCACATTACGCCAACGTTAGACGTGCGGGAGGGATGCGTCGGCTACGTTAGATCAACGGTGCATTGTTTGGTTGGTTGTTTGGTTGTTGGTTCATTGTTGGTTGGTTGTGGATTGGTTGTTGGTTGGTTGTTGGTTGGTTGTTGGTTGGTTGGTTGTTGGTTGGTCGGTTGTTGGTTGGTTGTGGATTGGTTGTTGGTTGTTGGTTGGTTGGTTGTTGGTTGGTTGTTGGTTGGTTGTGGATTGGTTGTTGGTTGGTTGGTTGTTGGTTGTGGATTGGTTGTTGGTTGGTTGTTGGTTGTTTGGTTGGTTGTTTGGTTGTTGGTTAATTGTTGGTTGGCACGACACTATACCGACGTTACGCTCACATCAACTACGCAGCATTGACGTCCCGAATTTGCATATTCCGCCGAGATTTTCGACGTGATAAATTTATTTTCATGTTCTCCCTACGCTGGCAGGCTACGTCGTAGTGTGACAGCAACATAAGAGAAGAAGGAGAAAAAAACAAAAAAACTACCAAAAAAGGGCCGTTTTAACGGCGCCGTTTAAAGCTGCATAGTCCGATGAAATATAAAATTGTCAAAACCAAACCAATTATCTAGATTTGATTTTCATATCTAACTTGGATACTGATGCACTTATTAAGCATTTGTTTCTGCGTAGAAGGCAATACTGATTCAATTTAACAGAACCTGTTACTGCATAAGTCTATGGTGTCAGATTTGGCAAGCTTGCCGAAACTATTTTTCCATGTTTGCATTCAAAATATCTCAAAAGTTTACCATTTAAAATAAAAGTAACTTTGAATTAATGTAAAGTAGATACTAGTGATCGATCTAATATATTTATCTCAGAAAAAATGCTGCAGACAGCCAGGTCACAACCCCCCACCCCCACCCCCCACCCCCCAATAAGCAAAAACCTGCACGACTTCCCTTTTCGGCGCATCCAATAAGTGTTCCCATATGAGAAACTAGGTCAGTATGTAGCTATTCGATGACGTCTAAGTTCCTGGTTAAGCTGCACGACTTCCCTTTTCGGTGCATCCAATAAGTGTTCCCATATGAGAAACTAGTTCTAAGTTCCTGGTTAAGCTTTAACCCCCCCCCCCCCCCCCCCCCCCCCCCCCCACCACCACCACCACCACCCACCACCACCACCACACCCACCACCACCACCACACCCACCACCACACCCATGGCAAAGCGAGGAGACACACACACCGTGAATCGTGACGTCGCTTGTGCATTTTCTTGCCAGTCTGGCTTCACTTTAGGCGCAAAACAGCCCCAAACTGATCAGTTGTGGGCTGGGAGACACCGGCAAGGCTCCACATGTTCCACATGTTCCACATGTTCCACAATCGTTCCACCCACACCGGCCGGACCAGCGAAGTGTGCCGGCGGGCCCCAACCCACACCCCGGCCTTTTTGACTGCCGTTCGGCTGAGGGTCACCGCCACCAAATACCAGTGGACCAGAGAAGAGCTGGACGGCGAAGGAAGGAATTACGATAACAACTTGGGAGATATTTGATGCATAAACATGCACAATTAATTCTGGCCAGCTTGTCAAAGCTCTGACTGCATAGGCTTCAGCAGTAACAGGTTCTGTTAAATTGACTTATTATTCCCTTCTATGCAGCAACACATACTTAATAAGTGCATCAGTATGTTTGGTTTGTTTGTTGATGTTTTACGTCCTAGCAACATCTAAGATCATACCAGGACGGTGACAGTGCGCACTCATGGTGACTTTATAGTGCTGCCTCACTGGGAAATCAGGCAGCAAGTACCATGACCTGATATCCCACTCAGTCACATTATTCTGATACGGTTTTTGCTTTTGAAAATTTTGTTTTTTTATCAGACTATGCAAATGAAAATCTAGAGCAGCCTGAGCCCCAATTTTTACCGCCCCTGAAATTAGTGGACCAGTACATACCTAGAGTACATCCTCGCACGGTCAGCACAGACACGGACAGACGTAGGCGCAGACTATTATATACATATAAACAGCGGACACAGATAATCACGGGAACAAACATCCACGGACATGAACATTCACGGAGAGCCTTCAGGCATGGATAACCCCAGACGTATACAACAACGTACATGGACAGTCACGTGGGGCGTAATCGATTAATCAACTCGGGTCACCCGAGCCACTTTTTGGCGCATGCGCACATTCTCCAGACTTGGGTCGAATAATCGAATATACTTCTCCACGCTCGGGGTGGACAAAATGGTGGCTTAATCCAAAACCTGTTTTTTTTCTTCTTTTAATAACCGATATAACTACAGCAAAATAGGATTTAAAGGATTTTATGATGGCATAGTTTAGTTATATTTCCATTTCATTAATCTAGGTTATTACCAAAAAAAACTATGTATGACTGGTACTGGTAGCTGTTATCCCACAGGACGGTACCAGCGCAAATATGATGTCATCGCTCCTAGCCACCCCCAGCAAAGAGGTGGGTTACTGGGGTCGGGTCGTTTCGCACATGGCACATGTATTTGTCGACTCCACTCGTGGTGTTCGATTTGAAATTCTGACGACTAGGGTGACTCCCGTGTGGTGTTAATCGAAAACGGCCGGAAACAATGGACACGGACAGTCACGGAAACAACAGCTACGGCATAGGTACTCATGGACTGCCACGGACACGAACGCTCACGGATAGCTCCCACTGGCAGGCACAAACGTGTAGAGAGAGTCCAATGCTGGAATCTGTGGCTGTGTAGGCAGGCTATGATGAAATCAATACAGACAAAGAGAAAGGAAGAGTATAAACTGTAAAGAAGAAGAGAGAATAATGAATCCATCCATCCGTGTTTGTGCCACATTGTTATGTATTTTTATTAATTTTATATAAGATCGGAATTTTTCCCTATGCGTATAAGCAAACTTAATGGCCGTACGCCCTTGCTTTGCTGCCAACGCCGTTTTCAGCGCATGCGCACTCGGAACGGTGGTCTCGTCTATTGTACGGATGGTCAAGGACATGGACACTTACGTATGGCCATAGGCACGGACACGGTCCATACGCACACGCTGCCACGGGTACGGGTAGCCACGGACATGGATATTCACGGATAGCCAACCATTGTGGCGGCTACATATCACCATGGCAGCAGTTGTTATAGCGATGGCTTGTCTTGTCTTCAGCGCAATGACGTCACGGCTGACTGACTCTGTATTTGTCAGTGTTGGCCTCGTTGTGAGGACGGAGACTTGTCGTTGTAACGTCACGGTGAGTACTGCCCGCCAGACACTCACCGACACTGCCGATTATCGGCAATCCAGTGCCTATGAACCTCGCACAGTCGCGGTACTTAATGAACCCAATAAATATGTTAACGTTACATAGTCCGATATTACATAGCTACATAGTCCGATGGCGTTTGAATTTTTGCCTTATTTTTTTTAAATAGATAAATATATCAAACTGATCATTATATGGCCTATGACGTACTAATCATTAGTGCAGAGTAAGTTTGATGAAAACTTGCTGATTTCGGAGCAATTTGAGCTGAAAGAACCTAAAATCATTTCGTGAAGCTTTCCAAAAGTCCTGTAGCTATGACATAGATTACCATACTGCGATGGTCATGTGATGTGAGTTGACCTAGTAATGTGTATGTCTTAGAACCTGACTAATGCCATATATGGTATTGGGAATGAGTGCAAGACAAATGAAGTCACATGATTGACTTAATTCATTTGTGGCAGCCCTGTCTAATAGGTTCCTCAAAGTAAGTGTCAAATGGGATGAGGTATAGTGGTAAATTCACTATTTATTCTGTATATGCTGTCCCAAACTACTATCTAATGCACCAATATCTAAGTTGGGTATAATGAATCAAATGTAGATAAGTATTGTTGTTTTGAAAAATATATATTTCATCAAACCATGCAACTTTACCTATGCCAAACACTACTAATTTTATTTCTTGAAGCCAATAAATTCGTTAAATAGGCCACGTACCACTGATTTATAGGTGTACCAGTTTTACTTTATCAACCGTGTTTGTTTGTTTGTTTGTTTGTTTAATGACCGCCACTCCCCCCCCCCCCCCCCCCCCACCACCACCACCACCACCACCACCCAGCCCAAAAAGTAGACATCGGCTATTGGGGGTTTGTTATGAACACAATAATAAATGTGCTAATCCCCCATGCTATCACCTCTGCCAATTTGGATTTCCACTGCTGTGTATAACTTACAGCATCATCAAAGGCTACTTGCTCTCATACATGTCTATGTGCTGTTAGAGGTTAAAAATTCCTTGGTTTGGTAAAAGTGTAAGCTGGCCCTTTCTATCAACCAACTGTCTAATGGTAAATACAAGTCTATTCAGACTTATCCATGATAGGCATGCAGTATAAATATTAAAGAAAAAGAAATTAGGCCAAACACTACCGTGCCTGAAAAATCGCCCCCCCCCCTGATTATTATTATTTTGTTTAACTTAAAAATGTGTCGGGGTAGCAGCAATTTAACTTTTGTATACAGTTTCGGTTTGACTCGGCCAGGGTTTGGAACCCAGGAGTTCGAATCGCATTACCTACTAAGATGGGAGGCGGATGCTCAACTCATTTGGCCATCGCGTCTGGCTCTGTATTACGTCTATGTCATATGCCAGAAAAAAACAAACCCAAAACAACTACCCGCCCGACCCTGCTTTGTATGATCAAAAGGCCGATCACCGATTCTTTTTTGATTTGGCCTTAACACTATAGCAGTATTACCCTGCCATTCATTTCATATTACCTTTAAGTTAGTAAATATTCAACCAATTTAAATTCCTCGAAGGGCACAGCTTTATATGATGTGATTCACATTTTCTTTTTCAGGGCAAAGCCAGCACATGCAATGTTGAAGGTAAGAATATAGCTCGATTCACCATGTCAAGACTTCTTTATGAATGTAAAATAAAAACTAATTTGGGAATTCCGAATAACAACTGGATTGTATCACATCCTGTCATTTTAGCTATGTTTTGTGAGTTATATTTTGACACAAACTTAATTACTTCCAAATTGCACTGCAGATCATTTTCTTTGCTGTCAATTTACACAAATTCGACTATTTAAAGATTTTCTTGTAAATTTAAATGTAAACATGAATGTAATTAAGAAAACTTACAGAATAAATGCCACTAATATTTTTGCCTTGTTGTCAACACGGCATTAAACCATCACCAGCAATCAATCAGCTATGTTGCAGAAAGCTGACAAATTATTAAAGATGGGCATGAGGGTTCTTATTTCTTACTTCGTATTTCTCTCCCACTGAAATTGGGACCCTCTCCACCTTCTATTTACGTAATTAATTGATGGGTAATGCATAGAATTATGCTTGATTTGTAGCGGGTGGGGGTGGGGTGGGGGTGGAGGGTGCGGGGTGGGGGAACTACAGTCTGTTCTCCTTCTGTTCTCCCTTCCTCCCTAGGTACCTGTTGCTGCTCGGCGCTTGGCGTTATGAGATCAGGACAGGAACTGGGCGCACAGTGTCAGGATAATGTGACTGTGTGGGACATCAGGTCATGGTGCCGGCGGCCTGATTTCCCAGTGGGGTAGCACTATAAAGTCGCCATGAGTGTGCGCTGTCACAAGTCGGTGCACGTCCTGGTATGGCCTAGGGTCTTACTGGGGTGTAAAACTACACCAACCACCCAGCCTCCCCCGGCCCTCTCAGAGGACTGTGGTTGGGATCTTAGGCTGCCTTTTTCCTTCCTCCCCCCACCCCCCCTCCAATTCCTTTGATCATTACCCATCGGAAGCCAACTCCCGACCACGTGGGACTGCTTTCAGCGGTGCCCATTCAGTGCTGCAGATTTGCAGCCTTCAGCACACCAATGCGACTGAAAACTCCCCAAAAACAACCCTTCCTCCCTTTGGCCATGCTCACCCGAAGCGCCACCTATCGCCTCCCTCCAGAACCTGCCATCACGCTGCTGCCCTTCTTTTCACTCCTCCTCCAGCAGTCAAGACTTTTCCACCCACCCACCTGACTTTAGATCTACTGTTCCTTCTTGTTTTTTCACCGTTCCTTTTTTAACGTTGTGTAAAGTCGTCGTCTGGCAGCTGTAGTTGTGTAGGCAGGATATATGAAATCAGTACAGGCAAGGAGAGAAAGGAAGAGTATAAAGAGTGAAAAGTAGGAGTGAGAGCTTGCACCCTCAGGTTTATTATTATATAGTGGTACATGGATCTGATATGGCATACCACCTGACCATCATCTCCAATCAGCAACAAGCATTTCTAGTTCCACCAATGAACAGTAAGCATTCCTGTGTCACCATGGCTACTGTGATCTACCCACCACCACCATGCAGTGTGGCTGCTTGGCCTGCACCTGCCCGCTGTGTGTGTCTGGTGATCCATGACTAACAATTGGGGGGGAGGGGGTAGTGAGTGGAGCTCTTGAGCTCCTTACACACTAACAGTAGTGCCCCTCTCACACTATCTATCTAATACACAATGACTATTGACTACAAGTAAAGAGTCACCAGCAACTACATAAATACATTCATGCACCTGGCCCTATATATCATTTACATTAATAGACCATTTGTACTCCATTATAAACCATTTCACATTCCCCACCAATGCGTTTTATCAGAATATTTTACAGCTTTGTTACTATGTCCGTTGGGCTTGAGGGCTCCTCGGGCTCCTCAATAAACCTTTTTACCTCCACCTCGTATTCTTCCCCATTTTTGAGATTACAAAGCTGCATAGTTCAAACTTTTAAATTTCTGCCATATTCTTTAGATAAATATATTAAGTTAATAAAATAAACATTTTACTTGTAATACAACAACAGAACTGGCCGTCGTGGGGAAAATATTTGAATTAACACAAAATACCTCAGATGGAAGAACAAAACCACCAGAAAATAGAATACAAATGCCAAATATAATAACACATCTTAGAAAGGTTGAATGTCAGCCACTGACAGCTTAATAAAGCCAGGACTGCATGGCATTTGTACATTCCTCCCAACACATCTGACACTCTGTTTCCGATCTAGAAAAGCCTCAGTTAAGACTTACAGAACAAGTTACTTTAATAGCCATTTTAATCTCTTTTTGATATTCATGTGTTTATTATGTTTGATGATTCATACAAAGAATATAGAATGTTCAGCAGTCTTTGCACGAAAAACCTTTGGCACAAGTTATTATTGACAAAGCTCACATTTTCTCCATTTAGATCTAGATAATTCTTTAATTAGATAAATCTAGAAAAAAAATCTTTAGTTACTATAATTTTAATTGTCTGTTGCTATCTATATTTATGTTTCTTATCAAGAATCCTTGGTGATATCACACACTCCTGGTCACTGTCTTATTTAATAAATTTGAAGAAAACATTTATGTAGAACAAATATCAAAAATGGTTGCATGAAATGGAAACTATATCAATTTAGACTTGGCTGCAAAAGTTGTCCCCACAACCTAAGATTCAACTAAGTACGCATGCTCCACAGAAAGGGTGCATTAGTCCAATCCATGTTGAACTGACCTAATAGCAGCTGACAGCGGGGGAGGGGGTCTAAAGCGAAGATTCCATATATGTTTGATCTCTGAGCCTTGACAACCATTTACTCTCTGTGCCATGACAAACATTTTATCTCTGAACCATGACAACCCACTTGATCTCTGAACCATGACAACCATTTGATCGCTGAACCTTGACAACCATTTACTCTCTGCGCTATTACAACAATTTGATCTGTGAACCATAACAACCATTTGATTTCTGAACTATGACAACCATTTGATCTCTGAACTGTGACAACCATTTACTCTCTGAGCCATGACATCCATTTGATTTCTGAACCATGAGAACCATTTGATTTCTGAACCATGAGAACGATTTGATCTCTAAACCTTGACAGTCATTTGATCTCTGAACCATGACAACCATTTACTCTCTAAGCCATGACAACAATTTGATTTCTGAACCGTAACAACCATTTGATCTCTGAACCATCACACCCATTTGATCTCTGAACCATGAAAACCTTTTACTCTCTGAGCCATGACAATTTGATTTCTCAACCATAACGACCATTTGATTTCTAAACCCTGACAGCCCACTTCAACTCTGACCTGTGGAAATGACGTCATCTCTGAACCATTATACATGTAATAATATATACCGCTGGGAAAGTATTAAGATAGCACCTTTAGCCAACACCATAACTATGTTGTAAGATATGCTTTCTTTTGCAGAGATCAAAGAAGATCACCACTCATTTAATCGGTCAGCGGATTACCCAACCCGAGTGACCTACATGGAGGTGATGGTGATTCCACAGCCAGACAGGAAGAGCCTTGACCTGCGGGTTTCATGGCAGGCTCCTGAAGGCAGTGAGTATAATCCACATCATGACATCATTAAAGTTACATAGACTGATGGTTTATAAGTTTCTGTCATTTTCTGAGATAAATATATTAGGTTGATCGCTATTATTTACCTTACTTTAGTTTAAAGTAACTTTGATTTAAAATGGCTAACTTTTCAGATATTTGAAGTGTAAACCTGCAAAAGAAATTTGATAAAACTGACAAAACTCTGACACCATAGGCTTCTGCAGTAATAGGTTCTATTAAATTGCCTCAGTATTCCCTTCTATGTGGTGACACATGCTTGATAAGTGTACCAGTATCTAAGTTGGACATCTAGAATCAATTTAGATAATTACTATGGTTTTGAAAATTGTATATTTCCATTTGAGTATGCAGCTTAAAGGCCTGTTTATACTTTTGATGGCATGTGACAGCACCAGACGGTGTTAGATGGCGCAACACGCCGCAAGCCAATGCTCCCATTTAGACTTTACTTCGACGCTTGATGGTGTTAGACGGCACAAGCATTGACCAGAGTTCAACTATGTTGAACTTTCAAGGTCAGCGCTTCCACATGTAGCACACTCCCCAACCATTTTGCGGCGTGACAAGGCGCTAACCGGCATAAAGTATAAAGGGGCCTTTAACCGGTGGACAAATATTTATTCAACAGTAAATATCAAAATTTGAAAATCCTTGTTGGACTAGACACAGGTTCCTTAAGACAAGTAAAATGTTCATTCATACATGCACTGATGCCCTCACTCGTCCACTCACTCATACAATCACATATATACACTTACTGATACACTCACTCATGCACTCACGCAAATAATCACTCACTCACTTATACACTGCCTCATATGCTCACTCATACACTTACTCATAGACTCACTCATGCACTCACTCATGCACTCACTCATACACTCATGCACCCACTCATGTACCCACTCAAGCACTCACTCCTACACTCACCCATGCACTCACTAATGTACTCACTCATACATTCACGCATGTACTCACTCATGCACTCACTCATAACTCAGTCATGTACTCACTCATACACTCACTCATATATTCATTCATGTACTCACTCATGCCCTCACTCATGCACTCACTCATACAATCACTCATGCACTCACTCATACAATCACTCATGCACTCACTCATATACTCAGTCATGCACTCACTCACACAATCACTCACATAATACTCACAATATGCCACTAACTATGGCACCCACTATATCATTTCCTATATTACTCAATACACTGCTGGATATATCAATCAATGCAATCACTCACCTACTCAATGACACATCCCCTAACTCATTAACCAATCAATGAATTACACCCACTTATTCCTTTACTCATTCACATCCTCACTCATTCACTAGCTCATTCATTCATTTGCTCATGTATTCATCTCCTCACTCACTCATTTACTGACCCACTCACTCATTCATTCTCCAGCTCACTCACATCCTTACTAATCCATTCACTGACTCACACACTCATTCTTCACTGACTCACTGACTCATTAATTATCTCATTCACATCCTCACTCATCCATTCACTGACTCACTCACTCACTCAAAGCCTTATTCATTCACTGACTGACTCACTCATTAATTATCTCATTCACATCCTCACTCATCCATTCACTGACTCACTGACTCACTCAAAGCCTCATTCATTCACTGACTGACTCACTCATTAATTATCTCATTCACATCCTCACTCATCCATTCACTGACTTACTGACTCACTCAAAGCCTTATTCATTCACTGACTGACTCACTCATTAATTATCTCATTCACATCCTGACTCATCCATTCACTGACTCACTCACTCACTCAAAGCCTCATTCATTCAGTGACTCACTGACTCATTAATTCTCTCATTCACATCCTCACTCATCCATCCACGCAGTCCTATTCTGACTCACTGATTCACTTGAATTTCATTTTCAAATGTTTGTATGAACCCTGCATCCAGGTGCACTCAAATCAACAGAGGGGATTGTGCTGTATCTGGTTCAGTCTCGCTGGTTACAGACGCTCTACGTGCCGGTACCCAACACTCCGACCCGAGAGGAGGGAAAGGTCAGTGTAGTTGGATTTTTTTATTTGTTTAATTTTAACAAGCAATGTGCGATAATACTTAGCCCCGTTGTTGTATATATGGGTCAGCCTCACGAAAACGGGCCAATCGGTGGTCAAGTGAAGATGTTGGCGTCGCAATTCTAAAAAGTGTTGTGCATTTCTTTGTTTCATATTAAATTATCCTAGAAACAAATAAAGTTGTTGTATTTTCTCGACCTATACATTCAGTATAAATTTAAGGGCTTTCCAACATCTCTGTCAATGCTAAACTATAATTATACCGATCGACACTGACATCCAATGATCGACGTCGACAACTTTAATAGATGTTGGCGTCGCAATTCTTAAAGTCTCATTCATTTCTTTGTTTTATATTAAATTATCCTAGAAACAAATAAGGTTGTTGTATCTTCTCGACCTATACATTCAGTATAAATTTAAGGACTTTCCAACATCTCTGTCAATGCTAAACTATAATTATGCCGATCGACGCTGACATCCATGCTCGACGCCGACAACTTCCACCAATTGGCCCGTTTTCGTGAGGCTGACCCATATATATAGCAGAAGCAAGCTGGATTTGGAAATCCTCTAGCGCGGCGTCGTCTTTTATACTCCGGGCTATCCGGGAGTAGTCCGGGGGTGGTCCCGGCAGTCCGGGGATGAACCGGGGGTGCACCGGGGATCATCTGGGCTGTCCGCAAATGGTCCGGGGTTCATCGGGGGTTGTCCGGGGGTCTCCGGCCCAGTCCGGGGATAATCCGTGGGTGGTCCGGGGTCGATCCGGGGTTGTCCGGGACTGATTCATGACTACTCTGTGGATACACCAGCAGGGATGAAAGATCTCCGCGATTTCGCGGATTTCCGGGATTGTTCAATCCCGCAGCACGATTAACATATAGGCTCTACTGTTTTACGCTGCAGCGCCATCAACCTATACTAATATGTAGTGTAGATGCCGCAGCACTATCAGCGTATACTATTAATACATGCTTCAAACGGCGCAGCACTATCAGCGTATACCAATATATATGACACCCAATTTCCGGGAATTTTCCGCGATTCCCTGACAATGCTAAACCTATGGGAGAATATCAGCATTTCCGCTTTTTTCCCCGGAGACCACTTTCATCTCTGACCAGGTATTCCGGGGGTGGTCCGGCTCAGCCCGGGGAGATCCGGCCTCAGGTCCATGGCTAGATCGTGGCTTGCCCCGGTAGGTGTGACAGCGAGCCCAAAAACGATGAAAATAGCGATTTTATCCGGGGCGGTACGGGGTGGGTCGGGGGAGTAGTCAGGGGGTGGTCCGGCTAAAAATCCGGGGCTCGTCCGGGTAGGTGTGACTTGGGCTTTAGCTATATAGAATCAAATCTAGATAACTGTTTTGGTTTGGAAAATTTGATGTTTTCATAGGACTGTGCAGCTTTAAATAAAACAAAATTCAATTCAATTTGACAAATATTCCCATTGTGAGACTCAATCTGTACATCGCTGTGCGGTATGTTTCTAGGTGTGCTGGGTCATACAGTGTGAGGTCCAGTCCACTGCCTATGGCAATGGTGACGTTATTGTGAATGTCTTTCCCACTCCGTTACCGCCATTGGAATCCACGACAGAAGTCGGCGAATCGAAGCTCATCACACTTCCTAACCTCCTCTATGTTGTCAACGGTAAGTCCTATTTCACAGCGGAATTATTTCAAGTCCGATTACTAATGTAAAATAAGAAGACATTTTAGCTCTCTTGAGGGCAGTAGGTATGCACAACCTCATATAGTTTATTAAATCAATCTTTTCCAACTTACTAGGATTAAGAATGACTTTACATGTAATTTTATTTTCCTTGACCACAATTTTTATAATTGTGAGCTTTTTAACTTCATATGTGTCTTTTGACAAATATTTGATTGTCTGATTTTTAAATGTGATGGTTAAATGAAAATGGTCAGAATACAAGTTAAGCACTTATCGCTGTGAATATGGCCTTTTTTGCCGACATGGTGTAAAACAACCACCACTCAATCAACCGACAATTGTTCCACAATTGGTTCATCAATGGCTGTGGTATATGCTGTCCTGTCTGTGGGAAAGTGCATATAAAAGATCCCTTGCTGCTTATCAGAAAGAGTAGCTTATTTGGCAGCAGTGGGTTTCTTACAAAGAAATATGTCCGAATGTCCATATGTTTGACATCCAATAGCTGATGATATGAAAATTAATATGCTCTAGAGGCATCGTTAAATAAAACAAGCTTTAAATTCTTTCCCATCAAGTAACATCAGTACCTAATCCATATGTAGAAACAAATCAGGATAAGTGTTTTGGTTTCGAATGTGATGCCTTCATCGGTATGTGCGTATATATATATATGTATATATATGTATATATATATATAAATATATACGAGTATAATTATCCGGAAACCAATTATCTATGAACTGTCACCTCAACCTGACACTACACCTAACTGGCACTCCTCCAGTCATCTACTGGTCAGGCATTTTGCCTCGCCTGGTGGCGCCACCTGTCGGGTCTTC
Organism: Branchipolynoe longqiensis; assembly: GCA_030323885.1. Lineage (NCBI taxonomy): Eukaryota > Metazoa > Annelida > Polychaeta > Phyllodocida > Polynoidae > Branchipolynoe > Branchipolynoe longqiensis. The sequence goes on along the minus strand of CM059196.1, from coordinate 47,788,368 downwards.
CTCACCTGTCTCCGCCTCAGGTATGTACCACTCACTCCAAACAAAATATATATGTTCATGTAAAGAATGCATATTGAGGTAAAGTGACGAAACCTTTAATTGCAGAGAGCGTGCTAGGATGGAGACCTATGCTGACCTTCGAGCAAACCGGACAAATGTTTAACATCTCCTTTGAAGTTCCTGAGAAATTTACACAGCTGAATGCGTTTTATATTTCATTCCAACCTCAACTTGGGAAGATGGTCAAAGTAAACATCCACGTGAGTTTAAATTGATCTATAATGCCTAGTACACACCTACCGTTTGTGCGCACCCACCTACCGTATACGATCTAAAACTGCCTATTTCACACACAAAAATTGCTAGGTGTGCGCTCCCCATGCACACCTAGCGATTGCGATTCGCGACTAAAAACTCAGTTTTAGGGCTAAAACGTGCCGATTACGATTGCGATTCGCGATTCCAAAAATGAATTGGCCCGTTTTCAGTTTTAAGCGACTCGGGTCGAGTCACGAGTTTTAGTGCGCGAATCGTAAATGGGAGGTGTGCGCCAGCCATTAGAGACAACAATTTAATCCCTTAGTTCATGTGTTGCCTCCCGTCCTGGTTTGACATTAGGAGTGTTGACGTAAATCCACAACGAATATCAGGTTGAAGGTGAATGGTCAAACGATCTGGCGATATTCCTCATATCCAGCTATTCCAAATGATTAAACCTGAAATAGAGATTGTTGGTTGCAGATATCCGACTGTAAGAACAACTTCAGGGAATGGTGTATCGAGGTGCACAATCACTGTCCCGACCGGGCGCGGTGGCCTAATCGGTAGAGCGCGGTCTTCGCGTGCGGATGGTCGGGAGTTCGGTTTCTGGTCGAGTGAAATGAATGATTTTAAAATTGATACTTATCACTTTCTAGGCAGGCGGTCAGCATTAATAGGATAGGGCATGGACTGGTTAGCTCAGTGTCAGGATAATGTGACTGAGTGAGATATCGAGTTATGGTGCTGGTGGTCTGATTTCCCAGTGGGGCAGCACTATAAAGTCGCCATGCCTGCCCACTGTCTCAAGTCGAGTCGGTACCCGTCCTAATATGACCGTAGATGTTGCTAGGATGTAAAAGAACAACAAACAAACACACTCACCATCCCCAGGTGAAATGCTACACACACAGATATGCAAGTGTACGGTGATTGCATCACGGAGCCTAGGTAGTCTAATGGTTAGCCCCAGATTGTCAGAACTGTGGGTTTGAGGGTCTCTCTCGGCGCTAGATTCCCATTTGCAACAATATCTTCCGTCCCCCACGATAGATGTAAATATATTTAATATCTTTATTTGCTTTCAGAATGGTCGATTCCACTTCCAGTCCATAAGGCTCTCGGATCCAAACGCATGCTATAACATAACCGTAAGTATACGTTGGAATGAACATGCATTTAAGTTTTACTTGGAAGAGACAATAATACATTTGAAACTGGTGACAAAATAGATTTGAAATTGATGACAAAGATTAATTTTGAAACTGGTTACAGAATAAATGTAGATTTGAAACTGGTGACAAAATAGATTTTAAACTGCCTAATCAGATGATTTATAAAAGAAATTCTACTATATTTACTAAATAGATATATTAGGTTGACGGTTATAATATACTTGAATTTACTTGGCAGTGACTTTAAAAATAAATTTAAAAGCAAATAACTTTGGAAATATCTGAAGTGAAACATAAAATGATGTTTGGTGCACACACCGAAATGCTGGACATCATAGGCTGGTATGACTTGCCGCAGTGACAGGGGTTCTATTAAATTTACTTAATATTCCTTCTGCACATTAATAAATGTTTAACCAGTGCACCAGTGTCTAAAGCTCCAGTCACACTACGGCTTGTCACCACTTCGTGATTACTTTGGACCAAGAACCCACAGTCATCGAGGACCTCGTTGCGACCAAAGCAATGATCTCTCACCTATGGGTGATCAAAGCAATGGTCGCCGACCTCTGGGTGACCATTTTGGTTGCAAGGAGGTTTTAAGCGCAGTCGCTGCAACTTCCTTCTCCGACCACTGAGGACCACTGTGCAACTATTTTGCAACCATTTTGCGACCTCTTGGCAACCACCCCTTTTTTTGTGGTTGCAAACAGCAGTGTGACTGAGATATTAGTTGGATATATAGGATCAAATGTAGGCAAGTGCTTTTGGTTTGGAAAATGTTATCAGATTATGCAACTTCAAACAATTACTTTCGCAGACTATATCTGGTGTTGTACAGAGGGTTGTATTTCATGCTCTACCGATCCTGCTTAGTGGATCCATTTGTAGTTTGGGCTATTTTCCATTCCATCCAGTGGTCCACAACTGGTTCATCAAAGGTTGTGGTATGTGCTGTCCTGTCTGTGAGAAAGTATGTATAAAAGACCCCTTGCTGCTTATCGAAAGAGTAGCCTATATGGCAGCACCAGGTTTTCTCCAAAGAAATAAGTCCGAATATGTCTGATGTCCAATAGCCGATGATAAAAATCAATGCGCTCTGGAGGCATCGTTAAATAAAACAAGCTATTTTTTTGTATTCCACGCTCAGATTTGTTTTATCCTGACAGCTGATCAAACTGTGTAGCGGATGTGGCAGTGATCGATTCTGTGATGACATTTTACACCGGATATGCAAGCTTCCGGCCAAACTGACATTGCCGCACAAGCAGTGGAATGGTAAGTCTAATGACCCGTGCGGAAGGTCAGGAGTTCAAATCCCAGCCGAGTCAAACCAATTGTAAAATATTCTGATTTACGACATAAGGCGGAATGCAAATGTTCTATTACTGATCGGTGTTCATGACCAGGCGCATGTATGTATATATATATATATATATATATATAAATATAAGGGCTGGTGGTGCCTGAGTGGGATGTAAATAGACATAGTGGTGCTGGCAGGTCTGGGTGTGAGGGCACTCAGGGCCTACCCACTTTGCTGGGATAGTGATCACCACACTCAAAGGTCAAGGTTGGTGGTGGCCATGGGGGCCATACATCTTGGTGGTGGTGGGCAGACCACTGGTAGCCATGGGGACCAGGAATGATGGATCCCTATTGGTAGGGCCAAGAATGCTTGTTTTCCATTGGAGGAAAGGGGTGGGGTGATACTCTACAATGAACCCATGTAACCATATAAATAATAAACCAGAGGGCTTGACTCTCTCTTCTTCTATACACTTTATACTCTTCCTTTCTCTTTGTCTGTATTGATTTCACAATAGCCTGCCTACACAACCACAGATTCGAGCTTTAGCCACTTTACACAATGACTTATAAAAATTGATACATGTCGCTACCTTGCCTGGCACTCGGCATCAATAGGATAGGACAAGAACTGATTAGCACAATATCAGGATAATGCGACTGTGTGGGATATCGGATCATGGTGCTAGCAGCATGGTCTCCTACTATAAAGCTGCATTGAGTGCACACTGTCACAAGTCGGTATCCTTTCTGATATGACCTTCGATGTTGCTAGGATATAAAACAACAGCAAACAACCATCAGGACCATTATTGTGATTAATTATTACAAGTGTTTCTATTACTGCAATGACAACATTTTATGGCAATTGAGTTTTTATTAGTCATATTAAACCAGCCAATGAGGTACAAAAATGGTGGCCTTTGAACATGTGTGCTTGTTAGTCCACCGTTGGGGAGCGGGACGTAGCTCAGGCGGTTGAGTGTCCACCTCTGAAGGTGTCGGTCATCCTATCGATCCTGCTCAGTGGACCCATTTTGAAGTTTGGGCTATTTTCCGTTCCAACCAGTGGTCCACAACTGATTCATCAAAGGCTGTGGTATGTGCTGTCCTGTTTGTGGGAAACTGCATATAAAACGCCCCTTGCTGCTTATCAGAAAGAATAGCCTATGGGATGGAAGCAGGTTCTCTCCAAAGAAATATGTCAGAATGACATATTTTATGTCCAATAGCTGATCATAAAAATCAATGTGCGCTAGATTTTGTTTGTTTGTTGTTTTATGTCCTAGCAACATCTAAGGTCATATCAGGATGGGTACCGACTTGTGGCTACTTTATAGTGCTGTCCCACTGGGCACCATGACCCAATATCCCACTCAGTCACATTATCCTAACACTGAGCTAACCAGTCCTTGTCCTATCCTAATAATGCCGAGTGCCAAACTAGGAAGTGACAAGTATCAATTTTTAAGCCATTGCTTTGACTCGACAAGGGTTCGAACCCACGACCCCACGATCTACCAGCACGGGAGACGGGCGCTCTAACTCATTCGGCCATCCCCTCTGGTCTCAATGTGCGCTAGAGGCGATGATAAATATAACAAGAAAACGAACAAGAAGAAGTTAGTCCATCTTTGCGTAGTGCATGTCTGTATGTATATTTACTCCTAGTACATATATGCAGATACTGCTGTTTTGATTTAATTTTTGTTGTTGTTTCTGGATTCTACATAGGTTTAGACTGCCGAACAGTTTCAAGCACCCCTACACCTACAGAAGAGGACATTACAACACAAGTGATCCCCATTAAGGGTCGCTTGAATTCCAGTGTACTGCTCCCCTCTGTCATCATCCCACTCATCTTCCTCCTGGGCGTCGGATTCACGGCAGCCATCTTGGTAAAACGTGGCCACCTTGCATTTCGACGTAAGCTTGAGTTTTTGTTAATTTCCTAAAAAAAATAAAATTTAAGAGCATTTATACAATTAATTTTAAAAAAGAAAAAAAGAAAAGAAAGAAAAAAGATTCTTGTTGCTGCCATGACTATGCCAAAGAGGGTTGAATTTGTACACTAGCAGTCAATGCCAGCATCTGGGGCCATATGCAGGAGTCGGTGATAGCGGCTTTTGGTGTTACAGCCTATTACCGGGTAGCTATCGCCGACGTCGGGAACTGTATGCAGGAGCGCGTAACACTTTCATTATAGCTAAACGTGAATTTATTTATAGATTTGGGAAATCCCTCTGCGTTTGTAGCCATATATTAGGCTCAAATATATTAAATGCGATGATATTTAACAGAATTAGCTACCCAATAAGCGAAATTTCATCAATTTAACCCTAAATTCAAAGCGTTATTAAGGCTACCACCGCATTGACGGCTAGATTAACATTTATATTTTCGAATCGACGAACGTACAGTAAACAAACCGCCGCCACCGCCAGTATGGAAAGCGACGTCGATGTGGCGGCGCCGGCGATTTGTTTACTTTACGTTCATCGATTCGATTTGACAATATTAATATCGCCGCCAATGCGGCGGCAGCATTAATATTGCTTCGGATTTAGGGTTAATTTGATCAAATTTCACTGATTGCGTATGTAATTCTGTTAAATATGACAGCATTGAATAGATTTGGGCATCATCGATACCTAACACCAATCTTAAACCACCTCTCGATCACGCTTAGCGTAACCCCGTTTAAGCTTATGGTGATAGGCCTAACACTGACCCTTGCATGCCACTTGTTCGCCGCTAAATAGTGATACCCGCCAAACACCATTTTGGCTCGCTATCACCGACTCCTGCATATGGCCCCTGATGTTTTCTCGCTTTCTGTCATTCAAATATAGATGTAATAGGAATATGCATATTAGGACAATGATAAATACCATAGATTCTGGTACAAACCCTGGGACCTATTGACAGTGGTATGTCTGTGTCTAGTTTAAATACCAAATGTGATGAGAGCATTATATTTTCTAAATCGTATTTAGACGTGAGCCCCACAATTACAGACGCAAGGCCCACAATTACCGACGCCAGTTCCACAGATGCAGATGCCAGCTCTGCAGTAACAGACGCCGGGACCTGCGTTGAGGTGCCGATCGTGCGTCGCCCGCTGGTGCTGATCCTCTACTCGGACGACCACCCGGCGCACTGTGACGTCATCAGGCGGTTCGCCACCGTCCTGCAGGCGAACTGCGGGTGTCGGGTGATCTTGGACGAGTGGGATGCGGCGCAGATGGCTCAGGACGTCCTCACCTGGTACGTGCGTCAGCTGGAGAGAGCTGATAAGATACTCATCATTCACTCTGAAGGCACCTTCCACAAGTACCAGGCGCATATAATACGTAAGCAGCCGCTCACTGACCTCACCCCACCGCCGAAGGGCGACCCATTCCTGGCGCTGCTCCCGGTAGTGCTGAAGCGTGTCCTTGACGACGGTAGTCGCTACGTCATGGCACGATTCTCCTACACGCAGCCGTCGTTCCTGATCGGCGACCTGTGCGGGAGTTTCATCTACACGCTGCCCGATCACATGCAGGGGCTGGTGCTACGCTTTCACAGTGACGCCAGGTACAGCTTCGGTCACACCACCAGCATCCCGTCCGCCAGCCCCGCCATGAACCGGCGTACTCCGGAAGGCGCGAAACTGCAGCGCGCCATTCGTGAAGCACACAACTTCACGAGGAGGAACGCGCGGTGGTTCCAGAAGCGCTTCCAATATGCTGACAGTAACGGTGACGGCGATTGTGACTGTGACAGTGACTGTGATGGTGACAGTGATGGTGAACGTCCTCAGGATGATGTAGGCCATGAGAACGATGCGGACAACTGCTCCGACATGAGCAGTTGCTCGCAAGGCAGCAGTGTGGGGAGTTTAGTTCCGCCTGACTCGGAGTGCAGTTATGTAGGGGACACGCCTGATTTTCTTACCTGGCGGAATCCGCAGTCAGATGATGAGGTCTCATCGCAGAATCTTGACAGCGGCTATTACAATATTGGATTATGGGACGAAATGTCGACGATGGGAGATGGTGCAGTGATGGGAGACAGGGAGATGGGAGACATGGTGGTGAGAGAGAGGGTAATGGGAGACATGGTGATGGGAGACAGGGAGATGAGAGATATGGTGGTGAGAGACAGGGTAATGGGAGACATAGCGATGGGAGACAGCGTGATAGGAGACATGGTGGTGAGAGAGAGGGTAATGGAAGATATGGCCATGGGAGAGAGGGAGATGGGAGACAGGGAGATGGGAGACAGGCCGATGGGAGACAGGGTGATGGGAGACAGGGCGATGGGAGATAAGGTGCCCACCCAGTACCCTACAGCTCCACCCTGTTGGCACTCCATGAATGACCTTGAAAACTCTCTGGGTGACCTTGGCCACTCAATCCCTGCCGGCGGTGGTGCATCAGACGAGAGGGAGCCTTATTACGGTCGGTACTTGACTGAGCACGCTGGTTCGCCACACCAGGGGGCCGGCTGTGGGATGATGGAGCCCCACAGGAAGAAGACTGGGACGCCGCCAGTCGGTGTGGAATCAAGGGTAATGACTGCAGGGATGTTTCCCGCCGCAAACTGACAAAGCCTTGATGACTGCCAGTGTGCTGAGGGTGTTCGCAACACTTTGGATTTTCCCGATGATGTGTCTTGTGACTTTTTTCCACCCGAGTCCCTCTCCTCCAGTAGCCATAGTATGACTGACCTGGAAATATGAGTGGCGTAAAATCAGGGATAGTCCCTTTTCAGTCTGTCTCCTCCAGTAGCCAAGAACTGAGGTTCTGGGGTCAAATCAGGGATAGTTCCTTTTCAGTCCATCTCCTCCAGTAGCTGTAATATGACTGACCGGGAAGTTTCTGGGGTCAAATCCAGTAGCTGTAGAAAGACTGATTTTGAAGGTTAAATGGGTGTCGAGTCAGACATACTTTCTCTCAAAGCTGGCTCCTACTGCCGGTGAATAGAAATGGATCAAATGAGAATAGAGATAGTTCCTCTTGAATAGATCTGCTCCAGTATGACTGACCTAGAAATAGAAGTAGATCAAATCAGAGATTGCTCCTCTCGAATAGATCTGCCCCAGGAAGATTGACCTAAAAATAGAAGTGGGTCAAATCTGGCATAGTTCCTCTTGAATAGATATCTTCCAGCATGAATGACCCAGAAATAGAAGCGGGTCAGAGCAGAGATAGTTCCTCTTGAATAGGTATGCTCCAGTATGACACCTAGAAATAGTAGTACGTCAAATCGGAGATAGTTCCTCTTGAATAGATCTGATCCAGTATGACTGACCTAGAAATAGAAGTAGATCAAATCAGAGATTGCTCCTCTTGAATAGATCTGCCCCAGGAAGACTGACCTAAAAATAGAAGTGGGTCAAATCTGGCATAGTTCCTCTTGAATAGATCTCTTCCAGCATGAATGACCCAGAAATAGAAGCAGGTCAAAGCAGAGATAGTTCCTCTTGAATAGGTATGCTCCAGTATGACACCTAGAAATAGTAGTACGTCAAATCGGAGATAGTTCCTCTTGAATAGATCTGATCCAGTATGACTGACCTAGAAATAGAAGTAGATCAAACCAGAGATTGCTCCTCTTGAATAGATCTGCCCCAGGAAGATTGACCAAAAAATAGAAGTGGCGTAGAAATAGTAGTAGGTCAAATCGGAGATAGTTCCTATTGAATAGATCTGTTTCACTATGGCTGACCTAGAAATAGAAGTAGGTCAAATCAGGCCTCGTTCTACAATAGTCGGTCTCCTCCATTACCAACAGTGTAACCCGCCGGATAAGCCTCGCCGGAAGCACCCAGGACAAGCGTCTAACTAAACCGGAAACGATCTCATACAGATGGATGCACGGTTTAACCGTGTGCCAGAAGTGTTTCATTCTGTCTATATCGGACACACTCGTGCCATGATTGCATCTATATTCTAATGTTGTGTGTGCAGTCATGCATGCATTGTCGTATTGTGCACTGGACCGTGAGATATGCGCATTTCTACACGTAGTACGAGATGTGACATCAACACCCTTGAAACAGTGGACATGGGAGCAGGGTAGGATAGTAACCTTTTCCCCCACTTGCACCAATCGGGCAATTTTCTACTTTCCCGAGTAGTAAAACTACATGGTGTTGACGACATACCAGACGGGATGGCCGAATGAGTTAGAGCGTCCGTCTCCCGTGCTGGTAGATCGTGGGGTCGTGGGTTCGAGTCCCGGTCGAGTCAAACCAATGACTTTAAAATTGATACTTGTCGCTTCCTAGCCAGGCGCTCGGCATTATTAGGATAGGGCAAGGACTGGTGTGCTCAGTGTCAGGATAATGTGACTGAGTGGGATACCAGGTCATGGTGCCGGCGGCCTGGTTTCCCAGTGGGACAGCACTATAAAGTTGCCATGAGTGCGCACTGTCACAAGTCGGTACCCGTCCTGATATGACCTTAGATGTTGCTAGGACGTAAAACAACAACAAACAAACAAACAAACAAACATACCAAATCAGCGAGGGACCATAGATGACCATGGAGGATGGTGCCAGAATAGGTCCTCTTGAATAGACTCTGGCTATAGTAGCTCCAGCATGAATGACCCAGACTGTCATTATGTCCATGAATTGGCCCATGTCAGTCAATTGAAACTGAAATATGTTACTGCAGATCAGAGAAATAACGACTTGCCTGTCGGGCATGTTACCAAGAACTTCATCTGCCCGACTGAGTAAAATAGGTGCCCCAAGCAACCGGGAAGTTCTTATTGTCCTACGCTGGGGAGCATTTGGTTGCTTTACATAATAAATCGAAAGGACAGTAGTAATACGTTAATTCCAAAATTGGCCTGTTCGAATCCTGCTCGAGTCAAACGAATGACTTAAAAATTGATCTCTTGCTACCTAATGGCTTGCTTTCTAATGGTTAAAGTTGCATAATCCGATGGTTCCCAGTTTCTGGCATTTTCTGAGATAAATACATTAGATTGATTGTTGTAATCTATGTTACTTTAATTTGAAGAAACTTTTATTTTAAATGCCTAACTTTTGAGATATTTGAAGTGCAAACATGTGAAATTAGTTTTGGCAAGCATGCCAAAACTTTGATACCATAGGATTCAGCAGAAAAAGGTTCTTTTAAATTGCCTCGGTATTCCCTTTCATGTGACAACAAATGCTTACTAAGTGCATCAGTATCTAAGTTAAATATGTAGAATCAAATCTAGACAATTGTTTTCGTTTTGAAATTGTGATGCTTTCATCGGACTATGCAGATTTAAGTAGATTAGCAGTGTGAGGAACAGAGATGGCGCTGATGCTGATATGGGGGGGTGGGGTGGGGGAGGTGCAGAAGGGGAAGAAGACCTGGGGGGTCAGACGACTGCGCACCCGTACACACAGGAGATCATGTAGAACCAGCAGTCCTCTTCAAACATCACGATAAGGCCAACAACAAAATTGGTGATCGTCCTTTTGATCACACAAATCATGGTCGGGCAGGCGGTTTTTATTTTGTATTTTATATTTGTCTAGCATATGACGTAGACGTAATATGTAACCAGACACGATGGCCGAATGAATTGAGCATCCGCCTCCCGTTCTGGTAGGTCATGGCATTCCAAACTCCTGGATTAAAACACTGGCTGAGTCAAACCAATGTTTTAAAAATTGATGCAAAAGTTTAATTGCTGATAGTCCCACGCATTTTTAACAAACAAAGCAAAACAAAACAAATAAAAACAAACAACAATTTCAAATCACCAACTTTATTTTGTATTTATCCCAATGTCGAAAGCCATTCTAGGTAGCAACTCCTATAAGTTCAAGTAATTCGTTTGACGTCGCTGGGATTCAAACCCCGATGACCTGCCACACATGAAGCGAACATTCATTTCGTCTGACAGCGGCTTTTGTAATCAGGAACTATTTCTATCATGCCCTATTTACGGGTCTGCATAATATAGCACGCCACAACTTAATTATTCTCATTACTACAGCTATTGACCAATCAGCAATCGCCTAGATATGTTTCTATGAGGCGTCACGCACGGCTGATCACTGGCTCCCTTCGATTAACTATTCACCGATACTTTGCCTTTAATATTCTTCCCCTTTGTATGTATGTATGTATGTATATATATATATATATATATATATATATATATATATATATACATACATATATATATACACAGATCCATATATCTTTGTCTCTCATCTCTATGTACAGATATATAAATATATATATATATTTTACCTCGGTATACAGCCTCAGGCTAGCCTCAGGCTAGGGAGAGGTAAGCACATCCGGTCCAGCAATTAGCATAAAAAACTCACGACTGGGAGGAACGCTCAGTGAGTTGCTCTCCAGTTGGATTTATCATAACAAAAAGCTGATAACTCGTTAGAAGTACAATATAGTGCTTATTCTTGGTTATAGAGTGTGAGTTATTATGCACTATCGCATCTAGATTGGAAAGTTCAGAACTTTCGTACGTCCAGTTTGGACAAGATTAGCATTTTAAAAATTGAATCGGATAGAACAAAGGATTCCTTTGTCTTGGTTCTGTGGTTCGATTAAAACCCGCTTTGTACGGGTAGAGATGTTGACACCGTCACATCTCCTGTGGAGATTCCTTCGGACCCTAATAGAGGGTGTTGTTGGGGATGATCCTGGGTTTCTTTTATAGACTCCCCTTTTGATGAGGCGTTCTCCGAGTTTCGTGGCATTTTCTCTCACTTGCTGGCGCAGTAGCCGCGGGTGAGAGAAGTGTACGCGACAGAGAGATGGGAGGTTCTAGAAGCCTACCCCACGTATGGTTGGTTTCGATACCCAAAACCTACGGAAAACTTAGCTTACCACGCCTGTATTGAGAATGGTGTAAATACGTTACTCTTTACCAATAAGATCCTCAACCCAGGTTCCCTGGCGTCACTTTGGTGTTCAGTTGAGTTGATTCCGGTTACTAAGTTTCCTTTTTTGGTTACAGACTACCGATGGCTACGAAGCGAAACAAACCGCCGCCCGCGGCGGCGGAGGGACGCGTGCCTACCGGCTACGATACGTCACCGGATCGGACAGCTCCGCCGTCCCCACTACAGGGGGCACATGTGCTCTCAGATAGAGAGAGTGAGGACGACCAGGTGTTCCCAGGCGATTTGACCTTACAGGTCAATAGGCTAGTGGAGCAAAAGATGAAGGAGCTCCACAGCAAGGACCAACAATTCCCGCCAGCTGACTCAGACTGGCAGGATGTCTCTGATTTCGAAGAGATGGATTCGGCACCTGAGCCCCGGCGCCCTAAGGCCAAAAAGCGGAAACGACCGGCTAGCTCCTCTGGTGATGATTACACCAAAGCCACCAAGGGCAAGAAAGTGAAGAAGCCAAAGAAGAAAAGTAAGAAGAAGAAGAAGAAAGATTCTTCTTCCGATTCATCGTCCGACTCGTCAACTACTGAGTCGGACTCAGACACGGAAAGGGCTGGCCTTTATGCCAACCTGGGAGGCAAGATTCGGAAGCGCTGCCCGATCAAAAAGGGAAAGAAAGTCAGAACAACGACTATGATGCGCGAGACTATAAAGGGACATTTTAACACCTTTAAGCCAGCTGAGGTGATCAACAAAATCACTGAGCAAATTTCCGGGATAAAAGGTATCCCGGATAGTATAGTGAAAGAGATGGACGCTGGGATCCATCTGAATGAGGAGAAGAAGTGCTTCGAGACTGCTCTGTTTACCGTTCACAAAGCGGTCTTAGGGGTCCTCGCCTCAGTCGTTCCGGTAGCTAACCGGATGCAAACTGAGAACAAGTTCTCCTCACTGGCCAGAGGCATGGATAAGGGCGTGGCCCTCCTCACAACTGCCAGTAACTTCTTGAGCTACCGTAGATACGAAAACGTGTTCAAAGCGGTCACCACACAAGCTGGGAAGGAAGTAGCCAGATCTAAGAAGGTCATGGACAACGATAGCAAGGAGTATACTCTCTTTTTGCCGCCCAAACCCATCAAGGGCAAACCTTTGGATAAAGGGAAAATGTTTGGTGGCCAACTTCCATACCTCTTCAAGGAGGTCGAGACGGAAGCCAAGAGTGGTCGTAACCTTGAGCCGGCCAAGAAAGCCGACTCGTCAAGATTTCGTCGCCCCCGAGGGGATTTTCGTCCTCGCCGAGGAGGCAGAGCTGGCAGGTCCGGCCCGTCCTACGGCTTTCAGCCCAGAGGCAGAGGTCGGGGAGACAGGCAAGGTTGGAACGACGGGAACCGCCCATTCAGGAAGGAGTTTGCCCCGAAACAATCCTTCCCACGCCCAGGCAACAAATAGACATTGCTACACAAACCCAACTTCCTAAGTTGGTGGCAGAATCTACACAAACAGATGTAAGCGAATTTTGTGCGGGGAACATTTTTAATTGTATTTCTTCTTGGTACGAAATCACTACTGACGTTAACATTTTAGATATTGTTACCGGTGTTAAGATTCCATTTACTGAAATCCCGTTACAACAACGGGTACCTTTCCCATATAGATTTAATGAGTTGGAGAAACAAGCATTATCAGAACAAGTTGCACTTTTTGAATCTAAAGGTATCATTGAAGAGGTGCCTCACACCCCAGGAGAATTTATCTCTAATATATTTTCAAGGCCAAAGCCAAAGGGCGATATTCGCATGATTTTAGATTTAACTAAGTTGAACGTACTCGTAGAATATCAACATTTCAAAATGTTTTCCCTGGACACTGCCAGAGACTTGGTTACAGAGAATGCTTGGATGGCTAGTGTTGATTTACAAGATGCATATTATACTGTCCCGATATTTGAAAGACACCGCAAATTCTTAAGATTTATTTGGGAAGATAGACTATTTCAATTTACATGTATGCCAAATGGCTTAGCATGCGCTCCACGCTTGTTTACTAAATTATTGAAACCGTTTTTTTCGGTCATGGCAAATAAGGGTCATACTATGTTCCCTTACATTGATGATTCTTTCATTGTTTCACAATCATTTGATGAGTGTCAACACGCTGTTGACGATTTATGTTCCCTTCTGACAACGTTAGGTTTTTATTTGAATCATAACAAGTAAGTTTTTGTCCCCACAACTGAACTTAAATGTTTAGGCTTTATTATTAACACACGCTGTATGACTGTTTCACTCCCCGATAACAAGCTGACTAAGTTTCACGATACGGCGTCTCACTTGGTCGCCTTAAGTAGGCCAAAGATAAGACAGGTCGCGGTGCTAGTTGGCATACTTATGGCTTACGCCCCGGCTATTCTATATGGTAAAGCCCACATAGAATCTTTGGAAATAGATAAGAACTTAGGGTTGGCTCGTACTAAAGGCAATTTTGAAAGGAAAATGTTTATTTCAGAAGATGGAATGAAAGACATTAACTGGTGGTTTAATAATATTCAAAATTCCCCCAATCCTATACGGATGAATGAACCCAACACTGTACTGACTACTGATGCTTCATTAGAAGGTTGGGGGGCACATTGCGATTCCATAGCAACAGGGGGACGTTGGTTGAAAGAAGAAAATGCAGATCACGCTACGAGCTATTTATTTAGGCCTTGCTAGTTTAGTTAAGGTACCACGTAAACACATCCGTATTTTAACGGATAATACAACGGCAATGGCATATGTACGAAACATGGGTGGGACAAAGTCCAGGCCATGTAATGCGATGGCTAGAAAAATTTGGGAATGGGCCCAAATGAATAAAGTTTGGCTAACAGTAGCATATATTCCTGGAACGCAAAATACCTTAGCAGATCATAAAAGTCGACATTTTCATGACCATTTGGAATGGTCCCTTAATTCAGACATTTTCACCACAGTGTGCCAAAAGTGGGGCCAACCTGAAGTTGACTTGTTTGCTTCACGAAACAATTGTAAAATTGACAAATATGTGTCATGGCATCCAGAACCTGATGCCTGGCATATAGATGCTTTTTCTATCACATGGGAGAGTAAATTTTATTATATCTTCCCCCCATTCAGCTTGATCAGCCGGGTAAGCCGAAAGATAAAGATGGACAAAGCACACGCAATATTAATCGTTCCCAACTGGGACACGCAACCTTGGCTACCGGGCATACAGGCAGCCGCCAAAGATTGCCTCCAATTCCGAAGATCACCAGGCAATCTGAATCTGACACACCAAGGCCCTCTAAAACAAAGAGGGGACGTGTCCACAACACCGTTGTTGGCATTCCTTTTTTAAATAAATATTTAGAACAATTCGGTTTAGATAAAATTACACAACAAAGACTTGTCGCAGATGCTTGGCGTAAAGGTACAGTTAAAATGTATATCACATATTTGAAAAAGTGGGGTGTTTATTGTTTAATTAAGAAAGTCAAACCCATGAATCCTACTATTTCCCAAGTTGGTAATTTTCTCCGAGGGTTAGAGGACGAAGGCTTAGGGTTTGGATCTATTAATGCTGCTCGCTGTGCTTTATCCGTCATCCTTCCACGGATAAATAATGAGACATTTGGTAAACACCATGTTATTCATTGGATTGTAAAATCGATTTATCAACGAAACCCACCCAAACCGAAGTACAGTCGCTTCTGGGATGTTTCGGTAGTGTTTGATTTGCTAAGACAGTGGCCTCATAATAGGCATTTAGATCTCAAACAATTAGGGTTTAAGGTAGCGTTGCTCTTATTATTAGTAACAGGACATAGGGGACAAACTATTGTTGCCCTATCACTAGATGGCCTAGAGATAGATAGAAATGAGGCCACATTTGATTTGTCAAAGCTGTTAAAATCTAACAGATTAGGTGACCCTTTGTCTATTAGTGTAAGTAGTTTCAAAGAAGACCCAAAACTTTGTGTTGTATCAGCCATTAGGGCCTATATATCCAAGACCAAGGACTTGAGAACTTCAAGACAGTTGTTAGTGAGCTTTATTAAGCCACACAAGGGCATTTCGCGAGATGCTCTAGCGAGATGGACAATTAGTATGTTGAAATTGGCAGGCGTTGACACGGACAAATATGCTTCACACTCAACAAGAGGTGCTATGGCGTCTAAGGCGCGACTGCTTGGCATCTCTGTCAAGCGGATCCTGGCCCATGCAGGATGGAAAACAGCACGATCGTTTGCAACCCACTACAACAAACGATTAGAAAAGTCGAGCACACTAGCCCGACAGCTGCTACAAGACTAGATCGGCATTAGGTGAGAATACACTTCGATTTCACCAACAATTTTATTTTGCTGATTGATGATAATGTATGTTTAACAATTATTATTGACTTGTGACATAAGAATACAGGATAAATGAGATTACGTAAACCTCTCCCTAGCCTGAGGCTAGCCTGAGGCTGTATACCGAGGTAAAATAGATTAGTTAGACGAATCTTACCTGGGTATAGATGATGGATAACTGTTGTTTTACCAAGGTATAAGCCTCGGATAGACGTGGGCTAGGGCCCTCCCGCCACACCCTTCCACGTCTATTCGTTTGCTTATACCAAGGAAACTTCGCAGTTTAGTACTATTGTCACCATTGATGTACTTTAGATTATTTGTTCATTTATCCTGATTAAGTAGGTAAAGATTGCTGGACCGGATGTGCTTACCTCTCCCTAGCCCACGTCTATCCGAGGCTTATACCTCGGTAAAACAACAGTTATCCATCATCTATACCCAGGTAAGATTCGTCTAACTAATCTATATATATATATATATATATATATATATATATATACAGTAAAGGTCTTACTGTACATTTATACATATATAAATATATACATATATATATGACTCTGCCTCTCAACCATATATGTGATGTACAAGAATTATGCAAATATAAATAATAGTTAGGTTTTCTCGCTATTTATTATCCTTCAATCAGCTTGGACAATATATTAATCTCCCCCCAGCTTTCCCTCCTGAGGACTGGTGGCGCCACCACTTGCTCTTTTTCCTCACTACTAACACTCTACTGCATTCGTCTGAATACATTTTTACTCAGTGTCAAAACACTGGTATTCAGAGCACATTTATTTATACAAGAGTGTGAAAATAAGTGACACGAGCTACGTCGGTTGACGTGCATTGCCGTGTTTTATCTACAGGTGAGCTTAGTAAAACAAATGCTCCAGTGAAACATGAGAATGTAGGGGAATTACAAAGAACACAATTTAACATAAAAATAAATTGAACTCCCCCAAATGCCTGTCTTTCATATATTCATTTACCATTATCCTCCACCACAGTAATAATTAGCCAAACGAAGAGCTTCTTGTCCATTATAATTTAAAGCACATTTATCTTCGTGTCAGACTGTTCCAACAACCAGGCGCAGTGGCTGAATAGGTAGAGCACGGGGCTCGCGTGTGGGAGATGGGGAGTTTGGTTCCCAGTTGAGTCAAACCAATGACTTATAAAATTGATACTTGTCGCTTAATAGCCTGTCGCTCAGCATTAATAGGATAGGGCAAGAACTGGTTAGCTCAGTGTCAGGATAATGTTACTGAGTGGGATATCAGGTCATCGTGCCGGTGGCCTGATTTCCCAGTAGATTTAAAGTCGCCATGAGCATGCACTGTCACAAGTCAGTACCTGTGCTGATATGATCTTGGATGTTGCCAGGACATAAAACTCCAACAACCAACCAACCATAATTTATTTGTCTTCTACTGAGTGAGAATCGTCGGGTGTGTGTCTGGTGAGGGGGGGGGGGTATTGTGGGGGCAGGGGTGAAGTGGGGTGAGGATTGAACTCCCCAGCCTGCTGCATTGTAATTAGTGATGTATTGGAGCGCTGTGTCCAAGGGAACCGGATCAACAAGTTGTGTAGACAACAATGCCAGCGTTCTGGCAGAGAACACTTATCTTATCATCTATTAGTTACTATCATAAAGTATCAGTGATACATTTCTAGGAGCTGTATTCGCAGCATAATGGAGATAACAGGGCCCCACAATGTGGTACGTAGATGCTCTGGTAGTGCTATAGCTGTGCAATGATTAGTTAATTCTGGTTATATACACATGTATATATAAGTTAATTTACACGTACATGCATATATATATATATATATATATGGCCAACTGGGTAGAACACTTGCTTCGCATGCTGAAGGTCGTGGAATCAATTCTCGGCCGAGTCAAACCAAATACTTACAAAATCTTTAGTTTTTTTTTGTTTTTTTGGTACATTAGATGTTTAAGCAGGGGAAATTTCAGTCGCAGACGACTGGTCTTCCTCATTCTACTGCTCTTTGCCCTATCCTAGCAATGTCGAGCATCTGGCTAGGAAGCGACAAGTATAAATTTTTAAGTCATTGGTTTAACTCGACCAGGATTCGAACCTGCAATCCCACGATCTACCAACACGGGAGACGGACGTTCTAACTCATTTGGCCATCCCGTCTGGTCATTGATACATGTTTCTACATTGTCTGGTAATCGGCATTACTAGAATGTGGCACGGATTGATTGGCTCAGTGTTAGTCTAATGTAACGAGTGGGATGTTTGCCAAATTAGGGCAGGCTGCACAGTTTTCCAATGGAGGCAGCACTATAAATCTGCCATGAAGGAGCATTCTCATAAGTCGGTACTAACCCCTATATGACCTAGGAAAGCCTCCGGATGTAAAGCGTGAATCAATCAATTAATCAATTAATCAATCAATAAAATATAGCCCATGCATTTCGGACTGCGGTAGTAAGTACCTCCGCGCATGCGCACTGTCTATTTAGTGCGTGAGTGCGCAGGCGCTGCGCCAGCACCGCTCTGGTGCCGGAACATGCGCATTTGAGGGCAGGCAGGCAGGCATGGTGGAGCTACGTGGCGACTAACCCTTATACAGGGGTGGAAGAAATACTCACCTCTGTACACACCTGAGCATCTGCAACCTGCCTACCGACAACACAGGCACCAGCAGCACCAGCAGCGGCACCCAGCATTCGTCCCCCCTCCCCCCGTGGCGTAGGCCCGGCCGGGACTCCAGGGCGGAAGGTGTGAAACATAGGTAGGTATGACACTAACCGCGTATGTAACGCGCAATGGATAATGTAATGCTCATTTATTTGTGCCCCGGACACACTGGCCGAATCGGTAGAGCGCTGACTTCCCGTGTGGGGGGTTGACAATTCAAAACCTGGTCGAGTCAAAACAGTCACTTACAAAATTGATAATTGCTAGCCTGGCGCTCGGCATTAATAGGATAGGGTAAGTGCTGGTTAGCTCAGTGTCAGGATAATGTGACTGAGTGGGATATTGGGCCATGGTGGCAGTGGCCTGAATTCCCAGTGGGACAGCACTATAAAGTGGCCATGGGCATGCACTGTCACAAGTCGGTACCTGTCCTGATATGATCTTAGATGTTGGTAGGACGTAAAACTCCACCAACCAACCATAACCATAATTTATTTGTCTTCTACTGAGTGTGAGAATTGCCGGGTGTGTGTCTGGCAAGGGTGGGGGGCAATGTGGGGGCAGGGAGGGAGTGGGGTGAGGATTGAACTCCCAAGCCTGCTGCATCGTAATTAGTGATGTATTGGAACGCTGTGTCTAAGGGAACTGGATCAACAGGTTGTGTAGACAACAACACCGGCCTTCTGGCTGAGAATACTTATCTTATCATCTATTATTTACTATCAGTGATACCTTTCTAGGAGCTGTATACACAGCGTAATACAAATAACAGGAAAACACAATGTGGTATGTAAATGCTCTCTGCAATGATTAGTTCATCATCATCATGCTGTCGGTCGCGATGCAACAAAGACTGCTTTCATTACTTGACTGCCGCTCTTTTTGTGCGGTTGTACATTTCATGAAAGCTGCCTGCAAAAGTGTTGAAGTGCTGCTGGCTTTTGCAAGTTACCAGCGGCACTCTCTCGGGGGAGAAAATAGAGGTTTCACACCGGCAAGAACATTTCAAGACAGGCGCAAAACTATTTGTCCCTGCAGTGGCTGGTCGGGAGATGTTGGGAATTCCATACATCAACCACCCTTAATGCTGCCACAGTGACATGGTTTTCTGTTTATGGTTTGCTCCCTTAGCCTTCGGTTCTGTCAAGAACCTGTACCACAAGGCAGTGGTTTACAATTCTGCAAGGCAGGGGCGTCAAACTCCCTGAGGTATTGCTATACCTGCAATACCTGCAATACCTGCATACCTACCATACCTACCAATGATTAGTTAATGGTGGTTATATATACATGTATATATAAGTATATTTACACAGACATGCATGTATATATATATGCACCATCAAGTAATCATTACATAGCTATAATATAATATATACATGACCTTGACTGCATTGGCCACAAGACAGACGCAGTGGCCGAATCGATAGAGCGCAGGCTTCCCATGTGGAGGGTCAGCAATTCAAAACCAGGTCGCATCAAAGCAATGACTTACAAAATTGGTACTTGTCGCTACCTAGCCTGGCAATCAGCATGACTAGGATAGGGCAAGGACGGGTTACTTCAGTACCAGGATAATGTGAGACTACATTGGTCATGTTAGCAACAGAAGTTTTACTGCAGTTGTTGCAGAGTGTTGAGACTACATTGGTCAAGTTATAGAACAGAAGCTTTACTGCAGTTGTTGCAGAGTGTTGAGATTACATTGGTCAAGTTATACAACAGAAGTTTTACTGCAGTTGTTGCAGAGTGTTGAGACTACATTGGTCAAGTTATAGAACAGAACCTTTACTGCAGTTGTTGCAGAGTGTTGAGACTACATTGGTCAAGTTATAGAACAGAAGCTTTACTGCAGTTGTTGCAGAGTGTTGAGACTGCATTGGTCATGTTAACAACAGAATCTTTACTGCAATTGTTGTAGTGTGTTGCGACTACATTAGTCATGTTTGCGACAGAAGCTTTCCTGTAGTCGTTGTGTATTAGTACTACATTGGTCATGTTAGCAACAGAAGCTTTACTGCAATTGTTGTAGTGTGTTGTGACTACATTGGTCATGTTTGCAACAGAAGCTTTACTGCAGTTGTCATGTGTTAAGACTACATTGGTCATGTTTGCAACAGAAGCTTTACTGCAGTTGTTGTGGAGTGTTGAGAATGGCGGGTGGTGATACTTAGTTATGGCATCTGCAGTTATAACACAGTTCACTTTGCCGTGTGGATCATTGCATGCCTACTGGCATCATTCCATTATTGTACCCGTCTCCAACGAGATGCGGGCACACTGTGAGAACTGCAAATGTCAATATATCCAATTAATTAATTAGCAGGTCTAGATGCACAGGGCGGGGGTGAGGGTAGTGGGCCCTGTTGTGCTACCTGTTTGTATGTACTACATGTTCACACACATCAAAAAAGAATCGGTGTTTTATTTCGCTTGTTTACTCAAATGGTTTTATTCCTCTGAATAACATGTTATCAGTCAGTGACGAAGCACCAGACGCGGTGACCGAATTGGTAAAGCGCAGGCTTCCCGTGCCGAAGGTAGGGAGTGTGATTACCAGTTGAGTCAAACCAAGGACTTACACAATTGATACTTGTCGCTTCCTAGCCTTGCACTCAGCATTATTAGGATAGGGCAAGGACTGGTTTGCTTAGTGTTAGCATAATGTGACTGAGTGGGATACCGGGTCATGATGCTGGCAGCCTAATTTCACAGTGGGGCAGCACTATAAAGTCACCATGAGTGCGCAATGTCATAAGTCGGTACCCATCCTAATATGACATTAGATGTTGCCAGGGCATAAAGCTCAAACAACCAACCAGCGAGCAAGTCGATACCTGTCCTGATATGACCTTAGGTGTTGCCAGGACGTGAAACTCCAACAACCAACAAACAGTGCCGAGGCACTGGTTTTCCAGCTCTAATGACAAATGCCACTTCAAACAAGTAAATTGCTACAAGAAAATACAGAGCGAAGCACTGATATGAATGAATAGGGAAAGAATCAGCTAAAAGAGGGGTTGGGGAAAGAATGAGCACAAGGGGCTATGTTAGACTAGCATGAAAATAGTTCGTGGGGTCGTGAGTATAGTTAGACATCTTTCAAGAAAATGTCAATCTGGCTGGTGCGTTCTGGGCCCTCTGCGCTCCGCTACACTGCAATATATACTACAGCAGTCGTGCCACCTAGTGGCGATCTCACACACTAAACAGAAAGAAGCCTCTGGAAGCCTCAAATGTCAGCGGTTGCATCCAATATATATATATGTAGGCGTGGATAGAGTTATCACATCAGGGAATCTAGGTGGTGTAATGGTTAGTATACTAGCCCAGAATGTAAGAGATGTGAGTTCTATTCCTGCTCTAAGCGCAATATTTCCGATTGTCATCACCCCCACAACACTGCATCACCCTGTATCAGCAAACTGTTATTGCTACATAACACGACACTATAGTGTATGGTTAGGTCCTTGTGTATGAATATAATCCAGTAGTAACACAAACATGCACATTTTAGTAGGCTTTGGAGTATATCCTTTGTAATGCTACTAAGTGTTTGGAAAATGCATCAGACCATCATCAATAAATCGATCAACACTAAAGCTAAGATTCCATATATGTGGTATGCGGCATGCAAATGTGAATGCTTATGCAGCATGTGGCATGATATACCCCTGCGATTTTCAGTCTTTCATGCTCCAAATTTGTGAAGGAAAGTCAAAGTTGCTGGTTGCTCTGTGGCAAATGGAGCAGCATTCGCGTTCAAATTTGCACCGATGGGTCCATGGAGCAATCCACTTGCCGCGTTTGCATTTGCATTCACATCCAGACATATGGAAGCACCACTGTGTATTTACATGCTTTTCCATTTTTTGTTGCATTCGCATACTGCATACTGCATACCGCATAACACATATATTATATGGGATCTTAGCTTAAAACCGTGTTTTGTAGTCACACATGAACTTGTTTATAACCATAATACAGCATAGAGGCTCGTCTACACCATTCTAAATTTCTTGTAAATTTTAAACTCCAAGCTTTGTAAGTAAACCAGAAAACTGGGACATTCATCGACATTTTACACAACGGGTGTCGGATGAAATCAACCCAGAATAGTCATTCGCCAACCCCCTGTAATCGTGTACCTCAACATGGATTATGCTCTTCATTAATTTATACTTGTTTACATTTTTAAATCCATGCTTAGTTTAGTCAATAATATTGACAGTAGTAGCTAAAGATGTATGACCTATATTAGATAAAAGATTCACCCGGTACTTGTAGTACACTGGTGAGGACCAGCCT
Source organism: Branchipolynoe longqiensis (assembly GCA_030323885.1). Taxonomy (NCBI): domain Eukaryota; kingdom Metazoa; phylum Annelida; class Polychaeta; order Phyllodocida; family Polynoidae; genus Branchipolynoe; species Branchipolynoe longqiensis. Next base: position 47,765,418 of record CM059196.1, on the reverse strand, counting down.
TATATAAATACGGGCGAAAATAGCGTTAGTATGGAACAACAAGTAGAATGCCTAGCACCAGTGTCAAATGGTTACTTATATCAGAACAGAGTTGGTGAATGAGAGAGAATGCAAAAAGACAAGATGGCGGCCAGAGAACGCCGTCGATTTCACTTTTAAATCTGATTAAACTAGATATTATATTATATTTTTCAACTCAAAGGTAGCGGGCTATCAATAAGACATATGTAAAGAATAAATGTTGCTTCTTAGATTGTGAAATTAGGCTCTCAATTCATTGACCCGTTTTTTCGACAGCTTTTACATAGGGTTGGTTTGCACCCCTACTGCAGCAGTACGGGGTGAATCTTGTATCTAGACCTATATGACCTGCATCAGAGCTAAGACTGAAATATCGAAGAACCTTTGTGAGACAATGCCTATATGAAAGCTCAAATCACATGAGACACGACGCATTGGTTGTTGTTATTTGTTATTTAACGTCCTAGCAACATCTAAGGTCATACCAAAATGCGCACTAGCTTCTGACAGTGCACACCGGTGGTGACTTTATAGTGCTGTCCCATTGGGAAATCAGGCCACTGGCACCATGACTTGATATCACATACAGGCATATTATCCTGAGACTGTGCTAACCAGTCCTTGTCCTATCCTATTGATGCCGAATGCCAGGTTAGGTAGCGACAAGGATCAATTTTATGAGTCATTGGTTTAACCAGGGTCGAACCCGTGGGTTTGAATCACACGATCTACCAAAACGGGAAAGGGACGCTCAACTCATTTGGTCAATCCGTCTGGGATTCAAACTCCCGACCCTCCGTACAAGAAGCCTGTGCTCTACCGATTCGGTCACCGAGTGGTTTTGTTTGTTTGTTGTTGTTTTACGTCCTAGCAACATCTAATGTCACAGGATGGCACCGCGTCCGGTCATGACACATTAGAGTTCTGCATTAAATATCTGGTCACTTCATTTTAACATATATATTTTTTACATGACTATTCGCTATATTTTATTGACAAAACGGAATGGCTGAATGGGTTCGAACCCTCGTCATGTCAAACCAATGACTTAGCAATAGACGGGATCACGGTTCAGACTGCGCATGCGCTGAAAACGGTGTTGGCAGCAAAGCAAAGGCGTACAGCCATTGAGTTTGCCGATACGCGTAGAGCAAAACTTCCATTTTATTCAAAATTAATCAAAATATATAACAAGTTGGCACAAATATGGATGGATGGATGCAATATAATAATATAATGAATATGTTTAAGACACAACTCTCCATATTTAAGCATTTTGAGCTAAGAAACATACAATTTTACTTTACAGGCTGATGTTTACATCATCATTGATTAGCCATAAGTAATTCTTGTTCTAAATATTAAATTGTCAAATGTGTCAATAAAAACTTGTTTCAAAGAAATATATAACCAATATCTGATTAACCCTACTCATTTTCTATTTCTACATATGTCATTAACCATAGGATATAAATAAAAACATGAATAGAATAAGTAAAACTAACTCTGGCTATGGCTCTAATACTAGTCTGAGTGCCCCGATTTGTCTAAATCTAAATGCACATGGCATAATATGTGCATATTATATTAAATGTAAATGCAATGCTGGATAAAAGATTAATATCTTAATTTATTATATACATTTTTTTAGTCGGTATTCTATGTTTCAAACAAGAGCTGAGATGAGCTGAAACTAGCACATTTCATAGCTGCACCCAGTGTATTAGCATGTGCCATGTGCTTCTCGCAGGTTTGTTTTGCTCTGATGCATCCCACAATGCACCGCGCCGCTGGAACGGTGATGTAGTCTATTGATACTTGTCACTTCCGAGCCAGGCGCTCGGCACATAGAAGGGTTGCCACATAGTAGGGAATACTGAGAAAATATAATAGAACCTGTTACTACTAAAGCGTATCGCGTGCTTGTCAAAACTAATTTGACATGTTTGCACTTCAAATTTATCAAAACATAGCCATTTAAAATAAAAGATACTTCAAACTAAAGTACACTATAATAATCCAATTAATATATTTATCTCAGAAAAATGACAGAAAAATTAAAACCATCGGACAATGCAACTTCAAGTAAGCAATGCACACGCACCAACAGCATATTTGATGTTGGCCGTGTTTGATTTAAATTTATTGTCTCATACCATTTATCTAAAATAACCGCCACCAGCTATGACCAGTAGAAAACCCACTAACCCCGATGCTGACAAAAGATTTATTCTGAAGAATATAATATCTAGAACAATAAATCACCATCACTAACAATTAGCCTAATTATACATTCCAGACTACCCTAAAGCACCTTGCCCACGTCCTAGCAACATCTAAGGTCACATCAGGACTGCACCTTGTGGTCTGGTTGTAAATTGCAACCCGGAAGTGACTTCCAACCTGGAAGTGGCTGCCAAACCGGAAGTAGCAGCCACACTGTAAGAGGCTGCCAAACGGTAAGTGGTTGCCAAACCGGAAGTGGCTGCCAACCCGGAAGTGCTTGCCAAACCGGAAGTGGCTGCCAAACCGGAAGTGGCTGCCGCCGTTCCACTAGGCGACACACGACAAGGTCCTGTGGTCACGTGAACGTGGCAGACGCCGCTCGAGGCCCCGCTGCTGCATGATGGGAAACAATTTGAGCAGCAGGGACTCCCCGACGCCGGTCGGCCCGTCGGGGAAGTCGCCGACGGGTCTTGGAGACAAGCCACCGGCGGAGAAGGGCAGGGCGGAAGCCGACAGCTCGGCACTCAGCTCGGCCGGAAGTAGCGTAGTCTCCATCCCGGACCTGGCGCACGCGCGCCTCGCACCCGATGTGGGCAATCCGCGCGGGAAGCCAGCGTTCGTCGACAAGGAGCGCGGCAAGCCGCTGTTCAAGCGTCATGGTCCACCGAGCAGCACCGGAAGTCTGCAAGACCAGGAGGAGACGGAGCAGTACAAGTTCAAGCAGGACGAAGAGCTGGACCAGCTGTCCATAACCAATGAGGATTATTTGTAATCGCTTTGTGTTGTGTGTGAGGGTGGTGGGCAGTGGGGTTGTGTGTATGTAGATTGTGTGTATGTGGTCGTGTGCATGTGAGGGTTATATGGGGGTATGTGTGTGTGGCTGTTGTGTGTAAGGGGGTGGCCGGGGTGTCTGGATGGGGTGGGTTAGGGGTATGGGTTCTACGTATGACTTGATAATGCCATACAAACTGTCCAACCCATACAAATAAAATGACGCTAACATAGGCACCTGTGGGATTGAATGTATGCGAGGGGGATATGGCCAATGTCAATTGATTTATTGCTAATGATTTAACGCTATGTTGGCAACAAGGGTCATATTCATGGCGAAATGCTAGTGGTGTCTATTATATAAGTATAATCAATTACATTCACAGGATGCTAACATCTAAGTGTGTGTGTGGGGGGCGGGGGGGAGTGGCAGGGTCTAGATGCAGAGCTCTCCATTGGAAATGGGTACTACTCTATTCAAAAGTGTGCCTATGGAATGTAAGCTTTATTATTATTATTATTTTTAACATGTACATTTACTCGGGTGCCTTCACCCTGCACTAGTGGCACATGAAGTCACTAGGATGATTAAATAACTCCGAACATGTGCAGTCTACAAGGAAAGTGATAATCTTAACCATACACTGACATAGACGAGCTGGTCTTACATATGTGGAGACAGACAAGATAGTTTTGCACATGTGGAGACAGACGAGATGGTTTTGCATAAATGGAGACATAGACAGGATGGTTTTGTACATGTCGAGACATAAATGAGATGGTCTTACACATGTGGAGACATAGATGATATGGTCTTACACATGTTGAAACATAAATGAGATGGTCTTGCACATGTGGAGACACAGATGATATGGTATTACACATGTGGAGACATAGATGATATGGTCTTACACATGTGGAAACATAGATGAGATGGTTTTGCACAATTGGAGAGATAGATGAGATGGTCTTATATATGTGGATACATGGAAAAGATGGTCTTACACATGTGGAAGCATAAACTATATAGTTTTGCACATGGTCTTACACATGTGGAAACATAGATGAGATGGTTTTGCACAATTGGAGACATACATGAGATGGTCCCACACATGTGGAGACATAGCCAAGATGGTCTTACACATGTGGAGACAACAACTCAACACTCCTACACAAGTGGATACATAGATGAAATTGTCTTGCATAGGTGGAGACATGGATAAGATGATTTCACACATGTGGGGACAAAAACTCGTTAGTTCTACACAAGTGGAGTTCTTCTTCTTTTCATTCACCTTCAATTACACTTGGAGCCCAGTTCTCATAATAAAATTGACAGTCCTCTGTAGCACATCTGCAGCCCCGTACAGCTTCTCCTGCAAGTCAGTGGGAGCTGGCCATATCTCTTCCCTCAGTGAGTGATGGTTCAAGCAGCTCTGTAGGATATGCTCAGCAGTCTGATCTTCCTCTCCACAGGGGCAGAGGGCAGATGGTACTACACGGAAGTATCTGTGCAGGTGATTGTTAAGCCTGTTATGCCCAGTCCTAAGGCGGAAGATGATCACTTGATGTTGTCTTGACAGTTGATGGTAGCTGTCTCGTGATTCTGGTGATCTATGCAGAGACTTAATGATGGTCTTCATCTCCTTAAAGTCAACACTGTTTTCGTGCTGTTCTGCCTCTGCACCCATCTTTGCCATTTTGTCAGCTTCTTCATTACCCTGAATGCCGCAGTGTGAGGGAATCCACTGCAGCACAATTCTGAAGCAGTGGATATTTTGAAGTGCTTCCTGGAGTCGTGGCAGTTTGTTCTCTGTGACTGCCTCAAGGACAGACCTGGCATCAGTCAGGAAAACTATCTGAGAGTCTGTGGCTGTGGTGCTTTTCAATATCTTAGCAGCTTGGACCAGGGCTTCAACCTCAGCTCTATAGTTTGTGCAGTGAAGGCCTGTTGGTGTTGCCTCTGTTTGCCTTTGTCCATTAGGGTACCTGATGTATACCCCAGCACCACCTCTCCGGACTGCATCTGTAGCTGACCCGTCAGTGTAGGCATGGATCCATGCCTCCTGGGGGTACTTTTCATCAAGCATTGCCAGTGTCAGGATTTTCCTACTCATTTCGCCATGTGCATATGACACAAGAGGAGTCATAGAGGAGATGTTTTTATAAATGTGGAGACAAAAACTCCATGGTCTTATACATGTGGATACATAGACAGGATAGTCTTATATGTGTGGAGGCATAGATGAGATCGTCTTACACATTGTGAAGACATAATAGTGGAGAAATAACTCCTGGAAATTTGTTACTTTTGAAATAAATGAATTCTAAAGAGTCATATTCGATCATGACAGTCATGATTAATATCTCATAGAAATTAGTAAATTTTGAAATAAACAAATTCTAAGTAGTCATAATCGATCATGACAGTCGCGATAGATAATTCCTAGAAACCAGTTAGTTTTGACCCCCATAAATGGTAATAATGTGTCATGACACTCATGATTCTGGCTTTGTCATCTTACTAGACCTTTAGGGAGGTGTGCAATAGAAAACTTTCCCGATTGTGTCACTTTTGCAATGAATCTAGAATTCGACACATTTCTTATCTAGCCTGATTACTTAACCAGACAAGATGGCAAAAAAGAGTTGAGCGCCATCTTCCCATGTGGCAGGTCATGTGTTCAAAACACTGACTGAGTCAAACCAATGACTTACAAATTGATATGTGTTGCTACCTTGCCTGGCACTCGTCATAACTGGGATAAGACAAGGACCTGTGGAATTAGGAAAATTAATCATTTGTGATTTTAAATCAGAGAGTTGTTAATTGTTAATCAATGACTGTAATAACAATATCCAGGTACAGCTTATTCAACAAGTGGAGTTTGTGTGGTGAAAGTGGCCCCCTTTGCCAACCTAATTAGACTTTCTAACCATGATGACTTGTTCTCAGTAGACTCTGTGTTGATGGTGTCTGGTTAATGTTGTCGTCTTGGTGATGCAGTAAATGACTTCATCCACAGAGCCATGTAATTAGAGTGATGCTCAACTGTCTGTGATATGTATATACTCTATCGATTTAATTAATCATACCACTCTCTGGCATTAAGCCAAAGGGGATTGCAACCACTCTGTTTTAGCACATGGGTTGACACTGTTCAGTAGTAGATTGACAGTGTTCAGGACTGGGTTGACACTGTTTAGGGCTGGGTTGACAGTGTTCAGGACTGGGTTGACACTGTTTAGGGCCGGGTTGACAGTCTTCAGGACTGGGTTGACACTGTTTAGGGCTGGGTTGGCAGTGTTCAGGACTGCGTTGATAGTGTTCAACACTGGGTTGACAGTGTTCGGGATTGAGTTGACACTGTTTAGGGCTGGGTTGACACTGTTTAGGGCTGGGTTGACAGTGTTCAGGACTGGGTTGATAATGTTCCGGACCGGATTGACACTGTTCAGTACAAGGTTGACACTGTTTATGACTGGGTTGGCACGCTTATGACTGGGTCGACACTGTTTAGGGCTGGGTTGACAGTGTTCAGGACTGGGTTGACAGTGTTCAGGAACGGATTGAGAGGACAGAGTCGACACTTTTCAGCAACATTACATCAATGCACAGTGAACGGGGGTAGATGATAAAGCTGACAAAGGCAGAGTTGGGAAGACATCAGGGAACGATCAGGCCTGGGGCTTGGCAAGTCCAAGAGGGCGATGGATAACAGGAAAATGGAGAAAACTGCTTAAAAATTCATCTGTGGTACTCCAACAGCCCTCAAGGTTAAGGGATTGATGATGATGAAAGCATTACCAGTGGTCAATACAGAATTGACACTATTTAGCATAACATTGACTCATAGCTTAAACTGTCCAGCACATAGCTGAGACTGTGCAACATCGGTGTATATTACAGTGGAACACTGTACTGAACAGTGTCAACACTGTGCAAAACTGTGCCAACACTGTGCTGAACAGTGCCAACACTGTGATGTACAGTGCCAATGATGTGACGTTCAGTGCCAATGCTGTGACGTACAGTGCCAACACTGTGCTGAACAGTGCCAACACTGTGACATACAGTGCCAACACTGTGACATACAGTGCCAACACTGTGCTGAACAGTGCCAACACTGTGACGTACAGTGCCAACACAGTGCTGTACAGTGCCAATGCTGTGATGTACAGTGCCAATGCTGTGACATACAGTGCCAACACTGTGCTGAACAGTGCCAACACTGTGACATACAGTGCCAACATGCCAATGCTGTGACGTACAGAGCCAACACTGTGCTGAACAGTGCCAACACTGTGCTGAACAGTGCCAACACTGTGCTGAACAGTGCCAACACTGTGCTGAACAGTGCCAACACTGTGCAGAACAGTGCCAACACTGTGCAGAACGGTGCCAACAATGTGTTGAACGTTGCCGATGCTGTGCTGGCACTGCCATATACGCTGGTTTCAGGATACATCATCACAGTTCATAATGTGTACATGCCTTAAAAGAACGGTGTCACTCAGAGATGAGGTGAGTTATGGTTTATGGTGAATACTGTGAGTTATACATTGCTAGTGAATACCCTGAGTTATTCATTAGCGAGTACCGGGACTTATCACAGTGAATACAGGAGGATACACAACCTGTGTGCATACTGGAGATAACCACCTGGATATGGGACCATTGTAAGGGGCCATCCAAAGTTGTCAACATTTTCACAGTGTACAAAGCGTTCGACTGAGAGGGAGTAGGCTTACAGTAAAGTACAACTTTTATCGTTTAATAAAAATGTTTATATTTTTAGGCGACATTTTTTCTTTTCATTTTTCTCCTCCCCCCTTTCCCCTTAGGCCACCACATCCAGTCATTGTACATTAGTTGATTAAAGTTGCATAGGCCGATGGTTTCTCTCATTTTCTGAGATAAACATATTAGGTCGTTCATTATAATCTACCTTACTTTAGTTTGAAGTAGCTTTTATTTTAAATTGCTAACTTTTGAGATATTTGAAATGGAAACATGCTAAATTAATTTTGGCAAGCTTGCCAAAACTCTAACATCATAGGCTTCTGCAGTAACAGGTTTGATTAATTGACTCAGTATCCCCTTATATGTGATGACAATTGTTTAATAAGTGCACCAACATCTAAGTTAGATATGTAGAAAAAAAATCTAGATAATTGTTTCGGTTTTGAAAATTATATGTTTTCATCGGACTATGCAGCTTTAAGCTAGCGGATTTTCAAACGCGGATAAGTGGTTTTCTTCATTCCACTACTCCTTGCCCTTTACTAGCAATCCTGAAAACCAGATGAAGTAGCAATACGTATCAATTTTTAAGTTATTGGTTTGACTTCACTAGGCTTCAAACCTGGGGGTTTGAATCCAATGACCTACCAAAACAGGAGACGAGCACTCAGCTCATTTGGCCACCCCATCTGGGTCTGTAGTAAAATGTTGATGTGTACTACTTTGGAGGGGGGGGGGAGGGGTGAGGTGGAGGGGGAGGGGTGTCTGGAAAAGTAGTACTCTTTGTACTACCTTGAAAATGTTGACAATTTTGGACGGTCCCAAACTTATTAGTGAGTGATGCTGGTTTGACGCCATGTCGACAATGAAGGTCAGTGTGCTGACCAGGGGATGGGGAGGTACTTTATTATTGAGCACCAGGGTCTTTTAGTGTTCCGGGGTTAAACTGTGTGATAGGGTATCAAACGTAAAGATGACATTCCATTGATGCGGACTGCGACAGGTGATGTCTGTCATGCTATACTCGTCATGCGACATGAAATGTCCATCATGCGATGCGTGTCATGCGTCATGCGATGCGTGTCATGCGACATCGATGTCCGTCATGCGACGCGCATCATGCAACAGGTGATGTATGTCATGCGATGCACGTCATGCGACATGCAATGTCCGTCATGCGATGTGCGTCATGTGACAGGCAACATGCAATGTCTGTCATACGATGTGCATCATGCGATGTCCTTCATGCGACATGCGATTCCATCATGCGATGCGCGTCATGCGACATGCAATGTCCGTCATGCGACATGCAATGTCCGTCATGCGATGCGCATCATGCAACATGCGATGTCTGCCATGCGACGTGCATCATGCGACATTGCGACATGCATCATGCAACATGATATGTGAATCAGGGCCGTAGCTAGTAATCTTTGTTTGGGTGTGTTAGATTTGTTTGGGAGGAGATAAATTCTTGGAACAAACGAATGACAAAGACACGATGCACTAATGGAATCCGGGATATCATTTAATCTAGAGACTCTGAAATGCAATTTTCAGCCATGTTAGGGAGGTTACATACTGGTTTTGTGTGTGCGGTTTTTTTTTGGATGGGGGGGGGTGGGAGGCAGCTGAACACCACCCCACTGCTAGCTACGGCCCTGAGTGTTTGGATATGCCCGGTACCCGTCGGGTGTTGCAACATCCATTAATGGAATCTCAGCTGTATGATAATGTTAGTTGAGTGCAAATCGCACAAACAATAGATTGATTGATTGATTGGTGGTTGCTTTACGCCGTGTCGGCAGCATAGGCCATATTCACGGCGAGAAATGTTTGTTTTTTGTTCAAACCATCACTTTTACATGTAAAAGCAGACAATCAATTATGTGCCAATAGACACTCATTAAATTAGAAAGCTCACAATCATATATTTGTGGTCAAGGGAAACAAATTCCCATAGAAAAAGAAAAGTTGTATTACTAATTGATAGAATCCATTTAGTAAACTATATAAGGTGGTACAGTCCAGCTGCCCTCAAAAAGGCTAAAATGTTTTCCTGTTTTACTTTAATAAAAAGGTCATGCATACTGTCTGCAGTGTAGAACCGTTGGCGCAAAACCACTCAAACAATAGACTACATCACGGTTCCAGCGGCACGGTGCATTGTGGGATGTGTCAGAGCAAAACATGCCCACGAGAAGCACATGGCACATGCTAATACACTGGGTGCAGCTATGAAATCTGATAGTTTCAGCTTATCTCAGCTCTTGCTTGAAACATAGAATACCAACTAAACAAATATATATAATAAGTTAAGATATTAATCTTTTATCCAGCATTGCATTTACATCAATATAATTAGCACATCTTATGCCATGTGTATTTAGATTTAGACAAATATAGGCACTCAGACTAGTGTTAGAACTATAGCCAGAGTCAGTTTTATTTATTTTATTCATGTTTTTATTTATATTCTATGGTTAATGACATATGTAGAAATAGAAAATGAGTAGGGTTAATTAGATATTGGTTATATATTTCTTTGAAACAAGTTTTTGTTGACATATTTTACATTTTATTATTTAGAACAAGAATTACTTCTGGCTAATCAATGTTGATGTAAACATCAGCCTGTAAAGTGACTGAAATTGTGTGTTTCTTAGCTCAAAATGCTTAATTATGGAGAGTTGTGTCTTAAACATATTCATTATATTATTATATTGCATCCTTCCGTCCATGTTTGTGCCAAATTGTTATGTATTTCTATTTATTTTGAATAAAATGCTGGTTTTGCCCTACGCGTATCGGCAAACTCAATGGCCGTACTCCTTTGCTTTGCTCCCAACGCCATTTTCACCGCATGCGCAGTCGGAACCGTGATGTAGTCTATCAGTACGACAAACATGTGCGCGTATTTTGCTGCAAAGTATCCGGCAAAATACGTTTTACGCTTGTTTGGACTGCTCAGCTTTGCCGATACGTCCATGCACATGGAAGGTTGCACAGGTATTCCAAACTACACTCCAGGGGACTAGCAATGGATTTTGAGGTGGTACACAGTCTTTTTAGGCAATAGAATAAAATGGTGGTGGGATAAGAAAACACGATGGAATAAAATGATACAAAACATCTTTTTAAAATATTTTTTTAAAGAAGTTATCTCAGGTAGTATGTAGCTGCGTGTATGGAAGGCTAAGCCCCTGCATTGTATTAATTACATTGTAACTCAATAATGTCATATTAAACTAATGAAGTCTATAAATGTATATAGCCTCTATGTCCTAATATATCACATTAAGGAATAAAAGATGTACTTTAATTTATTGCGTGTTCATCATTGTGTTGTGATTGGTAAGTGTGGTACTGGCTGGACAGAATATAAAATTTGTATATCTACGTCTCACCTTCAACATTACACCACACTGTCATCTCTACCCAACACCATAATGTATCTACACCACACCTTCACTATTACACCACACCCTCACCTCCACTCCACACCGCCATGTTTCTACACTACACTATCACCTTTACACAACACCACACATGTGTTTAGACCTCACTGTCACCTCTACACCACACCAATACCCCACACTCACCTCGTATTTCGGGAATACTGCCACGGAAAGTCTAACCGCACCATCGTCCGATATAAGTTTAATAGTCATAACCAAACCACTGAAGACATGGAAACTTATATACGGGAGTTACAGTATCGTGTGGAATTGTGTGATTATGGTGCAACAGAGGAGTCTATCCTCTGTGATAGACTGGTATGTGGAATTAAAGACAATAGAATACGAGACAAGCTACTGCAGACGGCAAACCTTGAATTAGACAAATGTTTAGAAATATGCAGGCTCAGTGAGCACAGTTCTGACCAGCTGGCGGGCAGTAGCAGTAACACCGACGATACTGAAGTGCACGCTGTCAACCGGTATGACAGGGGAGAAACACGCCCTCCATTTCGCCCACCCATGCGAACTGGGGGTGACAATAGGCGGGGTGGCAATCAGAGCAGGCGAGGTGGGACCAACAGAGACGCCCCCAACCGCTCTAAGTGCACCAGGTGCGGATATTCGCACGCACGGGACAATGGCCCAGCCCGAGACAAGGAATGTCTTGCATGCCGCCGAATTGGGCATTTCGCGAGAGTCTGCAGAGGGAGAGGGCAACAGCAGCAAACCCCAATAAATGCACTGGACATAGACGAAGAAGGAACCCCATCAGCGTGGCTAGAGGATGGCACAGACGACGAGGAACAAGACCTCTTTGTGGGAGCCATAGGAAAGACCTTGTGGTATGAAACTGTGCGTATATGTGATCAAATAATACAATTCAAGCTGGACAGTGGCTAGGAGGCAAACATAATACCCGAGAAAGTTTTCAAGGCTCTACCTAACATGGTCCTACAGAAACCACAATGCAGACTGATCACGTACTCGGGAGAGCGGATACGCCCCCGTGGAGAGGCTACGATCAAGATCCGAGGGAAGCCAATCGTATTCCAAGTCATCGATAGCGGTTGCGCCATACTAGGAAAGGACGCGTGCGTCAGCCTGAACCTTCTCAACCGAGTGCTGGCGTTGGATACAGACAAAAGAACGGACTCCGACAGAGTGCAGTCTCCAGTCGATGCAGAAGCTAAATCCCTGGTAGATAAGTACCATAATGTATTTACAGGTCTAGGGTGTATCAAAGTAGACGCCACCATCCATGTTGATAACAATGTTCCTCCAGTGATCGATCCCCCAAGGCGCATTCCACACGCCATCAGTGATGCTGTGAGGAATGAATTGGACAGAATGGTTAAAATAGGGATAATCGTTGAGCAGCTAAACCCAACACCTTGGGTAAATTCTATCACAATCGTGCAGAAACCCAATAAATTACGTGTGTGTTTGGACCCGACAAAGTTGAATAAGGCCATCTTGCGAGGCCCATACCCAATTAAGACAGTCGAACAAGTAGTGGCTAACACAGCGGGTGCAAAGTTCTTTTCTGTGCTAGATGCCCAAAGCGGATACTGGCAGATAGTCTTGGATAAACCTAGTTCATTGCTGTGCACGTTCAACACGCCCTGGGGGCGATATAGATATACCCGGCTACCATTCGGTATAAAGACAGCCGGGGATATCTTTATCCAAGAGATGGAGAACATTTTGAAGGGCCTCCCGGGCGTGGATGTGGTTGCTGACGACATCTTGATTTATGGCAGTACCATACACGAGCATAACAAAAGGTTAGAATCTGTCCTGAGGCGCGCAGAGCAAGTTGGTCTAAAGTTAAACCCAGATAAGTCAAAATTATGCAGGTCAGAAGTAGAGTATGTAGGACACCTATTAACTGGGGAAGGCATCAAACCCAACCCCGATAGGATCCAGGCGATCACCGAAATGCCCACACCTACCGACAAGGCAAGCGTACAGCGGTTTTTGGGAATGGTGGGCTATGTCAATTAATTCATTCCAAATTTATCGGATATTGCTAAGCCGTTGCGACTATTGCTGTCGAAAGAAATCGCTTGGCACTGGGAGGTAGAGCAGAATAATGCATTTACTAAGTTAAAGAAGCTCCTAGTAGCAGCCCCGGTTCTAAAATACTACGAAGTAAAAAAGCCATTGAAAATGCAAGTAGACGCTTCAATGACCGGGCTTGGCGCTGCGCTGTTTCAGGACAACCGACCAGTTAGTATAGCTTCAAAAGCACTGAGTAAATGTCAAGGAAATTATGCAGTTATTGAGAGGGAAATGCTCGCGATCTGTTTCGGCTGTGCAAAATTTCACAATTACATATTCAGCAAGCAAGTCACAGTCGAGACAGATCATAAACCTCTCGTGAATATCATGTCGAAACCTGTACACACATTAACAGCGAGACTTCAGAGAATGAGATTACGATTACAGAATTATGATCTACAACTAGAATATGTAAAGGGCAGTAATATGTTTTTTGCCGATGCTCTGTCGAGAGCACCCACCACAGAAAACAAGCCAATAGACTTATATGACGACGATATGTCTATTGCAGTGTTAGACTACAGCGGTGACGATATAGCGCAAATTGCTGAAGCGACAGCACGAGATCAGACACTGCAGCAGCTCATCGAGTACATCCACGACGGATGGCCTGTCCAAGATAGCAAAATACCCCATAACGTAAAACCATACCACACATACAGGGACGAATTAACAGTACAAGAAAGCGTTATATTGAAGCAGAACAGAATAGTAATCCCAGAAATGTTGCAGAAGCAAATGTTGAACAAGTTACACAGTGCACACTTAGGCATCATTAAAAGTAAGCAATTAGCACGCGACAGTGTATTCTGGCCGGGTATAGACGGCCAGTTACAGGACAAGATCGCTAGGTGTCAGGTATGCCAATCAGTGAGGGCGCGGCCACACAAAGAGCCACTAATCAGTCATGACATTCCAGACATTCCGTTCTACAAGGTCGGTGTAGACCTTTTTCAATGCAACAGTATGAACTATCTATTGGTAGTAGACTATTATTCTAAATATCCGGAGGTAGTACAACTACCTAATACAACTAGCAAGGGTGTCATTGACAATATGAAGCAAATATTCGCACGACATGGTATACCTAGAGTTGTCGTATCCGACAATGGTCCGCAGTTTTCGAGTGACGAGTATAGGAATTTTGCTGTAAAATACCAGTTCACTCCCAAATTTTCAAGCCCATTATATCCCAGGAGTAACGGTCAAGCAGAAAGGTGCATACAAACCATCAAATCGATGTTAAAAAAGTCAATAATGGACATGTCAGATTTCAGCCTAGCACTGTTAGATTACAGAAATACGACAATGCAGGATTTAGAAGCTTCACCCGCACAGCTGCTTATGAGCAGAAAGTTGAGAAGCAGGATACCGACCCTACCAAATTTATTAAAAGCCAGAGCAGTAACATCACGCAAGACAGAAATACTACACAGACAAGAAAAACAGAAAGCCTATCACGACATTCGCGCAAAAATATCACATGCAGAATTAAAAGTTGGCGAACGCATACGGTACCTAAATCAAAAAAACTAATGGAAGGAGGGCACGATCACATACAAAAATGAACAACACGGGCGAGATTACGTTATTCGAAACAGCGAAGGCAAAACAATAAGAAGAAACCGCACACTTATTATACGCGCACCTAAAACAAGCAACATCAGAACAACAAGCCAGAAGAACAAAGGGGGGATCGCGCCAACACCTCACAAACAGCCAGTGGCGCGAAACATGGGTCACAAAACCCAGAGGGGGAGAACAATCAAACCGGTAGATCGTTTAGGGTACTAGGCCAAATTACGGGTGTCTGTCCAGGCACGGGCAACTGGGGATTACAATGTATGCCAATGTACGAAAGTCGGCTTGGTATTGTCATATGCAATACACCTGCCGAGTATATCGATGACCGTTGGAGTCATTGTTACAGGAGTACCAAGCGTGTAGCGACGCCTGACTGCACATGTCATAAAATCACGGGGCATGGTAGAAAGGTCAGAAGGTGGCAGCGCTCAAAGGGTGGCCATTCCAAGGGTGACCCGAAACACATTGACCCGAAAACACATTGATCATGTGGGATTGCTGGTTAATCATCGGCATTTGCAACGTTTGAAACTAATGAATTTGATATATATATTCAAAAAAAAACAAAAAAAATAAAAAAATGTTTATCAATTCGAGCAGAAATAAATGAATGCCTTGACACCAGCCCGTGATTCTATATAGAAACAAAATGAATCTATCGAGCCAGACCGGCGATGTATGTAAATCAAGAAAATTGTGACGAGTCGTTTCAACTTGTTAAATTGAGAAAAGGAGATGTAGTATACAGGTAACAAGCGGGACCCAGCGGAGGGGGTCACGTGAAGGTGTTAACGTGGGGAAGTGCGAACTGAATAAACGTCACTAAGCATTCAGACTTCAAGTCGTTCGTGTCTATTCATACACTACATACACCACATACACATCTCTATACCAAACCACATAAGGGTCTTAGTTACTCATGCAACCATGTGTCTCACCACTACGCCACACCCCTATGTATCTACACCACACCCACATCTCTACACCACACCACTAAGTGTCTACACCACATCCACATCGCTACACCACACTGTTATATGCCTACACCACTCCCATATCTCTACACCACACCTCTATGCATCTACACCACACCCACATCTCTACACCACACTATTATATGTCTACAAAACACCACACCACTATCTATCTACACCACACCCACATCTCTACACCACACTATTATATGTCTACACAACACCCACATCTCTACACCACACTATTATATGTCTACACCACACCCACATCTCTAGACCACACCACTATATGTCTACACCACACCCACATCTCTACACCACAACACTATATGTCTACACCACACCCACAGCTCTACACCACACCACTATGTGTCTACATCACACCCACATCTCTACACCACACCCACATCTCTACACCACACCCCTATGTATCTACACCATACCCACATCTCTACACCACACCACTATGTGTCTACACCACACCCAAATCTCTACACCACACCCCTATGTATCTATACCCTACCCACATCTCTACACCACACCACTATGTGTCTACACCACACCCATATCTCTACACCACACCACTATGTGTCTACACCACACCCACATCTCTACACCACACCACGGTGTGTCTACACCACACCCATATCTCTACACTACACCACTATGTATCTACGCCACACCCACATCTCTACACCACACCACTATCTGTCTACACCACACCACATCTCTACACCACACCAATATGTGTCTACACCATACCCACACTTCAACACCACACCACTATGTGCTGTCACCACACCCACATCTCTACACCATTGTCTCTACACCACACCCACATCTCTACACCACACCACTGTCTCCACACCATAACCACATCTCTACACCATACCACTATGTGCTTTCACCACACCCACTTCTCTACACCACTCCCACCCCTCAACACCACACCAATATGCATCTACACCACACCAGTATGTATCTACACCACTCCCACACCTCAACACCACACCCACATCTCTACACCACACCACTATGTGTCTACACCACTCACATCAACACCATCCCACTATGTGCTTTCACCACACCCACACCTCTACATCACACCCACATCTTTATACCACACCACGCCGTGTCTCCACCACACCACCACTTGTTTTCCTTTGTATAAACCAAGTGCATCTCCGTTAACAAAATAATTCATGCTAGACGGGTGTGGCTGACTAAAGGAATAGCGTTTTTTTTTTAATAGTAAAAGCCACCTATGTTCTCAATGACAATGTCACCTTCTCCTCGAATCAATAAAGTACTAATGTAACGTTACTGCACACAAAGGAGCCTCCGGAGAGAGGGGGTGGGTATTAACACAGTTCAGTGACACCTAATAATAGCACACTTTGTTCCACTTAAAGTCCCATTGTGCTTTGGTCTTACATCAAAAGAAAAAAAAAGATCGGATAAATAAATTAGGTTGACCGTTCTGAGCTACTCTACTCTTCTTCAAAGTATTTACCTTTAGAGGGATAGTTGACCAACTTTGGAGATATTCTAATTGAAAGCATGTAGAATATGTGCAGAAGGAAAGTACAGTCTGCCATTGCTGCATTGCTCACATCGATGCCTGTCAAAGTCAGTGAGGTTTTAAGGTTCCTAATGGGAAAAGCCAAAACGAAATGATTAATGAAGGCATCAGTTTCTTGATCATATATGTAGGACCAAACCTAGCTAAATCTTTTTTTTTTTTTTAATATCATGCCAGTCGGATACAAAGCGAGAGAATGTCAAGAATCCACAAGGTTGGTTGGTTGTTGGAGTTTTACGTCCTGGCAACATCTAAGGTCAAATCAGGACGGGTACCGACTTGTGACAGTGCACACTCATGGTGACTTTATAGCGATGCCCCACTGGGAGACCAGGCAGTCAGCAACATATCCCAACTACTCACATTATAATATTATGAGACTGAGCCAACCAGTCCTCCCCCTATCCTAGTAATGCCGTGCGCCTAGAATCCACAGGGTCTACCACTCATTTAGTGCCATGAGGTTTCAAACAAGTATCAGTCTGTGGGTGGACATGAAGATCAATACCTCCCGAATCGTTCCCAATAGCAAACCACCCAGGTTCGCAACGTCGTCATGGAATAGGTATCTGGAGGGCACTATGCCTGCCAGACACCAGTGCGCAGTTACGTCAGGTGAAGCTGCTTCTGGGCGGATGGAAAGTATAGTTCACTGATGTTACCTGCGTGGTCTATTTCAGGAAGGCACATATGGGGTTGACGGGACCTGTGTGTTGACAGTGTCTGTGTGGCCTATCACTGACAGAACCTATAGGTTGACAGCGTCTGTGTGGCCTATTACTGACATGATCTGTTTCCTTACAGTGTCTGTGTGGCATATGCCTGACAGGACCTGTGTGTTGACAGTGCTTGCATGGTGTATTATGACAAGACCTGTGTGTTGACAGTGTGTGTGTGGTTTGTTACTGACAGGACCTGTGTGTTGACAGTGATGTGTGGTCTATTACTGACAGAACCTGTGTGTTGACCGTGCCTTGTTGGCCTTTTAGTGACAGAACATTTGTGTTCACAGTGTCTGTGTGATATATTACTGACAGAACCTGTGTATTGAGAGTGCCTGTGTGGTTTATTACTGACAGGACCTGTGTGTTGACAGTGCCTGTGTGGCATATTACTGACAGAATATTTGTATTGACAGTGTATGTGTGATATATTACTAACAGAACCTGTGTGTTGACAGTGTCTGTGTGGTCTATTACTGACAGGACCTGTGTTGACAGTGCCCTGTGTGGCGTATTACTGACAGAACATTTGTGTTGACAGTATATGTGTGATATATTACTAACAGAACCTGTGTATTGACAGTGTATGTGTGGCCTATTACTGACATGACCCCAGGTTGACAGTGATTGTGAACCAACTGACAATGGATGGGTATGACATCCACCTGTGCTGGGTGCCTGGCCATGCCAGCATACAAGGAAACGAACGAGCTGATCGGGCTGCGATAAAGGCCCTGAACTGTGATCTTGAACCATGTCTGATCCCTCACTCTGATCTGAAACCACTAATAGCCACCCACATAAAATCCAAATGGCAACATGACTGGGATGAAAACATTAATAAACTTAAAGAAATTTGAACCATCTGTGGGAAAGCCACCACATACTCATGCGGGAGGTCGGCGGGACCAAGTGGTCCTTAGCCGCTGCCGTATTGGCCACTTGTGGCTTACACATGCTTTTCTGCTCAAGGGGGAACCTCCCCCTGAATGTATTGGGTGTCAGTCCCCGCTGACACTCAAACACATTTTACTAAGTTGCATTGATTTTTTGGCCCTGCGCCAACAGTTCTACACTGCAGACAGTATGCATGACCTTTTTACAAAGGTAAATCAAGAAAACATTTGAGCCTTTTTGAGGGCAGCTGGACTCTACCACCTCATATAGTTGACTAAATAGATTCTATCAATTATTAATAAAACTGTTCTTTTTCTATGGGAACTTGCTTCCCTTGACCACAAATATATGATTGTGAGCTTTCTAATTTAATGAGTGTCTATTGGCACATAATTGATTGTCTGCTTTTACATGTAAAAGCGATGGTTTGAACAAAAAACAAACATTTCTCGCCGTGAACATGGCCTATGCTGCTGACATGGCGTAAAGCAACCACCAATCAATCAATCAATCAACTGTGTGTTGACAGTGTCTGTGTGATATATTCTTGACAGAACCTGTGTGTTGACAGTGTCTGTGTGGCCTATTACTGACATGACCTCGTGTTGACAGTGATTGTGTGATCTATTACTGACAGGACATGTGTGTTGACAGTGCCTGTGTGATCTATTACTGACAACACCTGTGTGTTAACAGTGTATGTGTGATATATTACTGACATTTGTGTTGACAGTGTATGTGTGACATATTACTAACAGAACCTATGTATTGACTGTGTATGTGTGGCCTATTACTGACATGACCCCTAGGTTGACAGTGATTGTGTGGTCTATTACTGACAAGACTGTGTGTTGACAGTGTCTGTGTGATATACTCCTGACAGCACCTGTGTGTTGACAGTGTCTGTGTGGCATATTACTGACATGACCTCGTATTGACAGTGATTGTGTGATCTGTTACTGACAGGACCTGTATGTTGACAGTGCCTGTGTGATCTATTACTGACAACACCTGTGTGTTGACAGTGTCTGTGTGATATATTACTGACAGGACATGTGTGCTGACAGTGTCTGTGTGGCCTATTACTGACATGACCTCGTGTTAACAGTGATTGTGTGATCTATTATTGACAGGACTTGTGTGTTGACAGTGCCTATGAGGTCTATTACTGACAACACCTGTGTGTTGACAGTGCCTGTGTGGTTAATTACTGACAACACCTGTGTGTTGACAGTGTATGTGTGGTCTATTACTAGTCGGCACCTGTGTGTTCATATGTGTATGTGATCTGTTACTGGATCAGACCAGTGTGTTGATGCTGCTTGTGTGGTGTGGTACACACGTGGGTGGTTGCTATGGGGTGGCCATTCCAGAATAGACTTCTGAATGTTTAATGTGTGGAGGTTAATCAGAAGATCATAGTACCCCACAGCTCCAGCCGGGTGCGAACTGGCCTGCACCTACACTGGTACCCCAAGTCCTCCAGTGATAATACTGTCTGACCGGGTGTAAAGTCCTCAGCTGGAATCTGTGGTTTGTCCAGGCAGGCTATAATGAAATCAATACAGGCAAGAAGAGAAAGGAAGAGTATAAAGAATGAAAGTAGAGAGAGAGACAATGCCCTCGGGTTTATTATTATATAGTGGTACATGGATCTGGTATGGCATACCACCTGACTGTGTTCTCCAATGAGAATCAAGCATTTATAGTTCCACCAATGAACATCAAGCATTCCTGTGTCACCATGGCTACCGTGATCTGCCCACTACCACCATGTGGTGTGGCTGCTTGGCCACTATCTGCCTGAGCTGAGTGTGTGGTGATCTGTGACTAACAGAGGGGGGAGGGGGTAGTGCCCCTTACACACTATTTATAGTGCCTCCTTCACACTATTTACCTAATACACAATGACTATTAACCATAAGTAAAGGATCACCAGCAACTACATAAATACATTCATGCACCTGGCACTATATACCATTTACCATTATAGACCATTTGCATTCCCCCACCAATGCGTTTTATCAGAATATTTTACACGCGGATACTCCCGAAGTAAAGTAACCCTGGGCTCAGGTCGTGTGCAGATAAACTTAAAATTGCATAGTCTGATGGTTTTAAGTTCCAACCATTTCTTAAAGCTAAATAAAGAGTTCATGCACAAAACGACGTAAACGCCAATCCAAAAATGGAGTTACTCCAACACCAGGACCAGAGGACACTCCCTGAAGCTGAGGAAGCGGTACTCCCGACTGGACCTGCAACACAACTTTTTCGGCTTTAGGGTGGTTGACCTGTGGAATGACTTGCCGGAGAGTGTCATAGCAGCAGAGTCAGTGAACTGTTTCAAGTCCCGACTGGATGCCTACTGGTCAAGCATTACATATATCTTGGGACTCAGTGACAGTTGCTACAATCCACCACACTTATTGATTTCTATTAATTAAGAGCGGCTAACAGGTCCAAGGCCTATTATAGCTGAATCCTATTGACTGATTGATTGATTATGTGGGATATGGTCTCGCTTTGCGGAGCATTACAAGGGGCTGGGTGGGTGTCTGATTCTGTAAAAAAAAACACTATGTAATATTTGAATGGCCCCTAATAACAAATCATTCTAATAATATGTGCATTGCAATATTGTGGTACTATATATTTTATTATTATAACCTAATGCATATGCCATTACAATCATGTTAATCATTGACTGCCTTCTGTCATGATTGTCACTATCAATATCATCTTCTATCATATTACATGCTATCCTGCACTATCTAAATGTTACTGTCACGATCACATTAACAAAAGGGGGATACTTAAACAAATGTATTGCTAATTAGTATGTAAACTGAACCAAACTGGGTATATTTACTATTTGCTACCATCACTGTCTCATAATGTGTTGCTTAAGCCGTGTTCACACGGGCAATGTAAATCGATTCGTAGAAATCGACTTGCCTAGTTTGGTTTACATTTCTCGTGTGAACGGGCGGGTGAGTCGAATTAGGGCTGAATCGATTCCTGTGATCTGGATACTGTAAACCACCTGTCGAGGTAGTTTATGTGAGTCGATTTCTGTGAATCGATTTATTTTGCCTGTGTGAACACAACTGACTTACTTGAGGCGGATTAAGGATGTCACACTATATAATATAATTTGGTCTATGAAACCGTTAGCTGTGCACAGATATTTTTTTCATCATTTATTTTTAGGGTTTCACTGCCCAGCAGAAGTTTTGACCGTTCCAAACCAATATGATTCAGTCCATACATATCTCGGTCGAACCCACACTCTCTCGTGCCGACGTCGACGAACCCAAACTGGCGCTGGTTAGTCTGGACTTGCTCATGCGCAGATATCCACTTCCGCCTTAAACCGACTCAAAGCACTGCCCGTGTGAACGCGAAATACTTTCAAACTAAATCGATTCATATGATTCGCCTTATCTAAATCGCTTTACATTTGCCCGTGTGAACATGCCTTTAGTTGCAGTTTTAGTATTAGTATCATTGTTACTTTAAATTTTTTTATTATTATTATTATTATCTGAGACACCATGCATTTACATACCGTTGGGTTCTTCAGGAGAGTAAAGATCCACACCAGTCGAAACAGCACAGGTACCATAACTGTCCAAAACATAGACAACACTAAAACACAATTAAATGTACATTCAGTACAGCACTGGACATGGTGGCCGAATCGGTAGAGCGCAGGCTTCCCGTGCGGAAGGTCAGGAGATCCATTCCCGGTCAATGACTTACAAAATTGGTACTTGTTGCTTCTTAGCTTGGCGCTCAGCATTATTAGGATAGGGCAAGGACTGGTGTGCTCTGTGTCAGGATAATTTCACTGGGTGGGATATCAGGTCATGATGCCGGCAGCCTGGTCTTCCAGTGGGGTGGCACAATAAAGGTGATCTGAGTGCACACTGTCACAAGTCGGTACCCATCCTGATATGACCTTAGATGTTGCCAGGATATAAAACTCCAACAACCAACCAACATTCAGTAGGCTTACTAACTGGTTAGGTCCCACACTGGCCGTCCCCTTCTCCACCCTATCTTTTACCCCCTTTCGTGCCCCTCATCAACCCCACCCCCACATGAGGAACCGATAACCTATCAGAATTAGATAACTGAGAAATGACTAATCCCGACATGTATGAATGACTTCCAGACCAGTACACAACTGGACCCCTCCACAACACCTTGATATAATTAGCATCGTTATGTTTATAATATATGCATAAAAGACATCCAGGCACGTATGGAGAACAAAGGATATGTAAATGAGATGACGTCATAGACAAAGGGTGCTGGCAGTTCAGGACCCTGGATGGTGAATAAAGCATTCAGTATCCAGAAGTCAAAGTACGACATCTGAACACTTGATATGTGGATGTATACTGTGTGGTGATTTTGAAACATTTCATGTTTCAGAAATACTTTGATGGGGGGATGTAATATATACTAATGAGATGCATAATGTTCCAGGCATTGAGAGAGAACAAAGGAGTATGTTAATGAGATGACGTCATGGAAAGTTTAGCCGGCGGTTCAGTGAGCCCTGGACGGTGAATAAAGCATTCAGTATCCAGAAGTCAAAGTGTTCAGACGTTGTACTTTCACACGCTGTATGCGGTATGCAGTATGCTTTAAGCTAAGATTCCATATACGCGGTATGCGGCATGTGAATGCGAATGTGGTATATGTGCCATAGATATATGCCAACCCCCAATAGCCGGTGTTTACTTTTTGTTTTGTGGGGTCGTTAAACAAACAAACACACCAAAAAAGATACCCATGGCATTTTGGGGGTTTTTTGGTCAAAATTTGTGAAGGAAGATCAAAGTTACTGTTGTTTTCTATGGCAAACGCAGCAGTATTCGCATTTGCACCAATCGGTCCATGGGTCCATCCATTTGCCGCATTCGCATTCGCATTCACATTCGCATTCGCATTCGGAGGTATGGAAGCACTACTATGCCTTTACATGCTTTTCGATTTTTTGCTGCATTCGCATACCGCATATACCGTGTATATGGAACCTAAAGCTAAGATTCATTATATGCAGTATACGAATGTGGTATATGCGTAATAGATATATGCCAACCCCCAATAGCCGATGTTTACTGTTTGTGCTGGGATATGGTTAAACAAAAAAAGAAAAAAAAGTTACCCATAAAAAAATTTGGGGTTTTTCCTCCAAATTTGTGAAGGAAGATCAAAGTTACTATTGTTTTCTATGCCAAACGCAGCAGTATTCGCATTCGCACCGATCGGTACATGGGTCAATCCATTTGCCGCATTCGCATTCGCATTCGCATTCGCATGCCGCATACCGCGTATAAGGAATCTTAGCTTTAGCTTTACATGATACCACGATAACTATACTTGAAGTTGACAGTCACATTGTAGAATGGGAAAATCACCATGCAAGGGTCACCCAATCTTCGTGAAAATTGGCCAATAGATAGAAAACAGGTATGTAAAGATGAGTCTGGTAGTTTAAAAATAAATACCCTCAAATTTGAGTGATTTCGAGAGGTATTGGTCAACGAAAAAGTATTCACATTACTTTTCATACAACGGCGCCTCGCAGATGCGTACGTGGCCTCGGTATGGTTTCAACATGGCCACAGGTGGTTCCACTTTGAACACTAGGTGGCAGCACTTTTCCACTGACGTGACATGTCCAGTTATCAAAGGTTGCCAACAATGTTATGCCAAAAAAAACAGTTTGTCTTCATTTAAGGTGAGTTCTTACGAAATTCTTCAATGGCATTGATAGTGTTTTATCCATATAACATACATTTGCTATGAATTGTGCTCGTTGTAAATGCATCAAGATATTTGAGTGGAATTTTAAAAGCTAGTGTGTTGACCATTTACGGGAACTCCCCAATTATCATTCATTCAACCATGCCCTAGGCTAAGGCTAAGGATAAGCCTAAGGCTATGCTATTACTTTACGTCCTTAATACTTTACGAAATCATTATAATTTCAAGAAACCCACGCGTGCCTCATCTTTGTTAGTTTAGTCTGGTGTAATTGTAGCAACATTCTGCCAAGGAACAAGTTGACCGTTGCACGTTGTTGAATCCATAATTATCATATAATTAATAATATGAATAAGCAATGCTTAGGACCGACCCCTGATATAACTACAGCAAAGTATTTTATGATTGCGCATGTATTTCTTGACTCCACTTGCGGTGTTCGATTTGAAATTCTAGCAACTCGGGTGATCCGAGTCACGGTCGTTCTTTCCGTGGAATAAACTAATATGAATAAGCAATGCTTAGGACCGACACCCAATATGATATAACAGCAAAGTATTTTATGATGGCGCGTGTATTTTTGTACTCCACTCGCGGTGTTCGATTTCAAATTCTAGCAACTCGGGTGACCCGAGTCGCGGTCGCGATAATCGAATACGGCCGTCGTTTCCGTGGAATAAACTATTAATATTGCATTTGTGCATCCATGTTTATTCCAAATTGTTCTTTATTTCTTTTAATTTTGAATAAAATCGAAGTTTTCACTGCGCGTATTGCCAAATTCTATGGCAGCAGACATTTGTTTTGATATATTATTAACCAATCGCTGACCCCGAATACCGTCAATTGGGCCTATGGACTTAATGCCTTGACAGCCTCGCTGCAGAGTAGCATGGAGGAACACGTAGACTGGTCCCGGTGACATCATCAGACCATATATGGAAGATTTATAGGGAGGGACCAGTGTAGTTCCTCGATTCAGCGTGCGCTACTCTGCGGCGGTGCATTGTCAAGGTATTAAACCCATAGCCCCCATAGGCTATTATTAACCAATCGCTGTCGTCGACCCTGTGTGCTGCGTAGCAAAGCTCGACGAGCGATTTCCGTTTCCGTTTTGCTGGATTTTGATTATTCTGTTATTCAGCACGAGTTACAAATGGCAGCGCCCATAGAGGGCTATTTCTGTTTCCGTTTGCTGGATTTTGGTGAATTCTTTTCCCAACCCTATGAATACAGGTATTGTTTATGCATATATGTACACATGTTAGTCCTTAGCCTCCCTGTGGGTGGGTTGGTATTAATATTTCATTTGTGCATCCATGATTATGTCAAATTGTTCTTTATTTCTTTTAATTTTGAATAAAATCAAAGTTTTGAACTGCGCATATTGGCAAATTCTATGAAAGCGGGCATTTGTTTTGATATATTATTAACCAATCGCTGACTAGTTCAGTTGATATGCAGAGTAGCACGGAGGAACACATACACTGGTCCCAGTGATGTCATCGCACCATATATGGAAGGTCTGTCGTGAGGGACCAGTGTAGTTGTTCTGCAACTTGGCTTGTGCTACTCTGCGGCGCCAGATCATTAAGCCGTTAGGCCAATCGCTGTCGCCCACCCTGCTTGCTGCGTAGTGTAGTTCAACGATCTATTTCCGTTTCCGTTTGCTGGATTTTGATTTCTCGATTATTCAACACGAGTTTACAAATGGCGGCGCCCATAGAGGGCTGTTTCCGTTTGCTGGATTTTGGTTATTCGTATTGTTTATGCATATATGTACACCTGTTAGTCCTTAGCCTCCCCAGTGTGTGGGTCGGTATGAATAAGCAATGCTTAGGTCCGACCCCCCTTGGCCTTGGTGCTTGTATTCAATTAAGCAACTCGGGTCACCAGAGCCATATCTTGGCATGCGCAGAATCTACAACCTCGGGTTGCATAAACAAATACGCTCGGGGTGGCAAAAAATGGTGGCTTAACCCATATAACTACAGCAAAATAGGATTTAAAGTATTTTATGATTGCACATGCATTTTTCGACTCCACTCAATGTTCGATTTGAAATTCTAGCAGGTCATAAACTATTATTACCCAATCGCTGTCGTCCACCCTGTTTGCTGCGTAGCAAAGCTCGACGAGTGATTTCTATTTCCGTTTGCTGGATTTGAATTATTCTATTATTTAACACGAGTTTACAAATGGCGGTGATGTGTGACTCGTCTTGGCCGACTTACACAATTTCCCCCAATCGCTACATGGCACAATTCGATTTCACGCACATCAGATATTGTCTATAGCCGTGTTCACACGGGCAAAATGTGAGGTGAATCAGGCAAATCGAATCAGGTGAGGCGAATTAGCGGCCCGTTCACACGGGCAGTACTTCGGCCGGAAATCGAATGCTGCGCATGAGCAAGTCCAGACTAACCAGCGCCATTTTGGGTTCGATGATGCTGGCACCAGAGAGTGTGGGTTCGACCTAGATATGTAATGACTGAATCGTATTGGTTTGGAACGGTCAAAACTTCTGCTGGGCAGTGAAACCCTACAAATAAATGCTGAAAAAAAAATCTGTGCATAGATAGCGGTTTTATTAATTAAATTATATAATATGCGCTTTTGATCGACCGGAAAGTCAACAAACTAAGGTCTCGACTGCGCATGCGCGCTACGTCCTTAATCCGCATCAAATAAGTCAGATGCGTTCACACGGGCGATATAAGTCGAATCATATAATTCGCTTCATATAAACCACCTCCTTAGGTGGTTTATAAATTCCGCATTATATGATTCGAATCAGCCCTAAATCGACTCAGATGCGCATTCACACGCCAAATGTGAGCCGAACTAGGCAAGTCGATTCATATGATTCGAATTAACTGCCCCGTGTGAACAGGGCTTATGAAGTTGTGTCTATGGAATCATTCTCACAGACACACAGCTATTTTGATATGCCATCTGCATATCTGTATTCTATAGGCATAGAGAAAAAATGCCCACATGTAGGATATATGATGTGCGATACATGTGTCACATCTGCACATTCCATAGGCGCGATAAACGATAGGTGAAATACACCGCATGTATAGAGGTAGAGTCCTGGTCACACATAGTCTGGATCCATATCCAGTTCATCATACATACACCTACCAGAGGTTACATAGTGTTTGTCTACTTCTCCGCTCCCATTTCTCACGCTTCCAATCCACACACCCACCCATACCCCCACCCACACACCCACCCACACCCACACACAAACACACCCCACCCACACCCACACCGCCACACCCACACACACGGCGGTGCCCATATAGAGCTATTTACGTTTCCGTTTGCTGGATTTTGGTGTCAAAATGTATGGCACTGTCATACTCTATGAGTCTGGGTTTTGTTTATGTATATATGTACACATGTTAGTCCTTAGCCTCCTGCTTGGGGTGTCGGTATAATAGTAAATAGAAGGCAAGTTTTAAGTAGTATTTTCCTAGATCTAAAACTACTATTGTCTAGATCTAAAGTTACTATGATGTAGGAGTATTATTCAGTTAAATGATAATTTAAAATAAATAATTTAATACGCATATAGCATGGTGCACTAGACTTTATTGATGGTATGTCTGTAACGTGCAGTCATTGAAGCCTCGCGTGGCCACTAAAAATTAATTTTTTACGCGACTACTTTCGTCTTTTCTTCAACCTTGACACGGAGGGGTGAGCGTAGTAAAACACTACTCGGTTTTTTTACCGATGTTGGCGACCTGTGTTTGCGCTCCCGAGGTGGTGGGGACCGTTCGGCCTGCTGTGGCTCTGGGAGCCGGTCGGCCTGCTGCCGTATAGACAGCTGCATGGCCTCAAGTTGCATCGCGATGAGGTCCTGGATGCGTTCCTCCATTTCTTGCAGGTGTTGGTCATCCTCTGGCTGTTGGGGTTGGCTGTTTTGAGGTGTCTGGGTCTGTGGGGCCCATTGGCCCGGCTCTGGATAGGAGTCATCAGAGTCAGTGTCCATGGCTGTTCCACTTGATGATTCTTGTGTCGGCCGCTGGTTTGCGGTGCTTGTAGTGGCCATTGGGGTGTTGCTGGTCCCCCCGTGGGACTCCGGGGCATGGTGTAGCTGTATGGGCAGAGTGGTGGAGGCTCCTGCCGGTGGCCGTGTCTTGGCTCGCCGTCTGCGCCCCTCTTCTTTGTTGCTGACCCTTGTCGCTGCATCTCCGGTGTGTTTGTTTAAAATTGGAGGAGGGAAGTGGTCAGTGCGAGAATTTGAAGACGACTGACCAGC
Source organism: Branchipolynoe longqiensis (assembly GCA_030323885.1). Taxonomy (NCBI): domain Eukaryota; kingdom Metazoa; phylum Annelida; class Polychaeta; order Phyllodocida; family Polynoidae; genus Branchipolynoe; species Branchipolynoe longqiensis. The sequence continues at coordinate 47,736,315 of CM059196.1, read as the reverse complement.
TTTGATGGCGCCAGGATAGGGGAAGGAGAGGCCCCCCTCCTTGTCGTGCTTTGGTCCCCCGTCCACCCACCCCCGCCACCGCGGCGGTGGCAGGAGCCTCGTGTCCAGCAATGACACCGAATGAGGGAAATCGCTCATTCAAGACAATACACAGACGATTTTTTTTATAAGCAATAAAACTATTGGTAAAAGTCCAACTGGGGACCGAATTTCTGTAGTAATGCTTATAGTAATATAGATCTTTTAAAAAGGGTAGTAAAAGGAAAGGAAATTCATCGGTTCCATGGCGTCACCATACCGTAAGTGGCAGACCACCAAACCCTCAGCCTCGGTTTCTCTCCCCCCCCCCCAGCCCCCACTTGTTGCTGTTCCTCTGTTATCTCCAGTCAACCATATACGATGACAGAGACAGCCCAGGTAAAAATGTAAAATTTAAGACCTAAATGCACTGGGATTGGTCCCACTGCTTCGCTGGTCACAGATGGTCCAGTGTATTATTAACAACCCCACCCCAACAACATAATTCATAAACTCACATAACTAGCTACATTAGAGTTACACTAGAGTTTTCCTAACAAACCAACATTTATATACCGCTTTCCTAACTGCAACTGAACATTCAAACTTAGTACAAATTTACCAACTGAATACAGAAGATAACTTCTGCTTACATTTTAAATACTATGTAAATACTTGCATTGATCTGACTAATATTGATCTGGTTATATGACACTACTGTACCATATTGTTAGGGAACTTTTGGGTTTTAGAATTTCATTGTGTTACATGGTGCAAATTGTCTATTCAACAGGTATTGTACACCTTATTCTATATACCTTTTGTGTAAATAACCCTGAATTGAAAAATGGCTGGAAGACCAGTGCTTCGGCACTGACAAAAGATTTATTCAGCAGAATAAACATATTTACCAAAAAACAAAAAAAAATGTAATAACATGAAAACCGTCTTGTAAAACCATTAGTAGTCCAATAATATGACTGACTAGAATGCTTACTCAGTAGATGAATAAGTATATTGATAATATGCAGTACCGGTAATACCCTGAATGTAACACACACAAAATATATATATAACAAAACAACAACAACAATTTATACAAATATATATAACGGTTGCTCAGTATCAGGATAATGTGAATGAGTGGGATATTGGACTGGTGCTTATGGTCAGGGTTTCCCAGTGATTCCCATGAGCGTGCACTGGCACACATTGGGACCTACTATGATATAACTTTGGATGGTGCTAGGGCAAAAATCCAAACAAACACCACACACTAACACACCACACTCATCTACAGCAACACACCACTCACCTACAGTAACACACCACACTTACCTCGAGTAACACACTACACTAACCTACAGCAACACACCACACTCACCTACAGTAACACACCACACTCATCTACAGTAACACACTGCACTAACCTACAGCAACACACCACACTCACCTACAGCAACACACCACACTCACCTACAGTAACACACTACACTCACCTACAGTAACACACGACACTCACCTACAGTGACACATGACACTCACCCATTGTAACACACTACACTCACCTACAGCAACACACCACACTCACCTACAGTAACACACTACACTCACCTACAGTAACACACTATACTCACCTACAGTAACACACGACACTAACCTACAGCAACACACAACACTCACCTACAGCAACACACCACACTTACCTATACCAACACAGCACACTCACCTACAGTAACACACTACACTCACCTAGAGTAACACACGACACTAACCTACAGCAACACACAACACTCACCTACAGTAACACACCTCACTCACCTACAGTAACAGACTACACTAACCTACAGTAACACACCACACTCACCTCTATTAACACACACTCACTTACAACTACACACCACACTAACCTAAAGTAACACACTACACTCACCTACAGTAACACACCACACTCGCCTACAGTAGCACACTACACTCACCTACAGTAACACACTACATTAACCTACAGCACACCACACTCACCTACAATAACACACCACACTCACCTATTGTAACACACTACACTCACATACAGTAACACACTACACTCATCTACAGTAACACACCACTCACCTAAAGTAACATGCCACACTCACCTACAGTAACACACTGCATGCACCTACAGCAACACACCACACTCACCTACAGCACCACACCACACTCACCTACAGTAACACACCACACTCACCTATTGTAACACACTACACTCACATACAGTAACACACCACACTCATCTACCATAATACACCACACTCACGTACAGTAATATGCCACACTCACCTACAGTAACACACTGCATGCACCTACAGCAACTCACCACACTCATCTTCAGTAACACACCACTCACCTACAGTAACACACTGCACTCACTTACAGTAACACACTACACTCACCTATCTGACTGCATTTTTTTGTTTAAATCTTTTAAATTTTACCTTTCAGAACTAATCAAGTATGAGAAAATCAGGAGACATGGAAACTAATTGGAACGATGACAGTTCACCATTAGTGGACGACGAAAAGTGATGGATGGATTTGATGTTTGAATTAGCATCTGGAATTTTCTTTGAGAAAGGACAAATGTGTTTCGTGTTTTGAATCACAATTAAGGACTGTCATGTGGTAAATTGCAGTCTAATATGCATTGTGCTATGGAATCATAAGGCTACCAACTAACAGCTCTAAAATCGATCCACGCGCGCCTTGAGCCAACAACCTTCTCTTCTTATATATTCCTTATTTCTGTCCAGTAAAAATAATCCTAATCCCGTGTTGAAGTGTTTCCACAAATCAGGTCACTGAGGGTAGGAAGGACCCTTACAGAAAATCAGAACAAATAAAACATAATGTAAATCCATCATCGGCCCCAGTCCTGATGTGACCTTGGATGTTGCCAGGACGTAAAACTCCAACAAACAAACATCACTGTTGTGAGCGTGGTGGTGCGTGAGCACTTACAAATAACACATGTGTACGATTACTATGTGCAGCCTTTTATATATTTTTAATTTTGTTGTAAAATATATCTATCATTCATTATGGCCGAAGGGGAGGAGACGGCCTCTCGGGGTGACAGTTGATCCAAAATTGATGATAATAGACGATAGAGGTGATCCTTGTTGTCCACACATTGTCAATGTCAAAGATGGCACAGCTTAATGAGGATGCACATTCCCAGAATATGGTTGTTTATTTTGGTTTTCCTATCCAACTGCTTATTGTTGAGCCATTATTTGTTCCTCTTCTGCTTTTACAATAACAAAAAGTGATTGAGCAAAATTATCTTTGAATGATAAATGCTCTTTTGCTTCCATACTGTTTTTACCACACACAAGATAATCATGGTTGTGCAATTATTTCTGTGAGATAGTTGCTCTTCTGATTTTACCCCTGCCGTCTGGTCACACAATTATTTTTGTAAGACAGTGGCTGTCTTACCTTGACAACAACAATTTTGTGCAATTATTTATTTTCATGAATAGTTGAAAAGCTCTTTTCCAAAACGTGATAAGCGTCAATCCAAAAAATGAGTTTGCAATGCTAATGCCAAGTTTCTAGGTAATATTTTGGAAAAGAGCTCTTCACATATATAAATTACATGAAGAACTTTTCCAAAACACGATGTATGAACTTGGTATTGGCATTGCAAACCCATTTTGGGGGTTGGCGCTTATCACGTTTTGGAAAAGAGCTCTTCAGTTGCTCTTCTGCTTTTACCTCCCAAAAAATGTGGTTGCACAGTTAGTTTTGTGAGATAGTTGCTCTTCTGCTTTTACTAAATAAAATGTGCAATTATTCTGAAACTGGCTGTTTTGCTTTTTCAAAAGAAATGTGGTAGCACAATTATTTTTGTTAGTTGTTTTTCTACTTTTACAACAAACTGTGTTCACGCAATTATTTTGGTTCGACAATTGCTCTTGTGCATCCACATTGATTTTACGAAATGTATGAAAAGATAGATACAGTAGTCCCCTTCTTAAACTACCACCCCTACTACAGAGAGAATGTGGTCGCATAAAGGAGGTGGTCGCTGGTGAGAGGGTTAGGCTGAGAGGGAGTGACACATTTAAATATCACCTAATCATACTTGTTCGTCTAAAAATAACATATTAAGTAATCAAAACATCACATAATCACACTGGTTTTAAAACAATGGTCTCATAAACGGGGGGAAAGGGTGGTCGTTGGTCACGTTAGGTGGGTAATTTGTAATTAAAATTGGTTGCATTGGAATTGTGGTCATATATGGCGGGTGGTCATTGTTCAGGGTGGTCGTTTAAGAGGGTAACCACTGTGTTGTTTAAAAAATAATGTGATTAAGCTTTGTTAAGAGCGTTGATATACGATGCAAGCATTCGTTTCCGGTTTGATGCCCTTGTTGTTCTGCTCAATCAGACATTATGTTCATGTGAACAATTTAACAGATTCAATAGACCATACACCTAATTCAGGCAGAAATCCAAGGAAATGAGCAAGCTGGTTAAAGCTGCATAGTCCGTTGAAAGCATAACATTTTCTAAACAAAAATACTCACCTATATTTGAACCTTCATGTCTAACTTTAAGCCCCGTTCACACACGGGCCTTAAGTCGCCTCAACTAGTTCACTTCATCTAAGTCGACTCAGATCGCGCGTGTGAACACTCCCGAATTAGGGCTGGGTCGACTCAACTAGTTCGCCTCAAGTAAACCGCTTCGCGAGGTATATTAGATGAGGCAAACTAGATTGAGTCAGCCTAAGTGGCATGTGTGAACGCAACTGGTTTAGTTAAGGCGACTTAAGCACATGGATGGAGACTGCTTCCTAACAGGTAGTTGCTTTCATAGTGGTTAGAACACATGTTTGGACCGACCCATTTGTTCATATATGGAGACTGCTTCCTAACAGCTAGTTGCTTTTCATAGTGGTTGGAGCACATGTTTGGACCATCCTACTCTTCCCATCTCTTCATTAGGTATGTTTGTATGGATACCCATCCTGATATGACCTTAGATGTTGCTAGGATGTAAAACAACAAACATCGATCTGAGCCGGTTTAACAGGTGTGTCTGAACACAATACACTTTGAAAACTCTGTATGTGTGAACGCCCCGCAAGTTCGACTCATGTAGTTCGCCTCATCTAAGTCGGCTTTAGATACTGGTGCACTTATTATGCGTTTGTTGCTGCATAGAAGGGACACTAAGTCAATTTAATAGAATCTGTTGTTACTGCTGAAGCATATGAAGTCAGAATTTCGACGCGCATGCCAAAATTTATTTAACATCTGTTCACCTGAAATTTATCCAAAGTTAACCATTTATAATCAAAGTTGCTTCAAACTAAAATAAGGTCGATTATAGCAATCAACCTAATGAATTTATCTCGAAAAATGGCAGAAACTCAAAACCATCGGACTATGCAACTCTAAGTTCTGAACAGTGTACCGTGCCTGATTCCTCATTCTGAGACCCTATATTCTTTATTCAAATCTAAATAACAAAATGAATGGGACTAGCATCTTAACAAGTTGCATAATATTACCTGATTTGTTGAAGAACAGCCACATAGTATTACTGAGTGTCAACAGGACCAAGTGGTCCTCACCCACTGCTGCATTGGCCACTATTGGATGACTTGTGCCTTTAACTTACAGATCCTCTTCTGGCTGATCTAGGCCTTACTGGGCCTCTAATGCCAGCTCATTATGGCAAAAGACAACTATTTCTTTGCACACATATGGAGGTTGACGGTGGCCTGAAGTCATATAATTGTGGGTGTCCTCTCCAATATCTATCCAGCCTTCTCTCAAATGCTTCTGCCATTGGTGCTTCAACCACTTGGGCTGAGAGACTGTTCCATGGATCTGTCACGCGAAAGAAAAATGAGTGTTTCCTGACTTAAAGTCTGGGCCTCTCTTTGAAAATCTTATACCACTGGCCTTTGGTGTTACTGTTTATTCTGAGGTTGAACAAACCTGTTGTGACCTCACTGCCATAGACTCCAGTAATAATCTTATATCAATCTCTATCATATCTCCCCTGAGACGATGATATGACAATACTGGTACCTAAAAGAATGGCCCACACATTCTCATAGAATGCTTAGATTTCAGTGCCTTGAGCCAACAATTTGTTGAAGGTAAATAATATGTCAGACTTCCAATACCAGTGTCAAGCATGAACAAATTATTGAGCTCCTATGGACAACTGGACTGTATTGCTTGCCCCTTGTAATTTTCGCTATGTCTTGTGACTTGAAGTTTGCTGTCATTTAATACAAATTTGAGAATTCTGTGTAAAATGGAAGGTAAACATAAATGTAATGCATGTATTTCTCTGAAACCAAAGTAACAATAAATTCTCCTGACTTTTCACCATGAATATTGCATTTGTTTCCGATGTCTAATTATTGTCGTGGGGGTGATGAAAAGGCGAAATATTGTGCCTAGAGCAGGACTCGAACCCACATCTCTGCATTCCGGGCCAGTGTGCTAATTATTACACCACCTAGGTTACTTGCCTGAGAGGTCAGTGCAGACTACTACACTTGTCACCCTGGAATTGTAAATATTTTAATGCTTACAATTACATACATACAGGCAATGCATTAACACATACATACACAGGGTAGGTTCAACAACCATACAGCAGTTAGCTTTACAGGATCATGGTCACGGCAACCAGTGTTGTGGGGGTGATGACTACATTATCTATTATTTCGTTATCAGACCTGCAAATATTTCATTTTAAGACAACAAAAAACAAATTGCATGAAAATCATAGGTCCATATCACTTACCTTTATCAGCATTTATTTATTTAAAATTCCATAGTGCACACTAGTCAGACGTACATGCACACACATAAAACCAAAAGGTAACATCACAATCCTTACTGGGGAAAATGTACATAACCAACTATGGCATAAAAACATAGATTAGAATGGCCTGACAAAAGAAATTAGAAAAATTATTTGAATGAATAGTCGCAAATTTTTACCATATCCGGAAAAGATTCACACGTAGAAATCTAAATAAACTTGACAGATTTCCGCAGTTTTTGCAGGAACCACTTTCATCCTTCTGTAAGGAGTCATCCAAAGTCTTCACCATTTTCACGGTCGCACAAACAGTAATTAATACGTTTCAAGAGCCCCCCCCCCCCCACCCCCATTCCACAAAATAGTACACTATTTGTTACAAAACACGATATAGCTTGTCATATCAACATTTTATTCAACCATGAATAGTATCTATATCAAACACTAACCCTTTTCAAGGTAGCCCAAGAATGGCCGAAATAGTGGGTTCGAGTTCCACTCTAGAGATGATATTTCCCTTCGTTTGCAATCCACTCCCCTACCCCCACCTCCCCATCACACTGGTTCCGTGACCAGGCCAATGTACAAACTACACACTGCATGATTGATGACCATGCCCTGTGTATATAATGGAAGTGCACTACTTGGATGTTTCTGCGGTTCAGGTGTTTTTAAAATTTTGTTTGTTTTCTCTCTTGCTTCATATCACCCATCTCATCTTCCATAAAATTAACAAATCACTCAATTTGATATGTAAATAGTTCTAAGCACCATCTGGGCTGGATTGTAGGGCATCACGATTCAGGTTGCATAAGTGACCTTGATGCTCTACAATTCCATGTATTAGCTTTGTTTTGCCCTCAATAAAAAAATATTTTAAAAAGTGAGAGTAGGAGAATTACAATTCTATTGACCTGTCCCTTTCTGAAACAAGCACTTGCATAGATTTGACTCTATAACTAAGATACTGGTGCACATATGCAAAATGCATCGCTGTCTAGAAGGACAAGTTCCCAATAGACGTGCACTGCGCGAGTCCAGACACATGGATGCGCGTCTATTCAAAGTTAAAGAATTTCATGTATTTGTTGTTGTCGTGCCTCTGAAATAAAGTGAGATTGTCTTATTTTATGTGCATTCAGTCTGAAAATGATGGTAAAATTTTATTTGTTTTTGTCGTACCTCTGAAATATAATGGGATTCTCTTATTATATGTGCATTCAGTCTGAATATGATGGTAAATTTGTGCGCGCTTTCAATCTTGAAATGGGGTGTGTGCTTCTATTGGGTAGCGTGCTTCTATTGGGGAATGGTACATCAATTTAATAGAATACTGTAAGACTATGATATCCCGCATTTCGATGTGCACACCAAATCTATTTAGAATGTTTTCAATTCAAATATCTCAGAAGTTAGCCAAGTAGGTACATTATAACAATCAATTTAATATATTTATCTCAGAAAAATGACAGAAACTCAAATCCATTGGATTACGCAACTCTAAGATGTTAACCAAATCGGCATCTTGATTGAGGCTGTTGGGAGCTAGTTGTCCATAGTGTGGGATGCTGCCTGTTGTGTGGGATGCCAGCATCCCGCTGTGTGGGATGCTGTGGAATGTGGGAGTCACTGTGCCATGAAGTACTGGTGACAAACAATGTAGGACTGTAGGCCTCCTACATCAAACCGACCAGAGATCTCAGTCGCAAATACAGGCATCCTGCAAAGGTACACAATAGATCTGAGTATTCAGATGTGGCATATATGGAACATCACAACACCAACCCCGAACAGGGCCCCTTTCGCGACTGTACAAAGTATTTTACTGCTCCCTGCTAACTACTAGTTTGGGGGGATTTTTGGGGGTACATTAGTTGATTAAGCAGGGAAAATTTAAAACACAGAAAATTGGTCCTCATTCCACTGATCCTTGTCCTCCTAGTAATGCTGAATGCTAGGCGAGGTAGCGACAAGTATCAATTTTTAAGTCATTGGGTTGACTTGGACAGGGTTTGAACCCGGGCATTTGAGTTCCATGACCTACCAAAACGGGAGGTGGGCGCTCTACTCATTCGGCCATCCCGTATGGTTTAGCTGATGCTACTTTGAAATTTAGGCAAGTTCTAACTGAATGTTTTGACATTTCACAATCTCTGGAAACAGAGCTGGGACAAGAAACAATACCAATACTGGATTCAATTTGACATTCTACCTACAAATAAAATCAACAGTGCGCTGCCAAAGTAAAGAGTTGGCACATGAATACAAAATAAATAGAAGTTCTTAATTTTATTCTCAAATTATTCTGGAATGGTGTATTTTCTGAGTAACAGCTACTTTGACGGTGACTTATGTGGCAGTTGTTTAAGAATTATGGCAATGGCGAAGGAATTCAAAAGGGCCAATATATTCTTTAAAGTTAAGTAACCAGTTGTTTTTTAATTACCACAAATTTTGTATTGCTAAGTAATACAAAAACAATTCAATAATATCGTGATGTGATAATAGGAGCTGAAGAACTTACCACAGATACAGATAAACTAGGAAGTTACCAATTGTGTCACGTGATTTCTGTTGGGCGATAATAGAAGTTGGAATTACTGAGGATATCAGTAAGTTAGGAAGTTGCCGGATGGGTCACATGACTTCAGATGAGAGATGATAGGAGTTGATGGACCTACCGTGGATATAGGTACGCTATGAAGTTGCCAGATGCATCACGTGACTTCAGTGGCTCGTCCTGCACGCAATGGTCACGTGTTACCATTATGAACAAGACCTAGCCTGGCGGTCAGCATTAATAATTAATTTAATAGGATAAGGCAATCACTGGTTTTATTCAGTATCAGGATAATGTGACTTAATGAAGGATCAGGTCATGAGTCAACGGCCCGGTCTTCCAGTGGGGCAGCACTATAAAGTCACCATGAGTGCACACTGTTGCAAGCGCGCCATCACATAGTAGGGCCTAATGCTGAGCACCAAGCTAGGTTACAAAAAGTATATACAGTTTGCAACAGTGTGCACTCATGGCGACTTTATAGTGCTGCCCCACTGGAAGACCGGGCCATTGACACATGACCTGGTCCTTCAGTAAGTCACATTATCCTGATACTGAACAAAACCAGTGATTGCCTTATCCTATTAAATTAATTATTAATGCTGACCGCCAGGCTAGGTAGCGACAAGTATCAATTTTGGAAGTCATTAGTTTGACTTGGCCAGAGTTCGAAACCACAACCTCCCACACACGAGAAGCCAGCCAGCGCTTTTCCAGATTCGATCATCTCATCTAGTACAGGACTTATTAAATAGACTGCTGTGCAGCAATAAATGCTTAATGAGTACACCAGTATCTAAGTAGGATCAAATCTAGGTAAGTGCTTTTGTTCTGAAAGTGTCATGCTTTTCATTGGACTAAGTCAGCCACAGCATAACACACACAAAATAATAATACACGTCAGTCCGATATCAGTTTTATCAAATTGGACACATCAACATAGAGAATGTGTTCTCGACACTAGTTCAATTCTTAATAGTTAAATGCTTAACTTAAAGTTGCATAGTCCGATGGTTTGAATTTCTGTATTATTTCTGAGATAAATATATTAGATCGATTACTAGTATTTACATTACATTAGTTCAAAGTTATTTTAATTTTAAATGGTAAACTTTTGAGATATTTTGAGTGCAAACATGGAAAATTAGTTTTGGCAAGCTTGCCAAAACTCTGACACCATAGACTTCTGCAGTAACAGGTTTTGTTAAATTGACTCAGTATTCTACGCAGAAACAAATTCTTATTAAGTGCATCAGTATCTAAGTTAGATATGTAAAATCAAATATAGATAATTGGTTTGATTTTGATATTTCATCGGACTATGCAGCTTTAACTGCACCAGTACCTAAGTTAGATGTCTAGATAAGTGTCTTGGTTTCGAAAATTGGATGCTTTCATCGGAATATGCAGCTCTCAAATGGAATTAATCTAAGCTTACAATTTTTAATCTGTTCATAAATATTACTATATGTATATATAGTTAACATAATGCACAAACTGACAAGTATAAACCCAACACATACAGGTGTAAATGCAGTATCTACAGGTGGTAAATCCCTGATGTACTTACCTTCTTCTCTTCTAGGAACTGTTGCAGTAACGGGATGGCATGCCTCGACAGAATATAAAAACACGGACACTGAAATAGACATGAATAATCGATGTGAATAAAGTTTACTACGCACACATTTACAACTGTTCACTGTAGGACAGCACAAATATTTTCAGACCTCCCTACCCATACAATATTTGCAAATTTTGTACAATTTTAAGGCCGAAGTACACCAATACACAAAATTAAACTTCTGTATATAAATAAAAACTAGGAAAAAGAAAAAAATTTTAAGTACACAATTTTCTTTTACTGGAGTACCCAAATAGAAAATTTGGCAGAGGCAAGACCTGTCTACCCATATGATCATTGCGTATTGTCTACACAGTTTATAAGCTGGAGTATGCCGATACATAAAATTAAAGTTGTGCACGCCAAAGAAATTAAGAAAGAACACCTTTTTTTTAAAGTACACACTTTTTTCCAACTGGAATCCTCAAATGGGAAATTTGGAGAAGGTAAGACTGTACTTTGCATCGCCTTATCTGACTGGATATAGTCTGCTTCTGAATGTTTGACATTCAGTCAGAGTACAATGATCAAACATAGCAGAATGTGATAAAAGTTTATTTAAAAAAAAGACAAGCAAAGGCGTGCCTGGGAACTAAGCATCTCAAATCAGCCTGAGCACGAACATTCGATGGCTTATTGAAGACAATCCTCACCCGACCGCTGCTGAATGAACAAGTACCACTTAATGACACGAGCGCTGAGAGCTGGCCTATACAGAGCATCCGGTCTGTTAAAAACACAACTAATGCCAGCCTAACGCATGGTGTTGCATGCCTAAGCATCCACATCACATTATGGTCAATACAATAGACTACATCGCCATTCCAGCGGTGTGGTGCATTGTGGGATGCGTGGAAGAAAAACAAACCCACGGGAGGCACATGGCACATGCTAATACACTGGGTGCAGCTATGAAATGTGGTAGTTTCAGCTCATCTCAGCTCTTGTTTGAAACACAGAATACCAACTAAAATAAAATATATAATAAATTAAGATATTAATCTTTTATCCAGCATTGCATTTACATCAATATAATCAGCACATATTATGCCAGGTGCATTTAGATTTAGACAAATCTGGGCACTCAGACTAGTGTTAGAGCCATAGCCAATTAGTTTTACTTATTTTATTCATGTTTTTATTTATATCCTATGGTTAATGACATACGTAGAACTAGAAAATGAGCATGGTTAATCAGATATTGGTTATATATTTATCTGAAACAAGTCTCTGTTGACACATTTGGCATTTTAATATTTAGAACAAGAATTAATAATGGTGATGTGGATATCAGCCTAAAAGTGACTGAATGTTTTGTGTGGAATTGAATGTTTCTTAGCTCAAAATGTTTAACTATGGCTAGTTTTGTCTTAGATATATTCATCAGATCATTATATTGCATGTGTACATACATGTTTATGCCAAATTAAGTATTTCTATTAATTTTGAATAAAAATCGAAGTTTTGCCTTACGCGTATCGGCAAACTCGACGGCTGTACACATTTGCTTTGCTGCCAACGCCCTTTTCGGTGCATGCGCAGTCGGAACGGTGATCTCGTCTATACATTCAGCATTTGTTAGAACTAATGCCTGCTGTGTGTATATCATTGTTTGTCTGTACTACATACACCACCACATCATGCTATATTCGCATAACTAATGCCTGCTGTACATACACCATTGCCTGGGTGCTAGAATACAAAATCATGGTTTATTCGCATAGTGTCTGTTCTATGATGACTAAAGCCTGCTGTAGATATATCGCTGTCTGTGTGTGCTACAACACTACATCATAGTTTATTCATATATTGTGTCTGTTCTGTGATAACTAATGCCTGCTGTACATATATAGTTGTCTGTCTGCTACAACACAAAATCACGGTTTACACACATGGCGTCTGTTCTGTGATAACTAATGCCTGTTGTACATATATCGTTGTTTTTGTTGTTACATTTGTTGAAAAAACGGGATATTTCAATCACAGACAATTGGTCTTCCTGATCCCACTGCTCCTTGCCCTATTCTAGTAATCCTGAAAGCCAGGCTATGTAGCGACAAGTACCAAATTCAAAGTTATTGGTTTGACTCGGCCGGGGTTCAATCCCAAAGTTCGAATATCATGACCTGCCACACAGGAAGCAGGTGCTCAACACATTCGGTTATCCCATCTGGTTCCTGGTCATGTTAGCACATATCCAGAATGAATATTAATCGTGTTGTAACGCGCCTCTTTTCTGGACGTGGTTTGTTCGGGCTGTGGCTTCTCCAGGAAGGCTGTCACTTTGCCTTGAGTGTCCGTCTCCAGAATGCCATACTTGTGGACCTCTGTGTGTAAGAGAAACAAGCAGCTGCCTTTATCTTCCAATTTTCAGGGGTTACAATTTTGTTAAATTATTTGTTTGATACATTAATTGATTAAGCAGGGGAAATTCCAATCGCGGACAATTGGGCTTCTTCATTCTACTGTTCCTTGCTCTATCCTAATAATGCCTAATGCTGGACTAGGCATACATTTCTAAGTCATTAGTTTGACTTAGCAAGGGATTCGAATACCATGGCCTACCAAAACAGGAGATATATGCTCAACTCATTTAGCCATCCCATTTGATTCTTAGCAATTAAAGTTACATAATGCGATAAAAGCATTAAATTGTTTAAACCAAAGCACTGGCCTACATTTTCTCCAACATATCCAATTTAGATACTAGGGCATGCATTAGAAATGCATAGCAGTTTTGTGCTCCTGTGATGTAGTATCAATACACTCGAAAATGGGTTACCAAAAGTAATGTCCAGCATTTCAATGTGTACACCTAAGGGGGCTTCCAAAGTTTTCAATATTTTCACGGTAGTACAAAGCATGCCACTTTTCCAGACCCTCCCTCTCCCCCCAAAGTAGTACACATCAATATTTTACTACAGAACATAAAGACAAGAATATAAACGTTTTAAATATTAACATTTTATTAAATGATAAAAGTCATACTTGACTGAGTCATACTTGACTGTACAGTTTGTACGACCATGACAATATTGAAAACTTTGGATGGCACCTAAGTTACTTTGGCATATTTGCATTCCAAAGTGAACAGCTTCACTAAAAATTCAAACTAGTCATATCTACACACAATACCTTTTACAGACCTTCATCAGTGCAGGTCACATATAGCAGCATGCTCGCCAGTGGCTCCCTCTCGCGGAATGAATTGTACTTAGCAATTATGTCAGCAATGTTGAAGTCTTTATAGAACAAGGTATCCCTGTATGAAGAGAAAACAAAAATCAACATAGGTCGAAAGATAAGTTCAGTTGATCTAGGGTAGCTCAGGAGCTAAATGTTATGAAAGTCTTTTGATTGAAACAATGAGATAACACCGTTTATAATAATATATTATTATAATAACTTTAGAAGTATATAATGATCGTATATTAAAATTCAGAATAATAGTGGTGGTAGAGATGAAATATGTGAAATTATTTCAAGATAAATTAAAATAAATGTAACAAGGGTGTTTTTTTTCTATACTCAGGGATGAAAGTTATCACGAAGAAAAAACTCGGAAATCAATAAGGTGAGAGATAATACAGTCAAAACAATGACAGAGTCCTCTCTAAGCATAGATTGTAAACATTGGTCATATGCATAATGGAAATACTCTACTTGGATAGACTGGATGAAACCCAACTTCCACCTTTTTTCAATGGTACCCTGACAATGCTAAATCTATGAGAAAGTTGAACCCCACCCTGTACGGAGACATGGTTGAAGGCTTCAAATATGTCTAGCATTTTGTGGTAGGTAATTAATAGATGTGGAAAATACTCAAATAAATCCGTAGAATATTTTAGAAATAACACAAGTCGCAAATTACTAAAAATCGAGGAAATCTGAGAAATTGCGATCTTTCCTCCCTTTATGCTAGACATGACCTCAATGTCGGACAGACTACAATACCAACAGATCAAAAGGAGAAACACAGAAAATAGTATTAAAAAAGGAAGGGACGATTTGCATTTAATCAAGCACTACATTTTAATCTTGTTTTGCTCTCTCAAAGACTGAGAAGGCCCCTATATATTTATTCATCTTATTTTATTCTGGCAAACGATTTTCACAGCTGGACACTATTATGGGGCATCTCTGCCATTTGTAAACTCATTAAGTGGCAGAAAGTAAGCTCTTTATATGCTCAGTACGAACCCTGCAATGATCATGATGTCGTCGTCTGCGCCCAAATGCTTCACTCCAAAGTCCATACAAGCTATGGCTCCGCGCCTCGTCTGAGGGCCAATTTTAAATGAAATAGAAGAGTTGAAGTTGTCCACTTAGGGTCCAAATAGAAGAAGAGTTGAAGAAGTTGTCCACTTAGCGTCTACAAGCATATTCGTTGGTTGGTTGTTGGAGTTTTACATCCTGGTAACATCTAAGGTCATATCAGGATGGGGCAAGCAATAGATGTACTTCGAACTGTAGTTGTTCATCAACAAGCTTGTGATGGCCACTAGGTCACACAGCTCCTCTGACCGCCAACAATATTGCCCTGATCACCAGGTCACACAGATCCTCTGACGACAACACCATTGCCCTGATCACAAGGTTACACAGATCCTGTGATCACCGACAAAGTTGTCCTGATCACCAGGTTACACAGACCCTCTGATCACCGACAAAGGTGTCCTGATCACCAGGTCACACAGCGCCTTTGATCACCAACATGCTTGTACTGACCACCAGGTTGTGCTGCTCCTTTGATCACCAACAAGCCTGTATTGACCACCAGGTTGTGCTGCTCCTCTTATCACAAACAAGCCTGTATTGACCACCAGGTTGTGCTGCTCCTTTGATCACCAACAAGCTTGTACTGACAACCAGGTTGTGCTGCTCCTTTGATCACCAACAAGGTTGCATTGACCACCAGGTTGTGCTGCCCCTCTGATCACCAACAACGTTGCACTGACCACCAGGTTGTCCTACCCCTCTGAACACCAACAACGTTGCACTGACCACCAGGTTGTGCTACCCCTCTGATCACCAAGGTTGCACTGACCACCAGGTTGTGCTGCCCCTCTGATCACCAACAAGGTTGCACTGAACACCAGGTTGTGCTACCCCTCTGATCACCAACAAGGTTGCACTGACCGCCAGGTTGTGCTACCCCTCTGATCACCAACAAGGTTGCACTGAACACCAGGTTGTGCTGCCCCTCTGATCACCAACAAGGTTGCACTGACCGCCAGGTTGTGCTACCCCTCTGATCACCAACAAGGTTGCACTGAACACCAGGTTGTGCTACCCCTCTGATCACCAACAAGGTTGCACTGAACACCAGGTTGTTCTACCCCTCTGATCACCAACAAGGTTGCACTGACCGCCAGGTTGTGCTACCCCTCTGATCACCAACAAGGTTGCACTGACCGCCAGGTTGTGCTACCCCTCTGATCACCAACAAGGTTGCATTGACCACCAGGTTGTGCTGCCCCTCTGATCACCAACAAGGTTGCACTGAACACCAGGTTGTGCTACCCCTCTGATCACCAACAAGGTTGCACTGACCGCCAGGGTGTGCTGCCCCTCTGATCACCAACAAGGTTGCACTGACCACCAGGTTGTGCTACCCCTCTGAACACCAATAAGGTTGCACTGAACACCAGGTTGTGCTTCCCCTCTGATAACCAACAAGGTTGCACTGACCACCAGGTTGTGCTACCCCTCTGATCACCAACAAGGTTGTACTGACCACCAGATTGTGCTACCCCTCTGATCAGCAAGCTTTAGTCACTCTTTTGATTTTGCGTTAGCCACTAGACAACACTGCTCTCATACAATTTCAATTTCAATCATAGAACATATTTTTTATCTTCAGTTGCAATCCTGTATTTTAGGGTAGATGTCATTTAAGCTAAATTGATATATTCATGGGTATAAACAAATAAACCAGCGATGTGAATAAACAAGAAACTCTTAATTCCTAAAGATGGTACGTTTAGATTCTGACTGACAGTTAATGCTTAGTTCTTATCAACTCTATTTACTCAGCACACTATCAGTTAGTTCCCATACCTCATTGGACATGGCGCCTTCACAGGTAAGTTGAACTTGAGGCCAATCCTTGGCCCAGGTTTCAAAGGCAGTGTGGTTCTCTCCATTAGTCTGCAAGATAAACAGCTCGCAGAATTAACAGCTTTATTCTTGGATTATAGAAAAGGAACAGAGCGTTGGAACTTAATGCAACATAATTCGTGGTTAAGGATGGGTCAAATACTTGTAAAAAGTTCTAAGTTATCCAAGTTATAAAGGTGCCTTTACAAGGAGAAATTGGAGGACGGTTGTCTTGTAAGTACAACTAGTATATCTTGCCTTAACGTATTTAATTTCATCATAAATCTCAATTAAACCTAGTCTGCAGAGCATGCGGACTGTGCTGCTACCGAGAACATTGTCATAAGGACCTTCTCCACAGAGCATGCTGCACGCTACCCACAATGTAAATTCTTCCAATGGATGTCAGAGGGCGGGCTAGTGGTGGAAATGGTCTATTACAAAGATTTCCTCTGTGGTTGGTTGTTGGAGCTTTACGTCCTGACAACATCTAAGGTGATATCAGGACTGGTACCGACTTGTGAGGGTGCGCACTTATGGCTACTTTATAGTTACAGCAGTATCATGACCTGATATCCCACTCAGTCACATTATCCTGACACAAAGGCAACCAGTCCTTGCCCTCTTCTATTAATGCCAAGCGTCTGCCTAGGAAGCAACAAGTATAAATTTAGTAAGTCATTGGTTTGACCCCCACCGGGAATTGAACTCCCGACCTTCCGCACGTGAGCCTGCGCTCGATCGATTCGGCCACCGCGTCCGGTGTTCTCCTGTGAACCTACCACGACACAGAGAGCCTTAACATCAAGGACACTGCTAAGGTGTCGCACCCAATGCGAGGCGAGTGGACAGGATCCGACGGGCAGCAGTGGCTTGGGCACCCCGAGCAGGTCACCATAGCGACCTGACGTGTCCGCTTGCAGATCTCGTTCAAGTCTCGTCCCGAAGCCAGCACCGAGAAGAAGGGCTTTCATCCTGTTGCGGAAAAGCTAGCGTGTATAAGTATGGCTGCCTTCTAAGTTCTATATGTAGGTCTACCCAGATGCAGGGCTACCCTGTAGATGTAGTGCTATGCTGTAAATGTAGTGATGTCCTGCAGATGTACGGCTACCTGGTAAATATAACCAGACGGGATGGCCGAATGAGTTAAGAGCGTCTGTCTCCCGTGTTTGGTAGATCGTGGGTTCGAACCCTGGTCGAGTCAAACAAATGAAGCGACAAGTATCAATTTTTAAGTCATTGGTTTGACTCGACCAGGATTCGAACCCACAAGCTCATGGGTTCGGATGTCCCAGAACATCTTTATTTGTCTATATCTCCCTTAATTTTAAAGTTAGAATGCCCAAATAAAAAGTATAATAGCTGTCATGTACTTTGTCAAGTAATAGGATATATGCACTAATGTTCAATGGTGACTTTATAGGAGCTCAGTCCTAAGCTTATTCATATTACTGATGCTGCGCAAGCTAGTCCTTACACTATCCTACTAATATTGAATGTCGGTCTAGGTAGTGACATACGGAAAGATAGATGTGATATTACTGAGTATTACAGCATATGCCATGGTATAACTATAAGCTATAGCAATATAAATCAAGTGCTCATTTATCGCCCATGCTGCCATAGCCCATAGCCTACCGATGCACATTTGTTGAGTTATTGGATATTCACAATAAGTCTATCAACAACTAAAACATCAGGCATCATGTTTGACACGATACTAGTAGAATAGTTAAGTTAATCGATTAGAGTAATGTATACGTACGTGCAAAACACATTTTACTTTACACTAACAGTTTATGTTCGTCTGCTTGATGTTTACGCTTGTTCCTTACCCGTTGTAACGCTATCTTTTCTTTACCTTTTGTCAAACGATGGCGCCACCGGACGGTGTCAAAATATTCATTTTGCCGCACGTTGACACAATGTCCATGAGGTGGCGACACCATATCCTATGTGGCGGTTTTGCACGAGCGTCCACCCCATCCCCATCCCATGAGATAAACATGAGATTACAATTATTTATTTCAGTGCACAATGATCTGAATGTTATTGTATCGGTTGAAACATAGATGAAAAAAGAAAAGTAGGTTTTTAAACAAATCTACGCTGGCTAAAACTTAAAAGGCAGTAGAACTGTTATTTAGTGTTAATATAGTGTTATTATATTCACTGTCACTGAAGACGTGAAGCCAAGACTATGCAGTCTATGGGATTTATTCGGTTAGACAATTAAAACTGTTGTAAAATGCATGAATAGCAAATACATTTTGGTGTTAAGAACGCAATTAAAAATATTTAATCATTCCAAATTATTCTGTTCTCGAACTTATGATTTAGAGTCTCGCCATCTGCTGCAGTTGCTGCTAAGCGTGCATCGCGCAGATGTACTACTGGTCATGAATTGTCCTCATTATTGTAGTCGCGCGTTCTACTCTAATGATTGAAACGAGGCTGTCTCTGAAGAAAAGGATGTAAGAAATGTACCACTCAAGACAATGCCAAGATAATACGTGGATTATTCATTTTCCGTAATATGGGGAATGCAGGTAAGCTCATATTTCAATGCAATCATGATTATTCGTGCCATGTATCTTCGATGTTCCGAATGTTTCAGCGAGTGATGTGTTGCAGGATTCTGAGCTCGATGTTGGCCGTCCTGGATGAGGACTGTCGTTCGCCAGTCAGTAGCTCAGTCACACTCACAGGGAAAATCAAAACAGACTAACTGGCCAAGGAGTGGTGTCACTGTCAGTTAGCTGATTTACTTATGTGGTGGGGTTTGCCTTATTTGTGTCAATGCAAAGCTGTTGTTATAGGTATGATGTATATACCTGAGAAGACTGCATAATGGATCATTCCTCATTGGATGGGGCCTTGAGATGGTTACAGGTTAGGATAGCAGTGTGAACAAAATGTTCAAACCACACCTATCTGAGAATGAATGGCATTGTTGGAAAGAGCTTTGAAAACCATACAGGAAAATCTAACAATCGTGTCAATCGGTTGATTATTAAGCGTGCTAGAGCTATTTCAATTTCGGTAATGAGGGGTAATTTCCTGCCAGCATTACAAGTGTGACCCAAAATCTAGATATTTAGTCAATTTTTGTTCTAACTTGCTTAATAATCGATATAGCTCACTGAAATTTGTGGTGTACGTAGATCCCTAGCTGCGTTGTTGATTTCACCCATTAAAATAAAAGTGACTTGGAGGATATACGCCATTAAAATAAACTAAATGAATACATTAGTGATTTAGAAGGAGGTTATAGAAATTTCTCATTGTTTAATGAGTATATATCCATGGGTCCATTGTAACTACTTTCATCCTTACCTTTGTATTAGTAGATTCATAAGAATCTCATTAATATGTCAACTTACAAGTATGTCTAGTATAACTATCATATATATCCATTAAACGTTAAGTTTTCTTCCTTTGTTTTAATGTTTTAGCATTGCAAGTGTGTGACCCAAAACCTATATATATATTTAATAATTTAGTCATTTTTTGTTCTAACTTCCTAAATAATCGAGATATCTAAATGAAATTTTCAGTGTAAGTAGATGCCTAACTCCTCTGTCGATTCCACCCTTTAGAATAAAAGTAAATGAACACATTAGTGACATATTTGTGGATTTTAGGTTGTCATTGATATGATTGATCTTGACACTGAAACTTTGGGGACCTAGCAAAGTACCTTTTCGACCTTACAGCATCATGAAACTTCACACAATGGTCAATTACTAACAGATTTAAATGTCCATCTACCTTTTAAAGCTACCCAAGATATATAGAAGGTGGAGTTTGAGTGCTGAAATCAAGTCAAATCTTCTGAATGTGCACAGACACAGAAAAAGTGAACGGATTTGCAAATTGTAAACACAAGGTTGTAGACTAACATTTTATCTACATCATAGGCTGAAATTTATGGGGATACCCCCTAAGATCCAATGAAAAGCAAGCATTTTGGGACACCCCTCTGCTATTAGAACGTTTTTTCCAAGAACAGCTATTTGGCAGAAAACGGCCGTCGCATAGCGCGCGGACGTGCACATACCTAGAGAGAGTTAACATGATAATATTAATAATCAATTCACAATAAAAAATATTGTGAATATAGATTATAGTATACTATTGAATCAAATTGATACTCATCTATCTATTCCTGTCAGCGATAAACAGTGATAACTCTAAATTGTTCTCAAGAATCCCTTATAATTTGGTTTATTATGCTCGAACCGAATGTCAATCATTCATTGGCTCTTGTTTAGTAACATATCACGTATCTGGGAAAATTCACCATACTTACAACACACCAATTTAACTGGGAGTTATGATCTACTCTACTACTACTACTAGTCCCGAGGCTGCTGGTATTTTACATTGTAAACTGTATGTGACCAAAAAAAAAGAAGTTTACTGTATAGAAATGAAACTCATACGATATGCTTTTAAATTAAACCAATATCATGCATATTGGTATATTATTAAGAAAGTTATGAATTTTTATTTCTTTAATGTTGCATGTGTTTTTTTTTACCATGTAATTAAACTGAAACAAAGGAAATGGGTGTGACCATAAACAATGCAAACTGAATGGAAAAAGCGCGTAACTTCGTTAGTTTTCGTGATATTTACATCATTTTTGTAATAGATTAAAGAGAAGAAAATGTCTATTTCAAGGCTGCATCAAGGTCTGAGACTACTCTATTCTAATTCTTTGGTCAAGAATATTTCACGATGTAAAACAGTCGATACAAAGTTAAATGGTTATTTAATTTTGCTATGTAATAATGCTTTTAACTCGTGGTAAATAACTACATCATTGTAATTGATATAATAACTGTACATAGTCAGTCAATAAATGCTAGGATTTGTCAGTTTTTTAATATACTTTTAATTTTTTGGTTTTAATGTTAGTGATGATGGAGAGGGCGAGATGGTTTCTAGAGTCTAGACTGTTTTAGCGTGGTTTGTCCCTGCGGTCACCATTGTTGAAGTGTTTTACTAACAGGGTGTTCATGAAACAGATGTGTTGCTCAGGCACTCTCCCCCTCCCCCCCCCCCCCCCGCGCACCGCAGCCCTGAATGGTGTCCACGATGCATATGTAACACCAGGTGTGGATGAGACATTACCTGCCACAGCTTAATGTTGCATAGTCCAATAAGAGTTAAAAAATCAAAACACCTTTCTACGTTTGAAACTACATATCCAACTTATTAAAATCTGGTGCAGCATAGAAGGGCAGACTAAGTCAATGTAATAGAACCTGTTACTAGTGTTAGTGCTACTGCTGAAACCTATGGTGTTATAGTTTTTATAGTTTTGACAAGCACACCTAAAATTAATTTGGCATGTATACACCTGTATACTTATTTTAAAGCAAAGTTACTTCAAACTAAGGTAAGGTAGATTTTAATGATCAACCTAATAAAAGTAATATATTGATATCAGAAAATGACAGAAACTCAAAACCATCGGACTATGCCGCTTTCAGCTCAGTCCTATTTAATGCAGTACTTCGCGATAGATCATTACTTCGACGAACCATATTATATGCGATACTTGTCCTGAGTGACTATGTAGTTGTACCTGTCTTCAATTGACAACTCTGCATTCACATCAACATTGTTCTACTAGTACTAGGGACAATCAAATGAAACAAATGCGCTTTCTACATTGAAAAATGGTCTGGACATGGCAGGGGTTCGCCATTCACAGTCAGGGGTCGCTAAAAGGATGTACATCTGGTCCGAGCTCGTTGGGTGGAGAGAGGTCTCCCGCGAGGTGTGCCATTGTGTCCTCCCATAGGTAGGGAACACCTGGGACACCGTAAACCAGCTAATATTGATGCGTGCACAGCAGTGACACATTCTATTAAATTAACGTAATATTCCTTCTATGCAGCAATACATGTTTACTGAGTGCATTAATATCTAAGTTGGAGATGGAGGAAAATACTTTGGTTTCTAAAATGCTATGGTTTCTTTGGATTATACAACTTTAACGGGAACTGTTTTGAATTCGTGGATTTGTATTTGTTTCTTGTCCCAATACAATGTCCCAATTCAATAGTCAGATATTATGGAGTCATTGACTAGGTCAGTTAGGACTAGGGTAAATTAAAGGTGATGCTACCCCTAGTCAAACTTTACCGTCATGATTGATTACTTTATGCGGCACTGAAAAGGGCTCCTTTGAACTCGGTGGAGGTGTAATAAATATATTGTCAGCCATATCATTTTTATTTGTTACATTATTTGATATAGAAACAATACCAGAGGGAGCGGGGTGTAGCTCAGGCATTACTTAGCATGTCCACATGTGAAGCTGTCGATCATCCGATCGATCCTTCTCAGTAGACCATAGTTTGCAGTTTGGGCTATTTTCTGTTCCAACCAGTTGTCCACAACTGGTTCAGCAAAGGCTGTGGTATGTGCTGTACTGTATATGGGAAAGTGCCTATAAAAGACCATTGCTGCTTATCCGAAAGAGTGGCCTATGTGGCAGCAGTGGGTTTCCTCCATAGAATTATGTCAGAATGACCATATGTTTGACGTCCAATAGGCAATGATATGAAAATCAATGTGCTCTAGAGGCATCGTTAAATAAAACAAGCTTTACTTTAGAAACTATACCAGCATCCGTGTTGTGTTATATATAGGGCCCCAGAGAAGAAACTCGGTCAATAGTGATGAGGGTGGTTAGACAGTCCCTCGATGTACATGTGTGATATATCTGGTTGGCAAGTGTCACAACTCACATGTCCGCCATGCATGATGGAAAATGTAACTGACAGCTTTCAACGTCTTGTCTTTAGTCATTGTTTTGCAGCCACTTTCTTTGGCCTCACTGTTTCTCCTCAACTCCCCCACCCTCGCCCTTTACTATTGTTTAAAGCTGCATAGTCTGATAGTGGTAGTTTTGAGTTTTTGTCATGTTTTTTGTAGATAAATATATATTAGCTTATTCAAAGTCAAACATCATGATGCATTCTGTTTTTCTGAGTGTAAAACAATGAGAAATTTTAGTCTTGAGATCACCAGGGGCCATATTCATGTCGTGGTGCCAGGTGTAGCCGGTACTACACGCTAGCTCTGGGGTAGCTATCCGATACTAGCGGTGGGTTGGAGAAATAGGTCAAGTGCTATTCACCAATGTCCAAGCCGCCACGGATAGCTAACCATGAGTTTATTTATAGATTTGGGAATTGTCGACGATATGAATAACACCACCAATGCGGCGGCGGCGTTAATATTGGTTTGAATTTAGGGTTAATTTGATTAAATTTCACTTATGGCGTATGTAATTCTGTTAAATATGACAGCATTTAATAGATTTGGGCCTAATATAGTGCCGCCGATGCGGAGGCCATGTTTAGTTGACGATGGATATCGACGTCGCTGCTGAGGCGGTGATTTGTTTACTTTACATTCGTCGATTCGAAAATATTAATATCGCGCTGATGCGGCGGCAGTGTTAATAACGGTTCGCATTTAGGGTTAATTTGATCAAATTTCACTTATTGAGTATGTAATTCTGTTAAATATGAAAGCATTGAATAGATTGAGAGCCTCACACACACACTAACCGGCGCGTCTAGCAGTTAAACCTGACTTGAAATCAGGGTAGCTTAACCAAGGCTACGGGCCGCGGCTAGCATTGGCACAACACATAATTACCGATTTTCCACCGTTAGCCGTGTGGGCGTACAGTAGCCACGGTAAAGGCCCTGTCACATTACGGCGTATGGCGGGAGCGTATTGAAAACCTACGTTCGCCGTGCTGGTGCCGGCCTATGATGACCTTCGGTGAACTTTCGGGTGGTTTTGAGCGTATGTGGAACCTACGAGGAGCGTATGGGAGCGTGCTGTGACATTTTTTGACAGTATGGGCCATACGCCCTCATAGGTCGAGTTTTTTTGAGCATGCACAAACAAATTTGGACGGACGGATTTATGAAAGCGTATGGCGGCATATGCCTCATACGCTTCACATAAGCCGGCATCTGGCGGCGTATGAGTAGCGTATGCCGACGTATATGACGTAATGCGCCTACGCCGCCATACGCTCCCGCAAAAAACCCTAATGTGACAGGGCCTTTAAGGCCTTGGCACCACTACATGAATATGGCCCCAGGACTGTGCCATATAGCATATTAAGCAAATTTCATTTCAATGCATTTTCCCTGGATTTTGTTTTCCTTTACCACAATTTTTATGATTGTGGGCTTTTAACTTCAGATGAATAAACAAATGTTAACCAAAAAGATCTCTTGACATTGATTGTATGCGTTTACGTTTAGTGTAAAAGCGGTGATTGAAATATAATATGGCAGAGTAATGATTGAACATTTCTCTCTGTGAATATGGTCATTGCCGCCGACACAGTGTTAAACAACCGTCAAACATAGTAGGTTTATCATTATAATCGACTTTACTTTAGTTTGAAGTAATTTTGAATTCATAGGGTTAAATTTGGAGAAATTTGAAAGTGAAAGCTTGCAAATTTAACTATAGAAGGCATATTGAAATGCTGGGCACACTCCTTCAAAGGTGACGTCATCTATTGAGTGCACCAGTACCTAAGTTGGATGTGTAGCATCAAATTTCTGTAAGTGTTTTTTGGTTTAGAAAATTGTATGCTTTTGTCCGATTATGCAGCTTTAACACACAATGGAAACGGACAGGATGGCCTAGTCGGTGGAAAGTCGTGGGATCAATCCCCGGTCGAATCAGATTAACGACTTGCAAAATTGATAACATCCCGATATATTGACTTGTGTTTGGCATTACTAGGATATGGCAAGGACTGGTTTTCTTAGTATCAGGATAATGTGACTGAGTGGGATATTAAGTGTGGGAAGGACCTCTCTACAATTCCTTATTTGGAATCACGTGATCTGGCATTGGCAATAAAAACAAATCGGAACTTATTGTGCTGGTTATGTTTTCATTTTAAAAACATACACAGGTTTATCTTTTTTCTTCTTTTTTTTGCTGTTACATTTAGGGAAAAGTGGGAAAGCCGGTGTTATTTCATGTAAACAGAAGATTAAAAAAAGAAAGCATCTCCCAAAAAACCGTTTATAAGAAAGACCTCATCCCTGGATTATTTATTATTTAGTCTCGGAAGCGCCTGTCTGAATCCCATGTGAAACATTTTATGAACTGACCCATTTAACGTTTTAGTGCAAGATTACAGAATTCCAGGCCTGGGTTCCATATGACCAAATTCAAGGGTCCGTGTGGTATCCGTTGTTGACCTTTTAAAACTAATTGGGCGGACACTCTGTTTAAAATTTGTGAACTAGGACAGTATTAATTGAGGCCTGGTAGCTCGACTGGAAGATCACCCCTTGGGGAAGCCATATCGTTTACCTTACTACCTGTTTGTGGTTAAACTTAATACAACTCGACTCGTGTGTGGAAGTATGTATGCAGGTTATACATGTGTGGGTGGAAGTGTGTCTGTGCTCTGTATAATCCATTATGGGAATATAAACAAGGACATTAACACTATCTGTTCCTCCCCTCTATTCTATAGTCTATGTGATCATAGTTTATATGTGTCCAAGCAGGTTATACAGGAAATATAACATGTATATGGGTCACTCTCCTGAAAACTGGTCAGCATGAGATGGGATTTTAAAACATCAATAAAAACCTTCCTACTTATTTCTTTCCTTATACTTTTCATATTCATGTTCAGATTTGTTGAAAGAAATAAGGGAAATAAAATAAAACTGTGTGCAACTTTGGTCTTTTTAGTTATGAACTGTTTTTGTACCAAAAAACCCCGTTTTACAGTCAGCCATTTGTAACATGACATATGGGACATGGTTGAATCCTTATTAACATCTTGTATTGCATTGATATATCAAACAAAACAGTTCCGAAATCAAAGAGGACGTATTTATTAACATGTATGCATGCTTAAATTTAAAAAAATATAAATTTAATGTCTTCAGGAATAACATTGCAAATTTCCGTCACACGTGTAACCGTGAACCGGGGTGTCTGGATGCCACACAAATATTGTACACTAATTATTCAGTGAATAAAGCATGGCTGGGAATTACTTTTTTTTTATCAATATAAGCACTAGATATTTCTGTATATTATGCCATGATTAATATGCTTCTAAGTATGATATTATTTAATTCTGATTAGATATTTATTAAGCAGACTGTGTGGTGTCCTAAACATGTGTTACGCGTGTGACACACATGTTATACTGCCATAAGAGATACCTTATTCATGGACTACACCTTTATTTTTTATCTCATCAATTTATATGTTACATAGATGTAAAGGGGAGATTTCCAGCTTTCATTTGCAACCAAAAAATGTAAAAAATTCAAATATTAAATTTTAACTCTCCATGTGACACTTCTGGCCAGTTTTCAGGAGAGTGACCCATATCTATGCAGGTTATATATGCAGGATGTGTACACAGCTTGGAAAGACTTGAACTGTCTTGAAGTTCATTTGCCCCATTTCAAGGCCTTGAAATACATTGAATTTAACCTGTTTTGGGTAATGAGTCTTGAAAATGCTTGAATTCCATTAAATTGTCCCAACGATCCTAATTAATCCAAAATCGACATTCCCCATTGCCCCCCCCCCCCCCCTGAAATCCAAATCTAAATAGTCTTGAATTCCTATCAAAAACAGCCTTGTATTCTAAATCTTTACAAGTGTGCGGACCCTGTATATGTGTGGGTAGATAAAAGATTCACCCGGTAGTTGTAGTACACGGGTGAAGGACAACGTAGTGTAAATACGGGCGAAAATAGGTTTAGTATGGAACATGAACTAGAATGTGTGGCTCCAGTATCAAATGGTTAACTCATATAGGCACAGAGTTGGTGAAATGGGCGAGAATGCAAAAAGACAAGATGGCGGCCAGAGAATGCCATCGATTTCACTTTTAAATTGCATTAAAGTGTATGTTTTATTATATTTTCCAACTCAAAAGTAGCGGTTAAACATGAAGACATATACAAAGAATAAATGTTGCTTCTTAGATTGAAAAATTAGGCTCTCATAAAGACTCATTTCATTAGCCCGGTTTATCAACTGTTTTTATATAAGGCTGTTCTTCACCCGTGTACTACAAGTACCGGGTGAATCTTTTATCTAATGTTTGGGTAGCAGTATGTATCAATACATTCTTCACAGTAACATAAGTTGTGATGCCTTTCATTTTAGTGTCCAATACACTTAGTAATAATTATGTCTGTCGTGGTAACAAAATCACGGGCAACATGGAAACATATCATGTGTTTAATAAGAGCAATTCTATGGTGTTGTACAAAATTAAACCAAAGTTATATATTTTTTACAGCGTAATATATTTCGATAAAAAACAATTGTAAAGCTTTGGTATTTTGAAGCATAAAAAGAGACGTTTTCGGCGTATCTAGTTGAACCTAGATCTAGTTTACTGTGAGGTTTGGTATTGCTATATAAACTTCGCAGCAAGTTAGCTGGTTGATTTGTCAGTGTAGCTCTGGGTCAGCAAGCATCAGCATCTATAGAAATGCTCTATTTTAAACTTACCATGGCAACTGTGGTTTTAGTCATTAACCACTGTGTTACTGTTTGGTATGCCTCAGTGCATCCTACCAAGGCCTACTAAAATATGATGGGAGGAAGTACGTGTTTATTTGTTGATGGTTTATATCCTAGTAGGTATGCAGGTGTAGCAATACCTCAGGGAGTTTGACGCCCCTGCCCTGCAGAGTTGTAAACCACTGCCTTGTGGTACAGGTTCTTGACAGAACTGAAGGCTAAGGGAGAAAACCCTAAACAGAAAACGATGTCACTGTGGCAGCATCAAGGGCGGTTGATGTATAGAACTCCCAACATCTCCCGACCAGCCACTGCAGGGACAAATAGTTTTGCCCATGTTCTTGCCGGTGTGAAACCTCTATTTGCTCCCCGAGAGAGTGCCGCTGATAACTTGCAAAAGCCAGCAGCACTTCAACACTTTTGCAGGCAGCTTTCATGAAATGTCTCATGGACGCAACTCTCACAGCAGAGAGCTAAATGGAGAGTGGCAGTCAAGTAATGAAAGCAGTCTTTGTCGCATCGCGACCGACAGCATGATGATGATATCCTAGCAACTTTTATGGTCATGGCAAATACCAACTTACACAGTGCGCACTCATTGCGACTTTATAGTTCTGCCTCACTGGAAGACCATGAATCAATATCCCGCTAGTCACATTATCCTGATACTATGCCAACCAGTTTTTGCGATATTCTAATAATGCTGGGCACCCGACTAGGTAGCGACAAATATATAGTGTGTACAGTTTTGTTTTGACTTGACCGGGAGTTCAAATTCTCTGGATGCAAATCCAGCTACTGCTCTTAGCGATTTGTCCATTCTAGTTGGTGGGAAAATAATCAAACCCGTTGTGAATTTAAATAGCGCTTGGCTCGATAAGCCTGTTCCACTTGGATGCACACACTGTATGGAATCTCTCAAGCCTGTCGCTATGAGGCCACCTATCTATGGTGAGACCCTTTTAGGGAGGGGACACAAATTAATTAAATACCTAAAGTGTCGATAACACATTAATCACGGATGGTGATAACTCAACAACCTGTCTAGTATGATGAACCTATTGTTGTGTGGTTGGGGTGGGGGTGGGGGGGGGGGGCTGATAAAAAGGGGAAATATTGAGCAGAATTCTTGCCGTTCCAGGGCTTGCATCCGAATCATTAGACTATCAAGGCTCCCTGACACAATCACCGTATCCATGCCTACCTGTCAATGTGGGTCATTGTCTGAGGGGCCAGTGCTGACAACACTCATACCCCTGGGATCGTTAGTGTAGTCTTTTAAATGGTTTAAATCTGTAAATGCTTATAATTATATACATGTATACATGCAGTGTACTTACACATAAACAAGGTAATGTCAACAACAATACAGCATGTAGCTTGTACAGGATTTTGGTCACTGCAACTAGTGGTGTGTGAGGAGAGTTGAAAATGGGAAATGTTGTGACTAGAGTAGGATTCGAACCTACACTGTTTGCCATTCGATGGCTAGCATCCTAAACATTAGACTATCTAGGCTCCTTGATGCAATCACCCTATCCAGGCCTACCTATCAATGTGGCTCTTTGCCTGAGAGTTCAGTGCTACCATGACATTATTAACAAGATGAAGCCAATCGAATATCACTTTTTTTGTTGTATTGTTGGTTATGTGTTCAGATCCATTCATCGTGATGGGGAGGTTGCAAACGAAGAGAAGCATCACTGCAAAAGCGGGTTGCAAACTTCCACTTCTGCTATTTCGGGACATGCTTTCATCTGATTATGCGACTTATGCTGAATGAAGCCACATTGTTCGGAACACGTGATGATTATGACGCTTTCATAGAATCTGGCCCTAATTGCGTTTCACAGAATTTGTTAATGCTAGTTTAATCAGCTGTCATTGAATACATTTGTGTGCCTACTGAATACGTGGTTAGTGGATATCTGGATTATGCGGCTCGAGGGACTCCAATATGACATTTCATCAAGGTCAGGTGAAGGTTGGTCACAGTTACCTCATAGACCTCTGGCATTCACCTTGGTTGGTTGTCACAATAACTTGGGTGATAGATTTCCCATTTTAATTTGGTGTTGTATATTTTAATATGCTAATGTTATTACCAATGGAGTGGTGCTGCCTGGTTAGTTACATGAGTTGCCACTACCCGGATATGGCGCTGTCCTCAAGTCCACTTCCGGAATTTTGGACCATATTTAAAAGTGAGGAGGGTGGGTTCTTCCATTAGAGCACTCTCCATTCACCTATTTGGTTACATAAACATATGAACAATGCAAAGTTGTGTTGGAGATCAAATGGGGATGTTTATTTTATTCTGGAGGTGGCAGTACGGGAGTTATATTAGTGTTCCCAGGGACTACTGTATTCCTGTTTAATATTGTCGAGGGGGTGAGGCAGGAATCAGAGGGTGCACTTTTATACCGCTACTCCCGGCCATTTCACTATGATATGCAGGCTGACGTAAGTAAAGAAAATCTGGATGAAATAAGCAAAGGGTGGTAATCAATGTATGAGGTTGGCTTTTCTGTCGGGAGAATAAAGAATGTACCAGCTACAATAGTGCCTCTGCAGTGTGTGTGTGTGTGTGTGTGTGACCTCGCTAGTCATCAATTTAAGGGGAAGTGGGGAATTAATGACATGCACCAGAATTCGTCAATTTAAAAGTAAAACATGTCCAACAGTTCTGCTATAATAAAGAGGGAAGGGAGGAGAGTGCGTTTAAATTAAATTAAATTAAGATTCATCTAGATCTGAATACATATATGTGAGTGTCAAATATGTTGATATGAACTTGGTACACAATCGTTGATTCGTTAAGCGTGCACTGTATTGGGACATTCTGGTATTTATCGGGTAATCTAACCTTTCCATGCTAATTTAAAATGCGCGAGTTTATCTGGCATTTCTAATCTATTGAGTTTATCCGGTATTTGTGTGTGTTATTGATATCGATTGGGTGAAAAGAACGGGACATATTGGCCAATATGAAATGTGTCATACCGTCGGATATAGCCTGCTAATATGGTGCTCCTGGTAGTTTAGTCGTTTTATGGCACCATGTAGGCAGTTAAAGTTGCATAGTCCGATGAACATTTGTTTGACTCAACTAGGAATCAAAATCCTGATCTCCCACACTGGAGGCCTACGCTCTAGCGATTAAGCCACAGCGTCCGGTACCATGAGGGGTGTTGTACCCAGGGGCCCTTATGGGCAGAGGGAGGTTGGGGGAGCAGCTGTGGAGGAGGGAGGGTGGGGGTAACACTGCAATTTGGGAGGCGCATTTAATCAGAATGCACACACTGTACATGTGTGGCGACATGGGGCCCACCCATGGTAATCGGCAACTATTCATTATGATTGTTACTCATTCGACCAGACAGGATGGCCAAATGAGTTGAGCGTCCGTCTCCCGTTTTGGCAGATCGTGGGATTCGAAATTCGAACCCACACCACGAGCTCGAACCTTGGTCAAGTCAAACCAATGACTTAAAAATTGATACTGTCTTGTCGCTTCCTAGCCAGGCGCTCGGCTTTACAAGGACTTGTTGGATCGGTGTTAGGATAATATGACTGAGTGGGATATATGAAGTCCTGGTGCTGGTGGCCTAGTCTCCCAGTGGGGCAGCAGTAAAAAGTCGCCATGAGGGCGCACGGTCACAAGTCATAACCTTAGATGTTGCCAGGACGTAAAACTCCAACACCTAACCATGTTACTCATATCTGTATTTATAACGTAATCTAGCCTTTAGGCAGCGCGCTATTATTTGACGATATAACCTTAACCACACACACACACGCACGCACGCACGCACGCACGGTCCCTAATATTAACGTGGTGTGCGTGCTTGGGAAGAAATTTGCGTTCTGCATTTGCTCAGCTGTCGCACCATCCCAGCTGGCTATCTGTGTGGGTATGTTGGCAGCAGCTCACACACACACACACACACACACACACGCACGCACGCACGCACGCACGCACACACACACACACACACATACACACATACACACATACACTGGGTGGGGCGGGACGTCCCAGATCTGTCATCATTGGAGTGGCAACTATTTCTGGTATGAACATATCGCCTGTGTTGGGAGCAAACATGCTTGCGGTGATGATGGTTGAATGAGTGGGGAATGGGGTACCACTGACACTATCATGTCTGTGTTTTGAAGTGATTGTGGTTGAACGAGTGGGGAATGTTGGTACCATTGCCACTAAATCCTGTCTAAGTTTTGAAGTGGAGATAACTGGATGAGTGGGGAATGAAGGGTTACCACTGATACTGCATCGGGCCTGTGACTAGTTAGATAAAAGATTCACCCGGTATTTGTAGTACACGGGTGAATGACAACGTAGTCTAAATACGGGCGAAAATAGCTTTAGTATGGACCAGGGAGTAGAATGTCTGCCTCCAGTATCAAATGGATATTTATATAGGCACAGAGTTGGTGAAATGGGAGAGAATGCAAAAAAGACAAGATGGCGGCCGTAGAACGCCGTCGATTTCACTTTGAAATCTTATTAAACTAGATATTATATTATATTTTTCAACTCAAAGGTAGAGGGCTAATAATAAGACAGATGTAAAGAATAATTGTTGCTTCTTACATTGTGAAATTAGGCTCTCATTTCATTGACCCGTTTTTTCGACAGCTTTTACATAGGGTTGGTTTGCACCCCTACTGCAGCAGTACGGGGTGAATCTTGTATCTAGTGACTAGTGTGAGTTTTTGAGGTGCTAAGCTGGGATATGCATTATTAGGACCCACTTGGCTCAGTGTCAGGATACTATGTCTGAGTGGAGATTTATCTCATTGTGGCAGCACTATAAAACCATCAGGGTTGTGCTCTGTCCGAAGTCGACACCCGTCTTTATAATACCTCAGATGTTGCTAGGATGTAAGACCTCAATCAGTCACTTAGTTCCCTACTTCCCTTGCCTTTATTGTTCTGGTCGCAGAATGCACTAGGCCACCGCAGTACAACTTGTCATTACATGACCCACATGTTGAGTTTATGTTTCTTGGAGCTTAATATCCCAGCAACATCTAAGGTCACATCAGGACAGGCACTGACTTGTTTGTGACTATGCACACTCATGGTCACTTTGTAGTTCTGCCCCGCTGGGAGACTGGACTGCCGGCACCATGACCTGATATCTCACTCAGTCATATAATCCTGCTACTGAGCAAACCGGTCCTTGCCCTGTTCTAGTAATGCCGAGTGCCAGGCTAGGTAGCAACAAATATCAATGTAGTATACCACTGATTTGATGTGGTCATTGTTTGAAACGATGGTCTTCCCACATGGGAGGCCAGTCCGAGCCCATACTGATTCGGCCATCCTGTCCTGTGTAGAAAGCAGAGACAATTTCCAGAAGTGTCTCAGTTGTGACCTCAGTGTCTGTTGTCAAGCCTTTGTACATATATATATATATATATACCCGGCTGATTCCTGCCAGGCTGTAGGAGACAAGTGGAGGGGAAGCGGTCTGTCTCGAGTCCAGTCTGGTCACGTGTCAGGGTCTTCTTTATCGGAGCAAGTATGGGTGATGTGGAGGGGGGGGGGTAGAGATAAGCATGAAGGAAGCAAGAGTGATCCCGGATACCTTCTTTTTGTTGTCGCTATTCCAGTCTGGTAACCAGGGCCTATTCACCTGCTTGTCATTGGTTACTCGTCTGGAAACCCTGGATTACTCGGTTAAAATGGTTTATATGACGGTTTATATATATATGACTCTTGTCCTTATTGTGGTTTATTATTATTATTACTATCACTACTTAGCGCAGATAATATACCATTGTATATTCTATTGATCACCTTGGATTACACACCTTGTTTCCATAAAGGGTACATTCCTTACATGCGGTATGCGAATGCGGCAAAAAAAATCGAAATGCCGTGAAGGCAACTCGATCGGTCCCTGTAGCGATCGGTGCGGCATCTGGCAAGCGGTATGCGAATAGAAACCATCAGTCGTATGTGTCCATTAGTTTTAGACGAGGAGAGGCGACTGATCATTACGGAACGGTCACACACAAGGGTGTGGAGGGGACACACAGGCATAGAGGGGTGCCGTGTACATAGTGATTAGTGTGTGTGGAGGGGAAACATGGTGGTAGTAGTAGTAGTAGTAATAATAATAGTAGTAGTAGTAGTATTTCTGTGGATAAAGGTAGGAACCCCCATGTGAGACCTCGCCGCATACCGTGTAGAAGGAATCATGTCATTTGCATGCCGCATACCGTGTGTAAGGAATGCACGCTTAAGTCACCATGGTTACACCCAGTTACACGCTAGGATCGCCATGGGTCACCCCACCCTGTTAAACCCAATTACCATTGTTCTTTGCTCACCATGAGTTACACAATAAGATTACCATGGGTCACTCACCTTGTTACCATAGGTCACCATGGTTACACACTATGCTCGCCATGGGTCACCTACCATGTTAATCCCAATTACCATTGTTTATTCCCTTAATGCTCATCATGGGCCACCCAGTTTGTTAAACCCAATTACATTTATTGTATTCTCTCGATCACCGTGGGTCAATCACCCAGTTACCATTGGTAACACACTCAGACCACAGTGGGTTCCTCACCTGGTTTCCATGAGTTAACAATAGAGGTTTACATTATTGGTTTCCTCGCCTCGCTAAAGCCTTTGCTCGGCTGCAAGCACCACTGCCACAGTGTGGGCCACCGAGCGCAGTGGCTTACTCGGTAGAGCGCAGCCTCGTGTGCAGAAGGTCGGGAGTTTGGTTCCCGGTCAAGTCAAACCAATGATACTTGTCGCTTCTAGCCTGCCACTCGGCATTAATAGGATAGTGCAAGGACTGGTTAACTCAGTGTCAGATAATGTGACTGCGCGAAATTTTGGGTCATGATGTCGGCAGCCTGATTTCCAAGTGGGGCAGCACTATAATATCACAATGAGTGTGCACTGTCACAATTCGGTACCCGTCCTGATATTACCTTAGATGTTGCCAGTATGTAGAACTCCGACAAACAAACAGTGCGGGCCTTGGGTGGGTTATGGTAGTGTGGTGGGGGTTGTGGAGGACTGATTCACCGGTCCTCCTCTCCAGCGGCGTGGAAGGAAGTCCCCGAGTTATGGGATGGTGGCGGTCCACTGGGGAACCACAGTGACACAAACAGCAGTCCTTTGTACCCTGCAGCATTTATCTTTTAACGTGCTGCAAAATTTGTTCGGAACTATCGAATGGTTGGTTGGTTTGTTGTTGGAGTTTTACGTCCTGGCAACATCTAAGGTCATATCAGGACGGACTACCGAATGGAGTGATGGTAGTGGGTGGGTGTTCAGCTGGTAGCGCATAACAACGGAAGGAAGTTTTGCTAGTCAGGGCTCTCAATGACTCGGCATTGAGTGTTAAATATGTGTGAAATCACATTTGATGCATAGTAAATGTTGGTTGGTTGTTGGAGCTTTAAATCCTGACATCTACGGTCATATCAGGACGGGTACCAACTTGTGACACTTTCGCAAGTCATGGTGACTTTATAGTGCTGCAACACTGGGAGACTAGACTGCCAGTACCATGACCCACTCGGTCTCATTATCCTGACACCGAGCCAACCAGTCATTGTCCTCTGCTAATAATGCCGAGCGTCTGGCTAGAAAGCGACAAGTATCAATTTTGTATGTCATTGATTTGTCTCGACTGGGAATTGAACTCCTCACTTTCTGCACTGGAGACCTGCGCTCTACCGGTTGGGCCACCAAAATTGAATTTCTCAGTGGGAACCCTGGGGCTGTGATTGGATGACTGATGGGTGATTTGTTTCTAATGTAGAATACAGTGAAATTATCCTAGGATATATTTTACATTAAATATAATACTTCTATATGCATGTGTATTCACCACCTCCCCTGCCTTCCACTGTTAGGACTGTTCCACTGTTCTCGCCTTCGGGCCTTTCTGATGAACCTGCGGAACTCGGAATACCCCTGATATGTAATTTGCCGGTTGAACTCTGGGGGACTAAGTATTGTTTTCATAGAATTCTGTTGGATGAATAGTGGCGTTGGTCACAGCTGCGTGTTCAGAAAACATTTGTTTTATACCATGGCGGTGCATATTGATCAAATAGCCGATTTGGGCATCATTATTCTCGGGTTTGTAGGATTAGTCCTGGGGCTGTTGACTAGATGAATGACGGTGACCACATGTCCTTCCCATTACTCCATTAGTGGCCCATGCCCCCAGCTCTGCCAATTTGGATTTCCACCGCTGTGTATAACTTACAGCGTCATCAAAGGCCGGTTGCTCTCATACCATGTCTATGTGGTGTGGGAGGTTAAAAATCCCTTGGGTCGGTAAAAGTGTAGGCTCGGGCTTTCTATCGACCAGCACTGGAGTGGGGAAGACCAGTCGTCTGTGACTGGGATTTCCCCTGCTCGGGACAACTAATGTACCCCCAAAAAAAAGTGAGAGACAAATAAGTGTTCACACTTCCTGTCTACCATTCGCTATATAGTCCTCAAGCCCACCATCAAATTTTGAGGTTTGACTACCAAAAAGGAGGGCAAGTCGCCACTATATTTTTCAGTTAGCCTTATGTGTTGTGTGTATGAACAAAAATGTAATGGACGTCTCAATTCCACAGCTAAACTCATTTTGGCCACCAATTTTTAAATCATATCTCATAAATTTGGCCATAACCTTTAATCCGCTGGTATGAGGCGCATGCACCCTAGATAAGATGTTCAGTTCACTATGTCATTTAGCATATTTTAAAGTGAACTAAAAGAAAATTGATTGACTAGTTGTCGAGATATTTGAGA
This sequence comes from Branchipolynoe longqiensis, assembly GCA_030323885.1. Lineage (NCBI taxonomy): Eukaryota > Metazoa > Annelida > Polychaeta > Phyllodocida > Polynoidae > Branchipolynoe > Branchipolynoe longqiensis. Next base: position 47,698,777 of record CM059196.1, on the reverse strand, counting down.
AAATATGTCACAAATTGTGCATTAGGTTAGATTTAAAGTTGACCTCGCCCTAGATTTCCACTTTTTTTGCCAGATATCACTTTCATCGTTGCTTTTATATAACAAATGGCCACTTGGGAAAGATTGTTGCGGTGAAAGCCTGCACAAATAATGTTGGCAAGCACACCAAAACTCAAGTAATTGTGTCCCTATTCCCTTCTTAGGATGGCCATATATGATACTAATCTAGATACCCTGGTATCCTAACCATTTCTACTTAAGGTGTCACAACATCATTAACTTCATTCTGATTTGACTTTAAATGTTGCTAACACATGGGGGAGGGGGGAGGAACTTTTCAACTAAATTTTGCTGGCCAATGCTGTTGATATATAGTGAAATATAATATAACACTTTAATAGCACAAACCTCCGGAGCACCACCAAATTGGCACTGAGGCATCCTGGGACGTCACTAAGCTGCATGTGGTACTTGGTACTTGGAATTAGGGCAAGACTATCGACAGGTCAAGGGATTAGCCTGCTTTATGGGGCCAGACGCAGTGGCCGAATTGGTTATGGCACAGTTCTAGCTTGGGAGAATTTGAATCTTTCCGAGTCAAACAACTGAGCGGTAGAGCGCGGGCCTCACATGCGGGAGATCAGGAGTTTGGTTTCTGGTCGAGTCAAACCAATGACTAATGAAAATTGATGTTGGCCCTTCCTAACCTGGTGCTTGGCGTTAATGTTTGTTTGTTGTTTTATGTCCTAGCAACATCTACGGTCATATCAGGACGGGTTGGCGTTAATAGAATAGGGCATGGACTAGTTAGCTCAGTGTCAGGATAATGTGACTGAGTTGGATATTGGGTCATGCTGCAGGCGGCCTGATTTTCCAGTAGGGCAGCACTATAAGGTTGCCATGAGTGCACATTGTCACAGTCGGTACCCGTCCTGATATGGCCTTAGATGTTGCCAGGATGTAAAACTCCAACAACCAACCAACAACCGAGTCAAACCAATGACATACAAAATTGATACTTGTCGCTACCTAACCTAGCGCTTGGAATTAATAGGATTCAAACTCTCGACCTTCCACACAAGAAGCCTGTATACTCTTGTCTGCTCCAGGCTTGTCAATGTGTCCAGTTGGTCAGTTACTACCTGTGTATAGCAATATCACTACGCATAGTGTGGCCAATGATAAGCGACCTAGTCAATAAAGAAATTGTCTCATGTACATGAAAGATTGAGGTGTGAATAGTAATGGGGTTCTACTGGTCTTTCCGGAATCACATTCTGACAGGTTCAAATTATGCAAAACCTAGAGGCAGTTATTGTGCTTAAATAACAATTTATGCCCTGTATATTAAGTAACCGATGTCAGGTGTGAAGATTGAGGGATGCTGTTATTTCATGTTGACTAGGTTTTAAAGCCTCTCATAGAGGGTTAGATTCTGTCCTTTTGTAACAGTATAAAATTGCCCCCATCCCCTAATGAATTCTGCTCCCGGCAATAATAGACCGGAATGAACCTACTAGGATGGGTAGGGGGCGGGGGGATGAGGTACCAGCACTAATCATTAGCTCTAGTGCTTATAAGTTATATCATTGCCACCTGGTGGTGAAAGTTACATTAATCATTAGCCCTAGTCCTTGTATCATTGCCACCTGGTGGTGAAAGATGCGACTCATCATTATCCCTAGTGCTTGTATCACTGCCACCTGGTGGTGCAAGTTACCAGCAGTCAGTAGTTTTAGTGTGTGTGTATGTGTGTGTGTCATAGCCACCTGGTGGTGCAAGTTACCCTGGTTGCTAGCTTAGTGGGGTTTTGAAGATTATTGTGCAAAATTGCAGGAGGTATGTAACAGGCCCATTATTATTATTATTTATATTAAGCCGGCTATAGTTTGGTGACGAGTTGGTAAAACATGGTTTGAATATTGTCATTACATGGACCGTGGCCTATTCATTATTACCACCAGTTTTATGACTGGGCCTTGTCCGTTTCTCTATTAATTCGTCGCCTTTCCCCCCTCTCTTTTTATCACTTTGAGTAGCAATGCAGTGGTGTGAATTCGCACTGATTCATTTGTTAAATGCAAGGCAGTGTGCTAAAATATACTGTGCATTTTGTGAGTGTGATGTTTTTTTTTTTGTAATTTAAAGTTTCATAATCTGGTTTATGGTGTTTATATATAACCTTCAAATCCATATTAAAAGTGCATAAACCACTAAAAGCACACACTCAATTTAATCCTGCATATATATCCAATTCAGATACATTGATCAGTGTGTGTGTATATATAACCAACACCGTGTGTTGTTATGGAGTATAACACCATTATACATCACATATATGATATATGTGATGTATAGCGTATTATGCAAGTATAAAGATGCATAAGGGAATTATTGTATTGTTATAGTTATTTATACTCCAGAAGACTCAACACTGTACTGGTGGCGCCACCTTCAGCCCGCTATATTAGATTGATCAATGTGTCTGATGGCGTTCTTTGTGGCGGAGTGGTTAGAGTGTCTGACTTTTTCTAGGTCGGCCTCCTAATCTGAAGGTCGGTGGTTCGAATCCCTGTGGCCCCACCTCTGCCAATTTGGATTTCCACCGCTGTGTATAACTTACAGCGTCATCAAGACCAGTTGCTCTCATACCATGTCGATGTGGTGTGGGAGGTTAAAAATCCCTTGGATCGGTAGAAGTGTAGGCTCAGGGTTTCTATCGACAAACTGTCTAATGGTGAAAACAAGCCTATTCAGACTTATCCATGATAGGCAGTATAGAAAAATAATAATAAGAAGAAAAATATGTAGGATTAAATCCAGTGTTTTGTTTCACAAAGTGTGGCTGCTTTCCACGGTAATAATATACACTTTTAATACGGACTTGAAGGCTCGATTTTTTGTTGGTAACACGTGCCGTCAGTAACTGCTGGTGAATCGGGGCAGTGCATAGGGTACAGGACGTGCCGCTGGACACCAGCGATAGTTGTAATGCTTATTTATGTGTCGCATGTCCGCTTGTTGCCGACGTTACCGGCGCGTCGTACAGCACAGCTGGGTGTTACGCACTCAACGGTAGGTGTTGCTTAAATCACAGTGAGCGCGTGTGTTTTGTCTAACTCCCGCTAGGTGGGGAGACCGTGGTGTGTGGGTGGTGGGTGGGTACGTGTGTGCATCATTTTAATATTAAACTACCTGTACAAATAATAGTCCTAATAGGAATAGTGTAGTGTGTGTGTGTGTGTGTGTAGGTTATTTGATGTTAAACCACATGTGCAATGTCCAAATAGTGTGTGTGTTTATAAATGTGTGGATCATTTTATGTCTTGCAACATCTAAGGTCATATCAAGACGGGTACCGACTTGTGACAGTGCACACTCATTGCTACTTTATAGTGCTGCCCCACTGGGAAATCAGGCTGCCAGTACCATGACCTGATACCCCACTCAGTCACATTATCCTGATACTGGGCCAACCAGTCCTTGCCCTATCCTAATAATGCTGCGTGCCTGGCTAGGAAGCGACAAGTATCAATTTTAAAGTCATTGGTTTTACTCTACCGGGAATTGAACTCCCGATCTTCTGCACGGGATGCCCGCGCTCTACCGATTGAACCACCGCGTCCGGTTCCAACTTAGATAGGCTCGCGCTTTCTATCGACCAACTGTCTAATGGTGAAAACAAGACTATTTAGACTTGTCCACGATAGGCAGTATAAATCTTCAGGTGATGGGGGGAATACTGGTGCACATTAACTTAATTAAAGTTGCATAGTCCGATGGTTTTGAATTTCTGTATTTTTTCTGAGATAAATATATTAGATCGATCATTAGTATCTACTTTACATTAGTTTAAAGATACTTTTATTTTAATTGGTAAACTTTTGAGATATTTGAAGTGCAAACATGGAAATTAGTTTCAGCAAGCTTGCCAAAACTCGGACACCATAGAGTTCTGCAGTTACAGGTTCTAAAACTTCTATTGAATGGACTCAGTATTCCCTTCAATGCAGAAATAAATGTTTAATAATTGCATCAGTATCTAAGTTAGATATGTAGAATCAAATCTAGATAATTATTTTGGTTTTGAAAATTTGATATTTCATCGGACTATGCAGCTTTAAGCATTTGCCACAATATATAAATACCCCCTACCCCACTGAAAATGTAATTTTTGACCAGTTACCATTTGTCAACAGATGAAACTGTTACCAGAGAGCGTGTATATAGACAGATGAGAGGGACAACTCTCATACTAGACCGTGTAACAGCTGCCGACTGTGGCGCTCCAAGTGGTGGTTGTTGAACAGTTTACGCATATGGACAAACTCAAGGCATTGTCAATGGCAGTGAGCAATCTTCATACAGAAATGTTAAATATCTCTAAAACCACAACACCTAGAAACAAACTGATTGGAATACACATAGAAAACATGTTTACCAAAAACATTATATTAAATTGATATGGTTAGGGTTCTGGATTTCTATTAATTTGAAATAAAACTGATGTTTTTCACTACGCGTACGGCAAACTCAATGCATTGTCAATGGCGGTGAGCAATCTTCATACAGAAAAAGTGAAATATCTCTAAAACCACACCATCTAGAAACAAATCGCTTTGTACACATATAGAAAACATACTCAACGAATAGATTATATTAAATTTATACGGTTAGGGTTCTGGATTTCTATTTATTTTGAATAAAACAAATGTTTTGCACTGCACATACCGTCAAACTCAAAGCTTGTTCAACAATAACCGCCAGGAGCGCCACTGTAGCCTATGTTACTGATTTTCGCGGGAGTTGTCCCTCTCATCTGTTTATATACACGCTCTCTGCTGTTACCCACCCCATACGTGCGAATACCGGAGGGGTGGTCGAGTAGCAAGGGCTTAATTCTTCTCGACCTATAAGGCCATGACCAAGCCACCGTATTTGGAGTCAGTGGGTAAAATGGCCAGCAAGCGCTGAGGTCGCCAATAAGAGGGTGCCGGAGGGGGGGGGGGGTTAAAAAAATATTGCCAGCGTGTATTGGGGGCCCTGGTAATGGGATGGGATGGGGCCATGTCGAACTATGGTGTGGGTGGGGGGGGGTGTTGATTGTAAGTGTCGGTGATGGAGGAGATGGGTGGGTGTCGGTGTTGTAAGTGGACGGGTGGGGGGGGGGGGGCGGCAGAACGATCATGTAGGCTTGATGCTTGGTTCATGGCTGTCACATTGTGGGATGGGGTACCAGTGTACTGTGGGGTGGGGGTACCACTAGTGCATAATGGCGTCATGTAACCTGCTGGTCCCCCGCCACACTGTACAGTGTGTGGGTACTGCCAATGCTTGACATGCCTCTCCCACGGGCGCTGTTAAATCTACATCTAGGTTGGTGGTTGTTGGGGTTGTACATCCTGGCAACATATAATGTCATATCAGGACGGGTACTGACTTGTGACAGTGTGCACTCATGGGGACCAGACCACCAGCACCATGATGATATCCCACTCAGTCACATTGTCATGACACTGAGCCAACCAGTCATTGCCCTATCCCAATAATGCTGAGCGCCAAGCTAGGACGCGACAAGTATCAATTTTTATAAGTCATTGGTTTGTCTTGATAGTGGACCACATCCATGTGGAATCAATCCTTCATAGGATGTCAAAAATGACATGGGTGCATGTCATTGTCAATCTTGAGTTTCAAGGTCATAAAGGTCACTAAGGTAAACAGAAAATGTCATCTTCACAAATTTATTTGCCTAAGCAGTTTATAATTGCAGCAGAAGCCTGATAATGGGGACCTTTCATGAGCCATATAGGTCGTCAAATGTCTAGCATCCATGGGGCTTCCCAAGGGCGTCAGTGCATGCCCATCAATCAGCACACAGGTCTTCATGTCAGCATCTGGAACATCAGATGGAGTGTGAAGTCCAGCCATCAAGATGCTGATCAAGTCTGCCTTCGATGTTGTGTTCATCTCTCCTCCAGGCTTTGCTAATGATTGTGGGAATGGAGACAGCTTATGCTTAAGCATGTTCACCATTTCTACTGTTCGACCTACAATGACAACATTGAGCAGAAGCTGGAGTAGTTTCCTGTTAGCTTTGTACAGGTCAGTAAATGTCTTTGAGTGATGCTTCTTTAGTGCATCATAGCATCCTGTGTTTCCCTCCACTAGTCCTTCCTTCACATTGGTGATGACTGTCTGCATTCCTCTCTCTTCTGTAGTCAAGAGATCATTGACCGAAGCGATTTAATATTTAAATATATTTTCCAATTTGGTTAAATTTGTACAGGCTCTGCCAGTGTTATATTGCACGGGTGTTTAATATCGGTGTTTCTTTTGAGAATTTAGCGGTGTTTTTTTGTGGGTGGGGGCTATTCAAATATTGCATACGGGTGGGAGGTATAGATCCAAGCCTTATCAGGCGTATGGTCTAGCCTTACGGAGCGTTACAAGCGGTTAGATGGGTGTCTAATTTTGACCCAGAAAGATAGCGTTACGTAATATTTGAACGACATTTCCAATGAATATGGCTTGGGAGATTTCACATTGCAGGGTTGTTCATTTCCAGGTCTATATTCTTGGTTCAAATCTGTGCGCATCAAAAGTTCAAGTGTGTGTGTGTGTGTGTGTGTGGATGCGTGACCTGGTGCTGGGGCAGAGCTTGGTAGGGGATCATGGTCGTGAACATGGTTCAGTCCCTCCTGCTAATCACTCTTAAATTACGATCTAAAGCTGTTTCACTTCCTGTGCTGGTGTGCTTGTTGGGGTTTTATGTGCGAGCAACATCCAATATCATTATCCGGACTGGTACCGACTTGTGTGTGACATTGCGTGCTCGTGGCAACTTTATTGCGCTGCCCCACTGGGAAATCGTGCTGCTTGTGCTATGAGCCGATATCCCACTCCTTCAGAATATCCTGATGCTGCGCACGCCACTTTATGACATATCCCATAATGCCGAGTGCAAGGAGCCACATACATAGGTAGGCGTGGGTAGTGTGGTGACATCAGGGATCCTAGGTGGTGTAATGGTTAGCACATTGGCCTGGAATGCATAAGATGTGGGTTCGATTCCCGCTCTAGGCGCAATATTTCCCATTTGCATCACTCCCACGATAGTAGCAACAAGTATCAATGTTGTTGGTCATTGGCTTTACTCTTGCTTGGATGCTTACCAATTTGGGAATCCCCTCTGGTCGGTATATGTATGAACAGCAGAACACCTATGATTTAAATCATATACCCGTGACGTCAGATGGAATCTTTGGTTACAAACCAATTTACCGATCAGCGTTAAGCAAAATGCCAAGGAATCGGGATATGTGTGACAACAGTTGGTTAGTTTGAAATCCTATATGACAATATATTTCTATAACATAAAACCCAAACAAGAAATAGTTGCATATGGGTGATGATATAACCACAACAAGGATAGTTGAAACCTGACTTCTGACATGTGTGATTCCCTGACAGTGTTAATCATATTGGGGCGCGGTGGGGGGGGGGGGGGGTAGGTATAATGACCTTGAGATGATTTTGCCTGAGATCACTTTCTTCCCTGTATTACTATTAGAGATTAATGAATTAGTTACTTTAAAAAATAGATAATTACTTCGTAACTGGACAGTACAGCATCTGTGTGTGTTGTGTGTGTGTGGAGGAGGGTTTTACAGGGTCTCAAAAAGTCAACTTCATTTGCCCCATTTCAAGGCCATGAAAAGCCTTGAATTTAACCTATTTTTGATAATTAGTCTTGAAAAGCCTTGAATTCCATTAAACTGCCCCCCCCCCCGATATAAATTACTTCATTAGTACGAAATCATCATATACCATTATTGCTTTTTTTTCTTTGAAATCAAATTGAAAAGTCTTGAATTCCTATTTTTTTTTTTAAAGCCTTGAGATAGTCTTGAATTCCATATTTGTATGGACTCTCAAATTAATTACAATTTAAAAAAATTCAGATAATTACTTCGTAACTGGACGGTACAGTTGGTTCTGTGGCTTCGTGCTAAGTGTATGTAAAGCCATGTGATTTTGTTTACTTCAGGTGTACTTATCTGCACTCCAGCTGCTCGTCACGACCCGGTGCTGCTCGCAGTGACGCACTGGTGCTCATAATGAATCTGGTATTGGTCATGAGGCCACGCTGCGGGACTTACAGAGACCAATGTGTTACGCTAGCTAGGGGGAATCCCCATCACCTAAATAAATGTCCATTTCGCCAAACTACAGATTGATAGATGCTTTTAACGGAGCATGCACTCTTAGTTGAAACTCGGGTTGTGGGTCAACTTCCTAAGCGGGTACAGTCAAACCTCTCTAAATCGACCGACCATGGGACCGACTTTAAATGGTCTATTTAGGGAGGTTTATGCCAATTAGGGAGGTTTTAAAAAAAATCATTACAATGGTATTGTTTGGAACCCAAATAAAGCGATCCATATAGAGGAGTGGTCGATCTGTGAAGGTGGTCGGTTAGAGAGGTTTTACTGTACTGTGTTTGAGTGGAGTGGAGTTATTATTTAGTGCAATAATTATTTTAGCCCTGCCATGCTTTAATAATAATATTATGAACAATAAAACAAGAAAAATGGTCATCATGGTGATGTGATGTATAACGAATTATGCAAGTATAAAGATACGTAAGGGTTAATTATTACTTTATTGTTATACTCCGTAAGACAAACACTGTACGGGTGGCTCCACCTATCCTCCTCACCTCCACCGGATGTAGACCAGTGTCAGTCGCACCGGAGGATTTTTAAACAGGGTACGAAGCAACTAGTTTCTAAGTTTCTAACTCGAGACACATCTGGCTCTAACTCTTGCTTTTATCTATTTCTAAAGTTATCTGAACCCCGATTTAACGCGACCCCGCTGTTTTTGCGATGATGTATGAACCCCGACAATGGCGTTATAACTGGGTTTTCCTGTACTTTGAACATTTGAAAAGAATAGACTCAAACCGCTCTCTTTGCCTCTATGTCAGTAATACAGCAGCTGACAAAATGTGCCTGCATTGGCTGAGGAGGGTGGGTGGTTACCGCTCCATCATTATTATGTTTGATGTGGCTAATGCCGACGTACGGACGTATGACATCGAGGCTCGTCCAACATACATACATACATACATACATACATACATACATACATACATACATACATACATACATACATACATACATACATACATACATACATACACATACATACATACATACATACATACATACATACATACATACATGTATACATACATGTATACATACATACATACATACATACATACACACTAATTGATGTGCTGGAGACAGATGCAACGGAATTGGAGGAATCTGATGATTAAACAGGAGAATAGGAATATGCTGCAGATAGTTCATCTGATGAGGACTAAAAGTCAATATTGGGAGTAATGGAACATTATATTTTACTGTCTGTATGCAGGGAAAGGGCATTATTAGCAGATTTGATTGTGTAAATAAGTGTTATCTTAGGAGTTAAGAGACTCAAGCACGCACATAATCACAACTTTTGGCTTAATGCAAATAAATTAACACAGAAATAAAAAGTCTGATCAGCATTACAATATACCCCACTAAAGAACACATGCAGCTGATAGGTAGGTTAGAGTTTTTTTTTACTGCGGCAGGTCATGGGAACGATCCCCGGTCCTGGTGAAGTATGTGTTATATTATAATTTTACCTCGGTAAACAGCCTCAGGCTAGCCTCAGGCTAGGGAGAGGTAAGCACGTCCGGTACCAGCAATTAGCATATACAACTCACGACTGGATAACGTGTCGTTGGGTTGCTCCGGCAAAATTAGTCTACATACAAGCAAATACGCAGATAAGTATAATAAAAACTGTGGTTAGCTTAATTATGATGCATTAGAGCATCATTATGGAAAGTTTAGACTTTCGTTGGTCCAATTTGGACGAGTTATTTGGTTATAAACAACCAAGGATAGAACACTCGAGTGGGTTTCTCGAAGGAACCAAACCGGTCATTAGCGGTTATGTCAACACCCGGGTCACCGTGTGACTATGGGTAGAGATGTGGGTTTTGCCCTATCTCATGTGGAAATTCTCTCGTACTCTAATAGAGAGTAATGTTGGAGATGCTCCTGGGTTTCTTTTATAGACTCCCTTAGACAAAACTTTTTCAGGCGTTTCTCCGAGTTTCGTAGCATTTTCTCCAACTTGTTGACGTAGTAGTCACAGGTGGGAGAAGTGTGCGGAACAGAGGGATGGGCGGGCCGATACACTGGTCCCGACCCCGCGTAAGGTTTGGGCTTGACCCACAACGC